>VYZX01002257.1:28633-48171 GCA_013401335.1 Brachypteracias leptosomus | reverse complement strand
CTTCTCTCTCCTTCTCTCTCCTTCTCTCTCCTTCTCTCTCCTTCTCTCTCCTTCTCTCTCCTTCTCTCTCCTTCTCTCTCCTTCTCTCTCCTTCTCTCTTCTCTTCTCCTTACACTGCTCATCACCACGGGTTTAACAGCATTTAGTGTTTAAAGGTATTTTTGAGAAAGCTTTGGACAGCTTGGAGTTCAGCTACCCTTGAATGAACAGTACTTGAGGGGGTTAATTCTTTTATTTCTCCTTAAAGAATTATCAGGTAGCTGATAGGGATTTCTGATAGAAACCCGCTGTGTTTAATGGGTAATTCTCCATCTAGGACACTAAATAACCTGATTTATTAAGAGATCTCTGTGCTGCTTTATAAATTAGATGTTGCCACCCATTAGTGAAGGTTCTTGAGGATGATCATCCTCATTAACACCTGAAAAATGTTGGGCTTGGGAGTCAGAGTAGAGGGACCAAGGATGCTTGGGCACTGCTCCTTTAGGGGCAGCGATGGAGGAGGAACTTTCTTGGTGCTCCACTGCAGGTACTACCTCTGCTTGCAGCTGAGGGATGACATCGTGTCGGGCCGGCTGCCCTGCTCCTTTGTCACGCTGGCCCTGCTGGGCTCCTACACGGTGCAGTCGGAGCTGGGCGACTACGACCCCGACGAGTACGGCAGCGACTACATCAGCGAGTTCCGCTTCGCCCCCAACCACACCAAGGAGCTGGAGGACAAGGTCATCGAGCTGCACAAGAGCCACAGGTGGGGTTGGAAGGGGCCTCTGGAGACCATCTGGTGCAACCCCCCAGAGCAGGGGGCCCAGCAGCGTGTCCAGGCCCCTTTGGGATCTCTGCAGAGAAGGAGACTCCACAACATCACACCAAACCCTCACACCAAACCAGGTTCTCCTCCTGCTCAGGTGGAAGGCTTTATCTTCTGCCTGGTGCCCCTTGGCCTGGCCCTGGGCACCACTGACAAGAGTCTGGCCCCAGCCTCTTGCCCCCACCCTTTAGCTCTTGATCAGCATTGATCAGATCCCCTCTGAGGCTTCTCTTCTCCAGCTCAGCAGCCCCAGGGCTCTCAGCCTTTCCTCATTACAAAGATGCTCCAGCCCCCTCAGCATCCTCACAGCCTCCACTGGACTGCCTCCAGTAGTTCCCACCATACTCCAGATGTCCTCACTGGGGTAAAGCAGAGGAGCAGGAGAACCTCCCTCAACCTGCTCTAACAGGGTCTGCACCAGACCTTTGGCTCTGGTCAGTACCAGCTGCCCAAGGGGTGCAACTGTAGCTCTGAGAAGCCCAAAATGTTTTGCAGCTGCTGGATTTTATTTCAGGGTCTGTTTCCTTAACATTGACACCAGAATTGGTTGGTTCTCCCCAGGGGAATGACACCTGCAGAGGCTGAGATGCATTTCCTGGAGAATGCCAAAAAGCTGTCCATGTATGGAGTAGATCTCCACCATGCCAAGGTATGTGCTCTGCTTCTTTCACTGCTGACCTTCCATGGTACTTGGGTTTCCTTGGACTCATCGATTTATTCCTCCTTGTTTTGAGACTGGCACTTTGTGGGATGTCCACATGAGGAAGGTGACTCATGGGCTAAGCAAAAATATGATTTTAAAGCCTTTTTTTGTGGTACTTCAAGCTGTGCTGTAGCCTTTTCATCATGACTGGCCAGGTGTGCCTTTGTCTTCATCTTAAAATAGCTTAAAATACGTGTTCATCTTAAAATGTGTGCCCAAAAAATGGCCTGTCAGGGAAACCAGAAGAAAACAAGGAGGAAACCAGAAGAAACCAAGGAATTCATTTCACAGTTGTCACAGGGTGACATCTTCACAGATTCTGCTGTCAGAATTTTGTAATTTTATGTTATTTTAAAATAATTACCCCAGAACTCTGTGCTTTAAGGTGGGTCCTTTTCTCTGGCAGTGTTAGTACTTAGCTAAATAAAATCCCCTGATTTATCCAGGGGTTTTATAGCAAAGAGTGAAGATTTGGTTTAGACTATTTAAAGGCTTCTAAAGGAATGAGAAATATGCACTTCTTGCTTTAAAAATATATATTTATGGGTATATTCTGATGGAATTGTGGCCAAATCTTTTGTAGTACCAACCTACAGCTTCCCTGTCAAGCGTGGGTTACAGCCCAGGCACTTTAAAACACTTTCTGGGCCAAGTTCCCAACTTTCTGGTCATTCCAATGTGAAAATCCTGAGCATGGGCACAAGAGCTTTACAGGAACCAGCAAAACAACCAAAGCCAGGAGAAACCAAGAGAAATCTCCCCAAGGATTCAGCAGGCTCAGTCCTGGAGATGAGTGACACCAGCAGAAATAAATGTATGCACTGCCCTACTTACTTTCAGTCTGGTATTAATGCTAATAACACTTTTTTTAATGATGCTAATCAAATTTTGCTCTGTGGTTAATACTATTCTTTTAATAACATCTAAAATTTCTCCCTGTTTTTTGGGGGAATCTTTCCAAAATCCCAGGAAACCTCCTCCCCACTGGATTCCTCTGCCCCTGCCCAACCTGACCAGGAGTTTGCTTGTTTCCCCAGGACTCTGAAGGAGTGGAGATCATGCTGGGAGTTTGTGCAAGTGGGCTCTTGATCTACCGAGACAGGCTCAGGATAAATAGATTTGCCTGGCCAAAGGTCCTCAAAATCTCCTACAAGAGGAACAACTTCTACATCAAAATCCGACCAGGGGAGGTAAGAGCATCCTGGCACTTTAGTGAATGAATCTTGTAAAAAAACCAAACATGTTCTCATTGATTTGTTGTCATATCTTACAAGCCTTTAACATTCCTCTCCACTTATATATATATATATATATATATTTCTATCTCCATTTAAATATCTATTTCTATCCCCATTAATATATATATATCTATTTCTATCTCCATTTATATTAATTTGTGGGTTTTAGGGAAGATGAGGTAAATATTTAAGATGTATTTTAAATATTTAGATATATATCTTCCTTGGTGTTTTCCTGTTTACTTCCATGAACTAACACAAAGAATAGTATGGAAAATGTATTTTAAATATTTATGTATTCTATATGTTCTTTGGTGTCTTCCTGTTTACATCCATGGACTAACACGAAGAATAGTGTGGGAAAAGCTCATCCACATCACGAACACTTGGGGGTTTTAAGTCACATATCCACAGAGCCCTTATATTTGGTTGTATATTAAATTAGTGCCTGTTCATCAACCCCACCAAGAGATGTAGACAGCCCAGACCGTGTTTTATAAGCATATCAGACTAGCTGGAACCAGAGCAGGGATCCAGAGATGGGGCCAAGCACCCATGGTCCAGCATTTCTGGTTGCTCCAGCCCCTCAGGAGCTGGTGGGCTGGCTCTGGAGAAGGTGGTGGGAAGTCTCATTCAGTGAGTGCCCTCTTGTGGCAAATCCCCACCTCAGGGCTGGAGCACACACCAAGCCAGGGATCAGGTGGTAGATCCCAGGAGGAGCATCCCAGATGAAGGAGCATCTCCATTTGAAGTGCTGGCACATGTGGGTCTGTGGTAGATGAAGAACCCATGTCCATTGTAGGAGGTGGAGCTGTAGAGCAGGACAGAACTCACCTGGGTGAGGATTTTCTGGCACTTCTCCCTTGATGCTCTAAGGCAGTTGGGAATCCTGAGCCCACACCTCCAGTCCTCACTTCATAAGGGACCTGGGAGATCTGCAGAATCCCAGCACAGTGGGGCTTGGAAGGGACCTCTGGAGACCCTCTAGTCCAACCCCCTGCTAAAGCAGGGTCACCTAGAGCAGGACCATCCCATGTGTCATGTATATCATCATTGTTTTGCTGTTCCCTGCCTTGTTTCTCTCCATCAGCTCTCTGGAGGCTTCCTCTGCCCACCTCTCCTCCATCCCAGCAGCACAATTTCACCTCCTCCTCCTGTGGCCATCAGCACCTTCCAGCAGTTGTAGCTGCCACAGCTTTTGTACCTGGCATATATAAACCTTCAGCACAACCCAGAAGGGTCTCTCCACATCCCCAGATGACTTTTTTCAACGACCTGTCTTTTATATTAGCTCAAACCACCCTGATTTACCAACGGGGTAGTTCCTTCACTGGAAACCTCCTCAATCCAAGGCTGTGTGAGCCCAGACCAGTCCCCGGGGACTCCAGGCTCCCATCAGCCTTCCCACCATTGTTTAAAACTGATGGAAGTCAAAACCACAGGGTTAAAACACTTAAATTATGGTTTTCTCAGAAGGTTCTGACCTGGTGTCTCCATGACTGTCAGCCATAAAACATCGCTGTCACCACCAGCAACCTCTTGCTCATTATCTTGGTTTCCCCCAAAAAATGATGCTCAGAGGGTTAGCACTCAGCTCCCTTCCCACACAGCAGCCTCTAGAATAGGTAGATATATATATAAATATATATATAGTTATATGCACGAGCATATGTGTATATATATGTATGTGCACCCTTGCAGTGAGGTGATGCAGAAGGAGGGCAGGAAGGTGCTGCCTAAACCGAGATGCACAACCTCCAACACCTCCTTGTTTCTCTTTTCCTACCCAGTTTGAGCAGTTTGAAAGCACTATTGGGTTTAAGTTGCCAAATCACCGTGCTGCAAAGCGCTTGTGGAAGGTGTGTGTGGAGCACCACACGTTCTTCAGGTACGTGGACCTCTTCTTCCTACCACCGTGGTGTCAGTCGTTGACAGAGAAGACCAGTTCTGCCAGTAGAGACCAACCCCTTCCAGTGGTCTTCCAACTCAATGGTCTTTCAACCCCTTCCAATGGTCTTCCAGCCCCTTCCAATGGTCTTTTTGATCTGGGAGCAGGTTGTTGCTTCTGCAGAGCTGGGAATTGTTTCACCCCAGTCATTGCTGCTGCTTCAGAGTGTTTAAAATCACCATCTGGCCCCAATTAAGCGTTGTGCTTTATCTGTGCCATGATATATCAGCTGCTATAATTAAAGAGGAGAAGGACTCATAATTAAGGAGGAGAAGGACTCATCTGCACGTATAGGGAGAGCAACTGGGATGGAAAGTTACTGGGGAATGTGGGTGAGTGTTTAAAAAGAAAGGGGAAAAAAAAAAAAGATATTTTTATTTAATTCCATACAAAAATACAGTAGTTGGTGGTGTCTTTTTTGGTCACCCAGAACACCCAACCCATAGCTGAGATTTTTGTGTTGCTGAGGAGTTTTTCTGCTAAGGAGACCTGGGAAAAGTTTGGGATAGGGGAATAAATGGTGTGATTGGTTTGAAGTCAGGTACTTAGCAGTGCAAACCCAAAAAGGTGAGATTTTCAATGGCATGAGAGGGCTCAAAAACCCTTCTCAAGATGTTTGGGAGGGCTGGAAAACATCTCTCCTTTCTTCAAACCATTGGTTCAGGCTGTCTGAAGATTCATGTGGAATCCAGCCTTAGCAGCCAAAGACCTCAAAGGACATTGAGTGTGAGTTTTGTGGCTGTTTTCTGATTTTTAATGGAAATTCAAGGTCTGAAGCTTAAACTCCACAGCAGAATGGCTTCTTCAGCAAACTGAGAGCCAGAATACAGAGGGGGGGATGAAAAATGTGAATGGAGATCTGTCCTGGCCCTGTCCTCAGCAGAGCAGCACCATCTTGGGTTTGAAG
The DNA here is from genome assembly GCA_013401335.1 of Brachypteracias leptosomus. Classification (NCBI taxonomy): domain Eukaryota; kingdom Metazoa; phylum Chordata; class Aves; order Coraciiformes; family Brachypteraciidae; genus Brachypteracias; species Brachypteracias leptosomus. The sequence continues at coordinate 42,567 of VYZX01002257.1, read as the reverse complement.
TATGAGATACATCTGATTTCAGCCCAGATCAGGGTCCCTGGTAGAAGAAACACCTTAGTTTTTAGTTTGGGTGGTTATAGATAATAAATTTGATTTGCAAGCAGGAAAGGACAGGGTGATTAGGAAGAACTCAGCATCCTTTGAATCCCTTCTACCACAGAACCGTGAGGCACAAGTTGTGATGGAGTGACACCAAGAGTTGTCTCCTCTTGTGGAGGCGACACCCAACTTCTCTTCTCCGCAGGAAGAGTGGGCTGGTTGTTGGAGGAGGAGGAGGGGGATTAATGGATGGACTGCTTGGTGTGTTGCAGGCTCCTGCTGCCAGAAGCACCTCCAAAGAAGTTCCTGACGCTGGGCTCCAAGTTCCGGTACAGCGGGAGGACGCAGGCGCAGACGAGAAGAGCCAGTGCCCTCATTGACCGTCCTGCCCCCTACTTCGAGCGCTCCTCCAGCAAACGTTACACCATGTCCCGCAGCCTGGACGGGGGTAAGGGCCTCTCACTTCACTTTCAGTGGTGGTCACTGCTCTAGAGGAGGTGTAGACCTCTTGTTGTCTTGTCGTCTCGAGTGGAGGCTGTGAGGACTGCACGTGTTGGGAGGATGCTGAAAAATACTTTGCTGAATGTACCACTAAGGTCCTTCTGAAGGTCTCTTCATGGAGCCTCTCTCCTTGGCCTCACAGCAGCAGAGCTCCTCCCTGCTTTGGGGAAGGACAGGCCACCTGGACCTGCCAGCCCAAGGAGATCAGGCTTCAAAGCTTTTTCAGGGTTTGGATGAGTAACTGGTTGGGTTTGGGCTTAAGTTGACTTTTATTTCCTTATGTAGGTTTCTCATTTAAGTAGATGTTACAATAAATGATCTCCCTTGATGGAGTAATAACACTTGCTTCTGGTGACCTCACGTCCTAGAGTTAGACTAGATAAAAGGAAGGAATTGTTGGTGCTGAGGGTGGTGAGAGCCTGTGCCAGGTTCCCAGAGAGGTGGTGGCTGCCCCAGCCCTGCAACCATTGCAGGGGAGGTTGGGCTCTGAGCAACCTGAGATAGTTGAACATGTCCCTGGTTGGACCAGATGACCTTGAAAGGTCCCTTCCCACCCAAACCACTCTAGGATTCCATGACTCTAGTCAGATGAGTGCAAACAGACTTTCTTCATACGTTACTTTGGAAGGTGTGTGATGGAGAGTAACATACACGGGTTAATCTCCATGGAGGTGACAGTTCTGCTCCTTCCTTAGTGTGATTCAGAGTCTCAGCTACTTCCTCAGCTGCTCCCGTTGTCAGCTGTTGAGTAAAGAGGTTGTAGTTTATTCTGGTAGCAAATGAGCCTGAATTGCTCCAGTTTAAAGAGAAAAGGTGAATTCCTGCAGAACATCCCCAGCCACAACGAGCACGGTTGGTGGTGGGGATGGGGAGAAGCTTTGATTTAGTGACAAGCCTTCTTTTCTCCCCCCAAAAGGTGCTGCTTGTCATTAATTACTTGGGAATCTTCTAATTCTGATGTGCTTCTTGCTCGTTACCAAGCAACTGGTGACCCGATTGCTGTGCATGCCTCTCGAAGCAGAACCCCCCCGCTGCCTTATTTTGTTGGGAACATCTCAACAAGATGTCTCCTTCTGCTGCCTTCGCTTTCCTCCCCCTCCTAAACCCCTTCCCAAGGGACAAGAGGCCAAAACGCTCATTTGTTAGACCCTGCAAGGAATTTATGATGTTCATTTGCCTGAGCACAAATGGGGAGAAGAGGTTTTTTTAATCAAGGCTCATGATTTTTTCAGCGGTGTTCATATAAAATGAACGTGGCCAGAACATTCTGCTGTGATCTGGCCCTGTCATGTGTGGCAGATACAAGTAACTTCATAAATTTGAATAGTTCTGTTGACTTAGACAGTAAGAAATTAATTTATTGAGGAAATATCTGCTGCTGAGGGTGGTGAGAGCCTGTGCCAGGTTGGCCAGAGAGGTGGTGGCTGCCCCAGCCCTGCAACCATTGCAGGGGAGGTTGGAGCAACCTGAGATAGTTGAACATGTCCCTGCTCAGTGCAGGGGGGGTTGGACTAGATGACCTCTAAAGATCCCTTCCAACCCAAAACTGATGATTTCATGAAATCAGTTACCCAATAGTCAAGAGAAGGGCTGCTCCTCTACGCTGACCACTCTTGCAGTAGACAGATACCCCCTAAAAAAACCTCTCCCACCCCCATGGCTGCTGTCAGAGCTGATTCTCCTTCAGTTTCCTGCCTGATAACTGATTTTTGGGGTGTGTTTTACTCCAGAAGCACTTCTAATGTCTTGCTAACCTTGAACAGCTGCTTAATGCACACATGAGCTGTGCTGATGTGTGTGTGCACTGACATAACCTGCCTGTGAAAGCTACGAGCTTTATCTTGAGTAAAAACCTTTATTTAACTATTTCAACTAAGCAATTAATTTATTTAAATGTACCTGCATGGTTCTGGTTTCTTGAACCCCAGAGTTTGTGTTTACCCAGAGTTTGTGTTTTCTGCAGCCTTTGTGAATGTTTGACTAACCCAGCTTTTTAATTTTAAGCAGCTTTCTCAGCCAAAAAAAAGCCATTTCAGACTTTCCCTCTTTCAAATATTTGCTTTTAGCCTCAGTGAATGAAAACCATGAAATGTACATGAAGGATTCTGTGTCTGCTGCAGAGGTTGGTACTGGCCAGTACGCCACAACAAAGGGCATCTCTCAGACCAACTTGATCACCACGGTGACCCCGGAGAAGAAGGCAGAGGAAGAGAAGGATGATGAAGAAGGCAAGAAGAGGAGAGCAGAGGAGGTCACCCCGGTCTCGGCAGTTCGCCACGACACCAAGGTAGAGTTTGGGGGGGTTCGTGTTGAGCCCACCTTGCCTGGAGATGGGTCAGAGGGAGGGGAGGAGGAGGGAGGGAGGAGAATCAGTGAAATGAGAATATACACACTCGTACGTACGTGCCTTAAATCAGTGGTTTTATCCTCCTTTCGCATTCCGTATGATGCTGTGCAAGTTGTTCCTGCCTCAGGGTGTTCTTTGAAAGCTGTTTAACACCCATCATGGGGTTTTTTACCATTTATTGCATTCAAGAGCTCTTTAGGAAAGAAAAGGCTGTTAGGGCACGTTTTGCTCCTTTGGCCTTTGGTTGTATTTAGAGTGAGAATCATGGGGTTTATTTTCGGCAAGGCAAGAAAAGGGTTCCCTGTTGCTGTAGGTAGCTCCGTGGAGCTGCTGCACTTCTCTCCTTCACTTCTCCCTCTCTGTGTCCTCACACCTATTCCAATGAGCATTTGTCTCTCTTCATTCTGGGTAGTAATATACTATTATAAGCTGCTGCTTTTCTGGCTTCCAAAAGATTCCCTTGTTTGAAGTTTTGCATTGAAGAAGACTTGAGTTTGTTGGTGGTTCTCTGCTCAGGTGTTAATTTCCATCCCACCATCACCACACACGTGGTTCTGCATCGTTATTGAGACAGGGTAAATCACACAGAGGGATGGAGAAGATGCTGAATTTGAGGGGTTGACAGTGAAGAGAAATGAGGTAGGATCAGGAGGATGGGGTGTAAAACTTCCTCTGTTTCTTGTACATTGAGGAGAAGATAAGAGAGTAGAAAATACTGAGCCTGGGAAAGTGTGCTATGGGAATGCGCTTGCTAAGCAAATAAGATTTACCTTCATTTATGAGGAAAAACCTGGATTTATCCCTTTACACCCACAAAACTGTCTGTGTTAGAACCTCAACTTCTACCCTTCTCATAGAAGGCCCCGATGAGCTAGAGAGTGAAAGGGTCAAGTCCTCAAAGAGTTGCCAAAAGTCAGAAACAAATTGAATTAGTGAAAATTGCAGATGAGAGAAGGTCTCCTTTGGAAAGCATGTCCTGTAATTGGAACATTATAAAAAACCCCTCTGTAAAATCTAGCTGGGGTCTTCCTGGAACTCCATCAGTTTCTGCGTGGAGAAACGTTGATGAAAACCAAATAAGGCAGAAAATTTCCAATAGAAATTAATTCTCTTGCAAGGGTCTGTTGATTTAGGTCAGTGGAGAGATCATCTGCGTGTCCAGGATCATCTGTTCCTGATGTGTGGCTAGAAACAGTCACAGATACTTTAAAAAGAATATTTTGATGGTACTTAAACGTGCACAAATGATTGGGTTCTACCCCCCCAGTCAAGAGGTGGGTTCTGTTTATCTGTTAATAGAGCTCCATTTTCTCTGGGCCTGTGGAGCAGGACAAATTTGAACTCAAATTCCTCTTCCAGGGTATATATCAATTTTATAGAGAGGTTTTCAGCTTTTCCACTAAGTCATCTTCCCTTTTTTATGTATTTAAGCACCAGAAGTCAGTCTAAATATTAACACTGCAAAGATGTCAGTGGGTGAAGAGTCTGTATCAGCACAGAATAAATTTACTTTGGCTTTTTTTGCCTTTGCTACATAAAGAGAAGTTGTGTGTATTTAGCTCACGTGGGTCCCTCAGCATTCCATTCTGACTCCAGCTCACTGCATTGAGCCCATAACGATGACATTTGTGAGTGGTTTGAAGTTAGGCTTGGGTTTGGTTGCTTCATTTGTGGATGATACAGGTTGGCTGGACTTGATGGGTTGTGGGGTTTGAACTGTTCTGGTTAGAGGAGAGAGAGAAGCAAAATATTGACAGGAGAGGAGGGAGCTCTGTGTAAATATTGGGCTTAAATCCCATTCCTGCCGTTAATGTAGCTGGTAAAGATCAGGCTTAGGAGCTGCTGTTGATGCAACCTGTGTCTAAACCTTGGATCTTGCTTGTGGGCTCAGATTTGGCACCAGCCTGTCCAGGCAAGTGATGTTTTGGCTTCAAAGTCCTTCTGCTTGAGGGAGCTGGGGGTGAAACAGCCTCTTATGGAGGTGGAGATGCGTGGTGGATGGAGATGGAGCAGCTCAGGCTCTTTGGGTTGGGTCACAGGACCAGTGTCCTGGAGCTACATGCACCTTGGTTGACTTTGGCCAAAATGCCCCTGATCCATCAGCAACTTTATTTAAGTTTAGGGATTAGAGATTTTTTTTTTTAATACTCTAAGGGAGAAATTTGGGCACATGGAGTTTTAAAATCCTTGGGGTTTTGATGGTTACTACCAGGGTTGTCCAAGACATAGAGGGAAGTCTTCTGGCCCTTGGGCTGGGTCTCCTCCTGCCTGCAGAAGTGCTGTCACAAGCAGTGTTGGTGTGAGAAACACATCCCTTGGTTGCTCACCATGTACTTCACATGGTGATCTGAATCCAGGGGGAGCTGGCAGCACCTGGACCTTCTTGTGTGGCCGTGGAGGTTGCAGTGTCCATCCCATGGGTGGACTGATGCTGAATCAAGAAGTTGCCTTTTGAAAGATAATTAATGCCTGTGGTGTGCAGCAGAGTGGAAAGCTGTGCTGTTAAAAATGCTGTTGATAATTATATATATCTCTCTCTATATATTATTTATGGTGGCGGAAGAAAATTAACTAATGACAGTTTTCTTTTTGTCCTTTTGCTTCCGCGCCTCGTTTGCTGCTCTGTCTCTGTCACCAGCCACCTCTGCTCGGCTCTGACCCCCCCTGCCCCTCTCCATCCTCGCCGCCTGGTCCCCCCAGCTCCTCCTCTTCCTCCAGGCTCCGCAGGAGATGCAAGGAGAGCGCTCGGACCAAGGCCGAGGTGCCCAAGGAGAACCCTCCAAAGCCCATCGAGGGGGACCCCGAGAGGAAGGTCCACCCTTGCTCCTCGGAGCAGGACGTGCCCCTGGGCTGCAAGCCGAGGGCCAGCAGAGGAGGGACGCTGTTCTCCTTCTCCTTGCAACTCCCCGAGGCTTTCCCTTCCCTCCTGGATGACGATGGCTACCTGTCCCTGCCCAGCCTGTCCCACAGCTCGCTCCTGCCCGCCGGCCTGCAGCGCTACCTGCCCATCCGCTCCCCGTCCCTGGTGCCCTGCTTCCTCTTCATCTTCTTCTTCCTGCTCTCTGCCTCTTTCTCAGTGCCATACGCCCTCACTCTCTCCTTCCCTCTGGCCATGTGCCTCTGCTACCTGGAGCCCAAGGCGGCCTCCTTGAGCGCCTCACTTGCCAATGACCTGAGTGACAGTTCAGAGGAAGAGGTGTGTACCTCGGCATCCAACACACACCCCCCTTTTGGCCGGGTTCAGTGCTTCAGAACCGGTGGTAGATCGCTGCCATAGTGGTCCTACTTTCAGAGCCTCATTTCTTGTCTGTGCTGATATGTTAGAAGTGGGGGTTTTGGGGTTTTTTTTTATTGGGTTGGGAGTTGGTTGGGTTGGGTTGGGTTTTTTTCCTTCTCGGTGCCCAGGGTTAGGCACAAGGCTGTGTGGAGGTGGATGGGGGGAGCCGTGTCAGCTGAGGCACTGCACAGGTTGCCACCGGGCAGCTCTGAGGGATTGTCTGTGAACCCACCAGGACCTCATAGAATCATTTAGGTTGGAAGAGACCTTTAAGACCATCAAGCCCAACCATTAACCCAGCACTGCCAAGTCCACTACTAGGCCATAGAATTGTAAAGGTTGGAAAAGACCTTGAAGATTGAGTCCAGCTGTTAACCCAGGGCACCACTAACCCCTGTCCCTCAGCACCACATCTCCACAGCCTGGAGACCCCTCCAGGGATGGGGCCTCCACCGCTGCCCTGCCCAGCCTGGCACAGCCCTTCACAACCCTTGCCAGGGAGAAATTGTTCCTCAGCTCCAACCTCAACATCCCCTGGTGCACCTTGAGGCCCTTTTTCTTTCTCCTGTCAATTTGTACTGGTCCAACCCCCTGCAGGGAGCAGGGACATGTTCAACTATCTCAGGTTGCTCAGAGCCCAACCTCCCCTGCAATGGTTGCAGGGATGGGGCAGCCACCACCTCTCTGGGCACCCTGGCACAGGCTCTCACCATCCTCAGCACCAACAATTTCTTCCTTCTCTTTAGTCTGAATCTCCCTCTTTTAGTTTAAACCCATCACCCCTTGTCTTGTCCCATCTTCTCAGCACCTTGAAGTCCTGCAAGGTCCCAGGAAGGTCTCCCTGGAGCCTTCTCTTCTCCAGGCTGAACAAGCCCAACTCTCCCAGCTCCATGTCTCTGCTGTGCTGAGGACTCCAGAGCTTTGTATATAACCCCCCCCCCAGACCAGACAATCTCAGTCCAGTTGGCCACGTGTACAAAGCCCCATTGTCCCCTCGTCACATAAACCAGTGGCACTGGTGTCATCTGCTGCTGTTGCTGGTGTTGGGAGACCTGGGGCAGGGTTTCATCCCCTCCTAATGGAAAGCCAGAAGTGGCATCAGTTCATCTTGTGAGAACATTGTCCTTCCCTGCTCTGCGATGCCCAGCAGCTAATTAATGATGTGCAGGTTGGGATCAAGGCAGCCCAAACGCCACCGTCTCCTTCCCTGCCCTCATTTTGGGCATTTTAGGTCTGGATTTGCAGGAGCTCTGCCCGTGGATTAATTTAATCACAGTAACAGCATTAGCCCAGCGCCAGCTCCGGAGGCAACGAGGCCGTGGTTATGTAAGACCTTGCTGGGTTCCTCTCCAGCTCTCCCTTCGTTAAGGAAGAACCGAGCCTAAAAACCCCATCAAACAGGCTTCTTGGTGTCCCTCCTTCACCAGTCCCACAGAGCTTCCCGGTGGACAACTCAGACTTGTGCCTAATCCTGGGGGTTCTTTCTTGTTCGGAGTCTTGCATGACCAGTGAGTCTGTTCTAAACCTGGGCATGTCTGCATTCCATGGCCAGAACAAATCACAGCAGCTCGATAGGGTGCAACCAGAGCATCTCAGGGGCTCTCTGCCTCCCCCTCCTGCTCCACCCACCAGCCCCACCGCAGCATCTCAAAGCTGAGCCCAACTCCTCACCTCAGAGAAAACCCTGCCTTGCTCAGCCTTAAGCTCAGCCTTAATTCTCCACCCCAGACCTTGATTTCGGGTGACTCAGCCATGCTGACTTTGACTCCATCAGTTGACCAGCCATGTATGAAGCCATCAAGTGAATTTTATGCCTGATTGAGGATTTCGTGGCTGTTAGAAGAAGTAGGAACCCTTTTTTTTGTCCCCCCTGCTCACCAAGGGTTGCAGGCAGGATGCTGAGCAGATCTCAGACCTTGCTGAGCTGGTCTCCTCTGAGCAATACAGATTATTTAAAGGAAGGAATGATAGAAAACAAAACCATGGAAAAAATTAACCAAAAAAGCAGCTTTATGAAACATTGGAGTTGTCAGAAAATGACCGAAGGGAGTGGATTCAGAGTTAAGATGGATCCTTCCTCCAGCTTTTAGCTTCTGTTTCATACTGATGTGATTTGAGGAGTAGATGTGTTGTCCTAAGGTTTAAATCACCTGCCTGGGCTACTTTAGATTATCTAAGGACCACAGAACATGGAATCATGGAATGGTTTGGGTTGGAAGGGACCTTAAAGATCATCTAGTTCCAACCCCCTGCCATGGGCAGGGACACCTCCCACTAGCCCAGGGTGCTCCAAGCCCCATCCAACCTGCCCTTGAACACCTCCAGGGATGGAGCATCCACAGCTTCCCTGGGTGACCTGTGCCAGTGTCTCACCACCCTCACAGTGAAAAACCTCTTCCTAATTTCTCATCTAAACCTCCCCTCTTCTAGTTTGAAGCCATCACCCCATGTCCTGTTGCTACAAGCCCTTGTAAAAAGTCCCTCCCCAGCCTTCTTGTAGGCCCTCTTTAAGTCCTGAAAGGCCCCAAGAAGGTCTCCCTGGAGCCTTCTCTTTTCCAGGCTGAACAGCCCCAAGTCTCCCAGCCTGGCCTCATAGGAGAGATGCTCCAGCCCATGAGGACATCATAACTCTCCACAACAACTTGGCCATGCCCATTTCTTCCCTTCCTCCTTGTCCAGAAGCTTCCCTGACCCCCAGCCTGGAACTCTCTGCTCAGCCTGTAGGAACCTCTTGGTTAAACCTCAGTGCTTGGGTTCTCCACCAGGACGTTGCCCATGGCATGGAGCAGAGCAGGGTTAGATCCATGTGTGCAATGCTGTGCTTTGTTTCCTTCTCACCCACACCTACCTGGGGGGTTGTTTTGGTGGGAGGGAATTACTTTTCTTTTCCTCCTCCTCCCACCCACATTCTCCACTGGAATGAGAAGTCCTTTTGATTCCTTTCATGGCATCTTCTTTCTTTTTTTTGTTTTATTTTTGGTTTCTCACTGTCATTGTGGATGTCAGCAGCTCTCTGGTGGGATTGGAGCCTTACTGGTGCTCCCCAGGCAGGCAGTGGATGGGCTGGGGGGGTGGATGGGTCCTTGACCTCCTTGGTAATGCAGACAGCCTCACGGTGTGTTCTTGTGGAGACCACAACAACTTCTGTACAAATGAGGGGCTGAAAGTCAGGTGACTGTCCCAGTAGCCTTTTGGGGTTGTTTTTTCTTTAAATTCTCATTTCCCCCCCTCAGATTACAATCAAAAATCAATCTCCATTGGCTAGAACAAAAATTGGATGGATACTTTCATTTTTAATTATATGATGGAAGGAAAAGTTTGCTTAGAAAACATTATCTATTTTTCTTTTTTATTTCCAATTTTTTTCCAAGCCACCTGGCTTTCTTAGCAACAAAAAAAACCCACTACCCAAATAACCTTCCCAGTAATGTGCTGTTTGGCTTACCAGTCTGTCCCAGTACGCCTCGAGTCTTCCTCTGAGTCTGTTCTGTTTACTAATATCAGCCTTTTTTTTGGTTTGGATGTTGCTTCTCTGACTTGTGCGTGGTGTGCAGAGCAGTGCTCGTGCAGCTCACGGGCTGCTGAGTCGGGCGAGGTCCCCACCTGCACTGATGAGTTGGGTTTGTTCTTTATTCCTGCCTCCCTCCCGTGGACCCGGCCTCTTGTCCGGCCCCGTAGACTGACAGTGAGCAGACGGACACGGCGGCCGACGGGGAGACCACAGCCACCGAGGTTGGTACAGACACCAGCCCCACAACCCCTGCTGGCCTCGCCTCCTCCTCACCGTGGGCACCAGGGATGGGCCACGGGGCTCCCACCGCAGCTCTGGACGTGTCTGCATGAGATTTCCTTGGGGGGTTGAGTTTACAGCTCACCTCAGCTCAATCTTTGGGTTGGGCAGATGTTGGGGTGGTGGTACCCTCCCCTATTTTCCTTGGAGAGTTGAGTTTCCAGCTCCTCTCACCCCAGTCTTTGGGTTGAGCAGATGTTGGGGTGGTGGTACCCTCCCCTATTTTCCTTGGAGAGTTGAGTTTCCAGCTCCTCTCACCCCAGTCTTTGGGTTGAGCAGATGTTGGGGTGGTGGTACCCTCCCCTATTTTCCTTGGAGAGTTGAGTTTCCAGCTCCTCTCACCCCAGTCTTTGGGTTGAGCAGATGTTGGGGTGGTGGTACCCTCCCCTATTTTCCTTGGAGAGTTGAGTTTCCAGCTCCTCTCACCTCAGTCTTTGGGTTGGGCAGATGTTGGGGTGGTGGTAACCTCCCCTATTTTCCTTGGAGAGTTGAGTTTCCAGCTCCTCTCACCTGAATCTTTGGGTTGAGCAGATGTTGGGGTGGTGGTAACCTCCCCTACTTTCCTTGGAGAGTTGAGTTTCCAGCTCCTCTCACCTCAGTCTTTGGGTTGAGCAGATGTTGGGGTGGTGGTAACCTCCCCTACTTTCCTTGGAGAGTTGAGTTTCCAGCTCCTCTCACCTCAGTCTTTGGGTTGAGCAGATGTTGGGGTGGTGGTAACCTCCCCTACTTTCCTTGGAGAGTTGAGTTTCCAGCTCCTCTCACCTCAGTCTTTGGGTTGAGCAGATGTTGGGGTGGTGGTAACCTCCCCTACTTTCCTTGGAGAGTTGAGTTTCCAGCTCCTCTCACCTCAGTCTTTGGGTTGAGCAGATGTTGGGGTGGTGGTAACCTCCCCTACTTTCCTTGGAGAGTTGAGTTTCCAGCTCCTCTCACCTCAGTCTTTGGGTTGAGCAGATGTTGGGGTGGTGGTAACCTCCCCTACTTTCCTTGGAGAGTTGAGTTTCCAGCTCCTCTCACCTCAGTCTTTGGGTTGAGCAGATGTTGGGGTGGTGGTAACCTCCCCTACTTTCCTTGGAGAGTTGAGTTTCCAGCTCCTCTCACCTCAGTCTTTGGGTTGAGCAGATGTTGGGGTGGTGGTAACCTCCCCTACTTTCCTTGGAGAGTTGAGTTTCCAGCTCCTCTCACCTCAGTCTTTGGGTTGAGCAGATGTTGGGGTGGTGGTAACCTCCCCTACTTTCCTTGGAGAGTTGAGTTTCCAGCTCCTCTCACCTCAGTCTTTGGGTTGAGCAGATGTTGGGGTGGTGGTAACCTCCCCTACTTTCCTTGGAGAGTTGAGTTTCCAGCTCCTCTCACCTCAGTCTTTGGGTTGAGCAGATGTTGGGGTGGTGGTAACCTCCCCTACTTTCCTTGGAGAGTTGAGTTTCCAGCTCCTCTCACCTCAGTCTTTGGGTTGAGCAGATGTTGGGGTGGTGGTAACCTCCCCTACTTTCCTTGGAGAGTTGAGTTTCCAGCTCCTCTCACCTCAGTCTTTGGGTTGAGCAGATGTTGGGGTGGTGGTAACCTCCCCTACTTTCCTTGGAGAGTTGAGTTTCCAGCTCCTCTCACCTCAGTCTTTGGGTTGAGCAGATGTTGGGGTGGTGGTAACCTCCCCTACTTTCCTTGGAGAGTTGAGTTTCCAGCTCCTCTCACCTCAGTCTTTGGGTTGAGCAGATGTTGGGGTGGTGGTAACCTCCCCTACTTTCCTTGGAGAGTTGAGTTTCCAGCTCCTCTCACCTCAGTCTTTGGGTTGAGCAGATGTTGGGGTGGTGGTAACCTCCCCTACTTTCCTTGGAGAGTTGAGTTTCCAGCTCCTCTCACCTCAGTCTTTGGGTTGAGCAGATGTTGGGGTGGTGGTAACCTCCCCTACTTTCCTTGGAGAGTTGAGTTTCCAGCTCCTCTCACCTCAGTCTTTGGGTTGAGCAGATGTTGGGGTGGTGGTAACCTCCCCTACTTTCCTTGGAGAGTTGAGTTTCCAGCTCCTCTCACCTCAGTCTTTGGGTTGAGCAGATGTTGGGGTGGTGGTAACCTCCCCTACTTTCCTTGGAGAGTTGAGTTTCCAGCTCCTCTCACCTCAGTCTTTGGGTTGAGCAGATGTTGGGGTGGTGGTAACCTCCCCTACTTTCCTTGGAGAGTTGAGTTTCCAGCTCCTCTCACCTCAGTCTTTGGGTTGAGCAGATGTTGGGGTGGTGGTAACCTCCCCTACTTTCCTTGGAGAGTTGAGTTTCCAGCTCCTCTCACCTCAGTCTTTGGGTTGAGCAGATGTTGGGGTGGTGGTAACCTCCCCTACTTTCCTTGGAGAGTTGAGTTTCCAGCTCCTCTCACCTCAGTCTTTGGGTTGAGCAGATGTTGGGGTGGTGGCAACATCCCTTGTTTTTCTTGGGGAGTTGAGTTTACAGCTCCTCTCACCTCAGTCTTTGGGTTGGGCAGATGTTGGGGTGGTGGTAACCTCCCCTATTTTCCTTGGAGAGTTGAGTTTCCAGCTCCTCTCACCTGAATCTTTGGGTTGAGCAGATGTTGGGGTGGTGGCAACGTCCCTTGTTTTCCTTGGAGGGTTGTTTACAGTTCCTCTCACCTCAGTCTTTGGGTTGAGCAGATGTTGGGGTGATGGCAACCTCTCATATTTACCTTGGAGGGTTGTTTCCAGCTCCCCTCACCTCAATCTTTGGGTTGAGCAGATGTTGGGGTGGTGGCAACCTCTCATATTTACCTTGGAAGGTTGTTTCCAGCTCCTCTCACCTGAATCTTTGGGTTGAGCAGATGTTGGGGTGGTGGCAACGTCCCTTGTTTTCCTTGGGGAGTTGAGTTTCCAGTGCTCCTCTTCCTCAGTCTTTGGGTTGGACAGATACTGAGGCGTTGGCAATGTCCACCAGGCCACCACCACCCAGCCCAAAGGTCGTGCTGGCCAGACTGCACCCTGGGTTTTTCTGTTTGCTTGTTGTGCAGCTTGTGTGAGAGGAAAAATGGGGGGAAAAACCATTTAAAAGCTGTTTTCACGTTTTCTATATCAAGGTGTTTCCACACAATCAATACCTAAGGTTTTCCTTGAATGCAATTTCAAGTGTCACCTTCACCCGTTGCCACCAGTAGTGCAAGTGTCACCTTCAGACATTAAAAGATGTCTATTTTCTCTGCCCTGAGAAGCCTCAGACCCATGGCAGGTCTGTAGACCACGCAGGCAAAGCCAACCTTGCGTGACTCCAGCGAAGGGTGTGTGATGGTTCCATAATTAACGTGGCTGGAGCTGCAGACATGAGCTGGATGTGGCCTGATGTCTGGTAGGAGACAGAGTCTAACCACAGCCATGGCTGGAGGTGTCCAGGAGGATCTCATTAATGTTCCAGACTGCCAAAATCATCACCAAGAGAAAAATTCTGTGTGTGACATCTCAGGATGATTTGGCCTGGGCTGTAAATAGAATGGATTTGAGCTATCAAGTCATCAACAGGTTTTCCTGGGGGTCGCTTGGGTAATTAGGACTATATGAAAAATTAACAATAAAATAGTAACAGAATCCAAGTGGAGCAGCAACATGAAGTGTCATAGAGTCATAGAATGGGTTGGGTTGGAAAGGACCTCAAGATCATCTTGTTCCAACAAGACAGGGGACACCTCCCACTAGCCCAGGTTGCTCCAAGCCCCATCCAGCCTGGCCTGGAACACCTCCAGGGTTGCGAAGCCTGTGGTGCTACCAGTGGGTAAGGTGTTGTCTTCTGCTCTTTCCCATGCTGGCAGTCGGACCAGGAGGAGGACGGGGACCTAAAGGCCCAGGTACAGACCCCACAGCCCCAGGTGGTGCTCAGGTGTGGCTGTTGGAGGTTGTCCACCTCTTTCCAGCATGTTACTGTGGGTTCTCTGTGAAGAAATGTGTAGAAACAGCATTTTGTATCCTTTCAATACTGTGTCCCTTACCTTTCCCTTTCTTTTTCTTTCTTTTTTTTTTTTTT
>VYZX01002257.1:14931-28627 GCA_013401335.1 Brachypteracias leptosomus | reverse complement strand
TTTTTTTTTGTTTTTTTTTTTTCTCCACTTCTTTCAGAATAGTCTCATTAAGCGAATAGAGGGTGAAAATGTGTATGTCAAACATAGTAATCTTATGTTAGAGGTTGGTATTGGTATATACCAGTGCATGCCCGTCCCTGTGTGTTAGTTCTAGTGGTTCAGCTGTGACTCTGCACCGATGCATGAACCCGTGTCCTCCCACCTGCTCCAAAAAAAAAGGGCCAAAAATTCAGTTTATTCCCAGATTCTGAGGACTCCTCCAGCGGGTGCTCCCAACACGTGTGTGTGTTTGTGCATCCACGCGCCTCTGTCTGTGTGCCCGAAGCCCCTCGAGCAGGTTGAAGTGGTAGCACCTCAAAATTTGCTGTTCTCTCTCAAAATGCCACATCTTCACAGAGTGTTGTGTCAGTGCCGTGCTCCCCCCCCTCCTCCTCCACCCCACCCCGAGGTGTCACCTCCCTCTCCGACCTCACCCAGCCGCGTGTTCGTTGGCTCTCGGTTGATGGAGTGGGGGGGGTATTTACAAACTGCTCTGTTCTTTTGAAACTGTCCAGGACCTAGACAAAACCCAGGAAGATCTGATGAAACATCAGACCAATATAAGCGAGCTGAAACGCACCTTCTTGGAAACCTCCACAGAGACCACCGTGTCCAACGAGTGGGAGAAGAGGCTCTCCACGTCTCCCGTTCGGCTGGCGGCGAGGCAGGAGGAGGCTCCTATGATTGAACCACTAGTGCCTGAAGAGGTCAGCGTGAGCTCCAAGGCTCCCTTCTCCCCTTGTCTACTCGTTTGGTACCTAAGAATGGCCCTTGGTAGAGCAGAGGTTGTAGTCGGAGGTGGTTCCCCATGTGTAGGACTCAGGTTCTGGCAGCAAAGGTGAAAGAAAGAGTAGATACTGTAGTAGATCCTGGGCCTCCTGCTCTGGGTGAGCTGCTGGAGCTGGGGGCTTGGACCAGATGATCTTCAGAGGTCCATCCATGCTGGGATGGTGTGAGGTATATACATTTAGAGTATGAAATTCCCTGTAAGCTGCGTGGCAGAACTGGGTCTCTCTGAGGGTGCAAAGTGCTGCCTCCGTTACAGGTTCATTGAGCTTGAGGAGGTCCAGCCGTGCGTGAAAGAAACCATGAAGGTGAAGGAGGGAAAAATTAAGTGATGGTGACTGGTTGGGAGCAGCAGTGCAGGGGGACGGGTGGGGCTACGATGCCAAGTTTGAGGAGAAAACACAGAGCAAAGGGCAGAGCTGCCTCAGTCTTTGAGAGACGGGGAAGAAATGATGGTGATTAGAGCTGCTTGGCCAGCTCCATAAGGGGAGGGGTGGCTGCTGGGTGCTGCCGAGGACCCAGTGCAGATTGCTGAGTGTGTGTTTTCACACACCTTAAAAGACCTTGCTTGCTCTGCAGCCCTGAAGGGTTTGCAGGAAACCTGCCTGCTTGTAATGTTGTGAGGAACTCGGCAGAAATGGGCTGGAAAGTCCCACCTGCAATGGTTGCAGGGATGGGGCAGCCACCACCTCTCTGGGCAACCTGGCACAGGCTCTCACCACCCTCAGCATTGTCTTACCAACATCTAAAACCTTCCCAGTTGATCAGGTTGTGGAGATGCTCGTTGCTATCCTCACAGCATTGTGGAGGCACTGGTGGGATAGAAGTGCAGAGGGTTTTGGTGTCACACACTAGTGATGATGCAGCTTCCAGCATAGGAGAAAGACTTTGAGACACGTAAGGAGAAAGGGAAAGCTAAAATCATCTGCAGGGAAGGCTGCAGGGTTGGGAAAGAGCCAAGTCCAGGGTGGAGGTGAAGGTGGAGATGGAGGATGGAGCTGCAGGTGGAGCTGCAGGTGGAGGGGCCTGTTGGAGGCTGTTGAGGGAACCCATGGAAGTTGACCCCAGGCACAATGAAATGAATATAGAAGATGAAATGAGCCTGGTGCATCCACACCCAGTTTAGTGGGACATTGTGCTCGTGTCTGCTTCACACTCACCACCCAGAGACACTGACTTCCAAACCTCTTTGCTGTAAAATTACTCAGTTTAATTCTGGTTCCTCATTTACCATGCAGCCAACAATTTGTGGAGTAGAGAATTACCATGAGCTGTTATGAGTACAGTGGACTTTGTGCCCTCCACTTACTAAACCCCTTTATTCCCCCGACATTAGACCACAGAAGAGAGAGAAAAATCAGAAAAACTCATATTTTTGCAGAAGGGAGGGACCACAGTCCTTGAACTGCAGGTAAAGACATAATCACAATTGCTTGCAACGCAGTCAGGCTGGCAAGGATTAATTATTTTTGTTTGATTTTTTTCCTTTCCAAGCACCCCAAGCACTTTTTTATTTTTCTTTTTTTAATTATTATTATTATTATTATTTCCTAAGCTTGAGATGTAATCCGGGGGCCAAGTTCTGAGGGATGAGTCCCCTGCAGAGCTGGTGGCTTCCCCAAAGACCCTGATTTCCCTGCTGGTCACACATCTCCTGGGTGTGGGTGTGGTTTGCTTGGTGCATGAGTTCCCAGCACTGAGAATGTTGCCATGACCTGAACACCTCCCCCGAGAATGATTTTTCCTTTGTGTTCTCCAACGGGTTCTGGTGCCCCCGAGCTGATGGTGAACTTTGTTGTTCTTGTTGGTCTCTCTGTCAGCCAAGTGTGGTAGAGAAGAAGCTGCAGGAAGGAGACTCTGCTGGCACTTTGGTGGCTTCTCATCAAATCATTATCCAGAAGAGTCTCCCATCATCCATAGAGGTTGTGGTTTGTTTGGTCATGATTTTTAAAATACCACGTTTGGTTAATTAAATAATGATTTTAAACTACCACGGTTGGTTAATTAAATAATGATTTTAAACTACTATGTTTGGTTAGTTAATTATTTTAAACTACCGTGGTTGGTTAGTTAAATAATGATTTTAAACCATCACGTTTGGTTAGCCAAATAATGGTTTTTAAACTACCACTTCTGGTTAATTAAATAATGATTTTAAACTACCACGTTTGGTTAATTAACTAATGATTTTAAACCACCACGTTTGCTCAGTTAAATCCAAGAGTCGTGGTCTCCAAGTCAGATAGTTGGGTGCTGACCATGGCCAAAGCAAGTCCAGGGTGGTTTTGCACAAGGAGGAGGGAAGATGCTGCTTTAGGCTCCATTCAGAATATTTAGTAGTAAGTATGGGATTTACTGTGGTGTTCAGTTTAAAGTCCTGGAGGGGGTTGATGTTATTCTGATGCAAACGAGGGAATTCAGTGCAAGCTGCGGCTCCATCAAAATGGGAATTATTGTACAACCTCCTCACTTGTTTGGGGAGCAGCCAAATGGGCTGGTTTGCCCTGGTTTTGTAATTTGTTTTTGGTAGTAGCCCTGGGAACCATTGCAATACACGATTGTTATCGCAGGGTGACTCCAACCATCATTTTATATGATGCCCTAAAAGCTCCTCTGCTTCAAAGTCGTGCAGAAATAGTGGGGGCAGAGGAATTTTTTGAGTCCACCTTAGATGGGTCTTTGAGGGGAGGGAATGTGTAAAGAAATCGTGCTTGGCCTGAGGGGATTCTGGTGGTTTGATAACTTGCTAATAATAGTAATACCTTGATAATGAGGAGTTATTACACGTGAAGAGGTACGAGGGGAGAAGTTAATTCAGAAAAGGCAGCCTTGGTTTCTTAGAAGGCCTCATAATTTTGTGCTCCTGAAGTAGATCTAAGCCTGCAGGTATTCTAATTTAGCTTTTATATCTCAAATATAGGGCTCTGAGGACTGGGTTATTATAGACAAAGTGCCCTCTGAGGTAGTTGATGGTGAATCCAAACAAAAGCTGGCCTACAAGGTGGTGACCGTGAGCAGTAGGACGGCCTTGCCCCACGAGGTCCTCGCCTCCAGCACCCTCCTGAGGCAGAGCTTTGAGGACTTGGAGAGTGAGGTGCTACCCAAGGAGGAGAACAAGCAGAAGGTGTTCACCCTGGGGAAGTCCTACGATACCGTGTCCGGGAAGATCGTCACCATGACCAGTAAAGCGAAAGAGGGGGAGAAGGTGGCGCAGCCGGCGGGAGAAGCCTTGCTGAAGATGGAAGGGGAGGTGCAAGAGTTGGTCAGAGTCATTCAGGTGGCAGCTGAGCATGAAATCCCCGAGGCCGTGGCTGCTGAGAAAGCCAGGAGAGCACCTGATGCCCCCAGCACCAAGAGGAAGCTCTCGGACTCCCTGGCCCCCATCAAGGAAGCAGAATCCCGCTTGCAAAGCCCCGAAGAGGAGAGCTTGAAGAAGACCCTCAAGATGGAGCAGGGTTGGCACGGCGCACCAGGAGGCCCCCAGCTGGGCAGAGCAGAAGCTGGAAGATCAGGGGCGATTGTCTGGAGGGATAAGAGCCTGTCTGAGTGGAGATACTCCAGAGAACGGCCCTTCACCATTGCCACTGCTCACTATGTCACCGAGTCGGCGGCCTCCAAAGTGGTGGTAACGGTGGCTTTGACCTGGGGCCAGGGTTTAGAGATTAAAAGCATGACTTCTTCTTCTAGGCGATGCCCTCACACCACCCTGCCTCCTGGTCCTCCTCGCTGCCTGGCTTTGTGTTGACAGCAGCCAACCCAGCTTGTTTTTTTGCCCCTCATCCGTTGACTCCGGGGTCTGGAGCAGACGTTAGATAAAGGGCTTCCAGCCTCCTTGGCTTGGTTAAAGGTCCATGTTCCTCTCAGTGCAGTAGCTCTGCTGTGGCTTGTTGGTAAAAGGAAAGAGAGATTCAAAAAATGAAGGTTTTGCTTGGCAATGCCAAAGCTAACAACTCCGCTTTGTACCTCTTGCTTACTACAGCCATTATGACTCTGCTCTGATTTATTTTCACATTTTTCCCCCTTTCCAACCCCTCCGTGCCCCCCACAACC
Source organism: Brachypteracias leptosomus (assembly GCA_013401335.1). NCBI lineage: Eukaryota > Metazoa > Chordata > Aves > Coraciiformes > Brachypteraciidae > Brachypteracias > Brachypteracias leptosomus. The sequence goes on along the minus strand of VYZX01002257.1, from coordinate 23,752 downwards.
TTCTCCTCCTGCAGTTAATGCCTGTGCCCGTGGCTCTGCCTTTCTCCCTGTGTGACTCTGCCTTTCTTTGTCCGTTTAGACCAAACACTCCAGCAGTGAGAGAGCCTTGGATGGGTCTGATATCTTCACTCTAATAGAATCTGCCAGGAAACCCACCGAGTTCATAGGAGGGGTCACTTCTTCTTCACAGAGCTGGGCTCAGGTGGCTCCTTCCGTCGCCGTTATAACCACACACCCCCCAATTTTTTTTTGGCTTTTCTTTCATTCCCTGGTTTTATGCATCACTTGGAACCTCTGTATCTAATGCATGTTCTCATCTGCCTTTTCCTTTGTTGCAATAGACCACAGTGAAACTCCACCAAAAAGAAAAGCATTAAAAAAAAACAGTTTTTTTTATTTTGGTCATTTTGCAGGGTGCTGCATTTTGCCTTTATAAATCTCACGTAAAAATAGAATTGTAGAATCAGTCTGGTGGGAAGAGAACTTTAAGAACCTAAATGGTTCTATGATTCTGTGATTCTAAGATCATCAAGTCCAACCATTAAATACCAACAAGAAGAACACTGTGATGTTTCTCCTCACTTTTAAAAGTCATGACTCTTGCTTTGCTCTTTTCTACTCATCTGGTAACGTCCTAAGGACCAAAGTTCACACAATGTGAGAGAACTAAACTGGCAAAATGCAATACCCATTTTTTTTCTTTATGTTGGCAGCACGTTAAGCTGAGGAGCTGCTGCATGAAGCGTTGTCTTCTTCTGATGCTGAGAGGTTGTTTTTTTCTCCTCCTTCCCTGCAGAGAATAGAGACGACGACATCTCAGGAGGNCAGTTTAAAGTCCTGGAGGGGGTTGATGTTATTCTGATGCAAACGAGGGAATTCAGTGCAAGCTGCGGCTCCATCAAAATGGGAATTATTGTACAACCTCCTCACTTGTTTGGGGAGCAGCCAAATGGGCTGGTTTGCCCTGGTTTTGTAATTTGTTTTTGGTAGTAGCCCTGGGAACCATTGCAATACACGATTGTTATCGCAGGGTGACTCCAACCATCATTTTATATGATGCCCTAAAAGCTCCTCTGCTTCAAAGTCGTGCAGAAATAGTGGGGGCAGAGGAATTTTTTGAGTCCACCTTAGATGGGTCTTTGAGGGGAGGGAATGTGTAAAGAAATCGTGCTTGGCCTGAGGGGATTCTGGTGGTTTGATAACTTGCTAATAATAGTAATACCTTGATAATGAGGAGTTATTACACGTGAAGAGGTACGAGGGGAGAAGTTAATTCAGAAAAGGCAGCCTTGGTTTCTTAGAAGGCCTCATAATTTTGTGCTCCTGAAGTAGATCTAAGCCTGCAGGTATTCTAATTTAGCTTTTATATCTCAAATATAGGGCTCTGAGGACTGGGTTATTATAGACAAAGTGCCCTCTGAGGTAGTTGATGGTGAATCCAAACAAAAGCTGGCCTACAAGGTGGTGACCGTGAGCAGTAGGACGGCCTTGCCCCACGAGGTCCTCGCCTCCAGCACCCTCCTGAGGCAGAGCTTTGAGGACTTGGAGAGTGAGGTGCTACCCAAGGAGGAGAACAAGCAGAAGGTGTTCACCCTGGGGAAGTCCTACGATACCGTGTCCGGGAAGATCGTCACCATGACCAGTAAAGCGAAAGAGGGGGAGAAGGTGGCGCAGCCGGCGGGAGAAGCCTTGCTGAAGATGGAAGGGGAGGTGCAAGAGTTGGTCAGAGTCATTCAGGTGGCAGCTGAGCATGAAATCCCCGAGGCCGTGGCTGCTGAGAAAGCCAGGAGAGCACCTGATGCCCCCAGCACCAAGAGGAAGCTCTCGGACTCCCTGGCCCCCATCAAGGAAGCAGAATCCCGCTTGCAAAGCCCCGAAGAGGAGAGCTTGAAGAAGACCCTCAAGATGGAGCAGGGTTGGCACGGCGCACCAGGAGGCCCCCAGCTGGGCAGAGCAGAAGCTGGAAGATCAGGGGCGATTGTCTGGAGGGATAAGAGCCTGTCTGAGTGGAGATACTCCAGAGAACGGCCCTTCACCATTGCCACTGCTCACTATGTCACCGAGTCGGCGGCCTCCAAAGTGGTGGTAACGGTGGCTTTGACCTGGGGCCAGGGTTTAGAGATTAAAAGCATGACTTCTTCTTCTAGGCGATGCCCTCACACCACCCTGCCTCCTGGTCCTCCTCGCTGCCTGGCTTTGTGTTGACAGCAGCCAACCCAGCTTGTTTTTTTGCCCCTCATCCGTTGACTCCGGGGTCTGGAGCAGACGTTAGATAAAGGGCTTCCAGCCTCCTTGGCTTGGTTAAAGGTCCATGTTCCTCTCAGTGCAGTAGCTCTGCTGTGGCTTGTTGGTAAAAGGAAAGAGAGATTCAAAAAATGAAGGTTTTGCTTGGCAATGCCAAAGCTAACAACTCCGCTTTGTACCTCTTGCTTACTACAGCCATTATGACTCTGCTCTGATTTATTTTCACATTTTTCCCCCTTTCCAACCCCTCCGTGCCCCCCACAACCTTCTCCTCCTGCAGTTAATGCCTGTGCCCGTGGCTCTGCCTTTCTCCCTGTGTGACTCTGCCTTTCTTTGTCCGTTTAGACCAAACACTCCAGCAGTGAGAGAGCCTTGGATGGGTCTGATATCTTCACTCTAATAGAATCTGCCAGGAAACCCACCGAGTTCATAGGAGGGGTCACTTCTTCTTCACAGAGCTGGGCTCAGGTGGCTCCTTCCGTCGCCGTTATAACCACACACCCCCCAATTTTTTTTTGGCTTTTCTTTCATTCCCTGGTTTTATGCATCACTTGGAACCTCTGTATCTAATGCATGTTCTCATCTGCCTTTTCCTTTGTTGCAATAGACCACAGTGAAACTCCACCAAAAAGAAAAGCATTAAAAAAAAACAGTTTTTTTTATTTTGGTCATTTTGCAGGGTGCTGCATTTTGCCTTTATAAATCTCACGTAAAAATAGAATTGTAGAATCAGTCTGGTGGGAAGAGAACTTTAAGAACCTAAATGGTTCTATGATTCTGTGATTCTAAGATCATCAAGTCCAACCATTAAATACCAACAAGAAGAACACTGTGATGTTTCTCCTCACTTTTAAAAGTCATGACTCTTGCTTTGCTCTTTTCTACTCATCTGGTAACGTCCTAAGGACCAAAGTTCACACAATGTGAGAGAACTAAACTGGCAAAATGCAATACCCATTTTTTTTCTTTATGTTGGCAGCACGTTAAGCTGAGGAGCTGCTGCATGAAGCGTTGTCTTCTTCTGATGCTGAGAGGTTGTTTTTTTCTCCTCCTTCCCTGCAGAGAATAGAGACGACGACATCTCAGGAGGTGACTTCCAGTGAGCTGAAGCAGGCGGCTCAGCCGCAGCAGGAGACGGTGAAGAAGGTGGTGCAGGAGACTGTGGTGGTCAAGGAGAGGCATGGGATGGAGGCTCCTGCAAGTGGGGAACCTGTGAAAGCAGCTGGACCAGCGCTGGACACCAGCGGGAAGGGCAAGGAGGGACCTGCTGGGACTGAGGGGACCAAGGAGGAGAAAAGGGAGGAGGCTGGGAAAGCCCTGCCCAAGAGGGAAGGAGCTGCTGCTCCATCTGAGCGGGCAGAGGAGCCCGGGACAACAGCTCATCTGGCAGAGGAGAGGAAATCTCATTTCGAGGTAATTTGTTAATAAATCAGTCCTCCTGTCAGGGAGTTGTGCAGAGCCAGAAGGTCTCCCCTGAGCCTCCTTTGCTCCAGGCTCAACAACCCCAGGTCCCTCACCACACTTGTGTAAAGTAAACTCATGGATTGAGATAAAGGCAGTTTAATAGGACAGGAAAGGAAGGGGAAATAATAATAATAATAGTAGTAGTAGTAATAATAATAATAATAATAGAAGGGTTTGGGTTGGAAGGGACCTTTAAAGGTCATCTAGTCCACCCGCCCTGCGTAGAGTAATAATAACAGCAATAATAATAGGATATACAAAATCACGATGCACAATACAACTGCTCACCACCAGGAACTAAACCATCAACAGTACTCTCACCCCAAATCCAAACCATGGCACTGAACCAGCTACTAGGAAGGAAATTAACTTTATTCCAGCAAAACTAGAACACCCAAGTGGAAAAAAAAAATGTTGTGAGAAATTCCCAAGCTTTGCTGAATGTTCCAATTCCTTTTGTTTTTTTTCTTCTCACAGTCTCCAGTTGTGAAGACCGAGACCATCAGCTTCAGCAGCGTTCCTGCTGCTGGGGAGAGCCTTGAAATCTCCACGAAGGAAGTGCCAGTAGTCCACACAGAAACAAAAACCATCACGTATGAGTCTTCTCAGGTGAGGTGTCCTCCAAAAGGCAGGGTCTGGTTTAACATGCCCTGGAGGAGCCCCTGATTCTCCACCCAGCTTTAAGTCTGTAAACTCTTGGAAGAGTTGTTCAGGTATTAACCATTAGCAGGAGGAGGATGTACCAAAGAATAGGTCACCTGAGGGTGACTCTCATCACGTCCTGCTGTAGGACCTGATGAGAACGTTGATGAAACTACAGTTTTCAAAGCCAAGGGGAGTCTCCATATGCAGAGAGAAGTACTGAGAGATGATCACCTCAGAATCAGTGATTTCCCTACCATCAGATCCTGACTTTATGCAGAGCAGAAGCCATGGGGACGTTCACCAGAGCAGTTCTTGCCTCCCTTTCCTGCTCAGGAGCATGTTTGTGGTGACTGGTTTTCTCTGCTGGCTCCATAGGTGGATTGTGGAGCTGACTCAGAGCCGGGTGTCCTGATGAGCGCGCAGACGATCACGTCTGAAACCACCAGCACTACGACCACCACACACATCACCAAAGTGAGTCCCCAGAAAACACCTTTTTTCCTCAAGGGTGTTTGTTTTCTTAACTTCAATTCTAGCATTTATTTTCATACTCCGGACAAAATCCTGCCTGGAACTTGCCCACACCCAGGTCAAAAGCTTGTGGCTGCACAGACAAATGGTGGTGGGTCTCCCAGGTTCCAAGATAGCATCTAAATCACAGTTCCTCCCCGAGCAGAAACCCTCACAGCTCTCCTGCCAGTATTCACTGAGGACAGGATTTCATCTTGCTGCAGGGAAACCCACCCTTCAGTAGATGAGCTCTGCAAAGGCCATACTACCCTATATGTCCTTCTGAAGCCTGCGGTAGGACTGGATTAGGTCTTAATATGAGCTGTCCTTACGTCCATTCTCTTCTTCGTGGGATGCATTTACCATAAATACCTTCTGGTTTTGACATGCAAACATCAAGGCCAGGTTGGATAGGGCTCTGAGGAACCTGCTCTAGTTGCAGGTGCACTGCAAGGAGGTTGGACTGGATGAGCTTTGAAGGCCCCTTCCAGCCCATCCAGTGATTCTACATGTGCAGATTGGCTAGAGTCATTAAATAACCTGTGTTGGAAGGATCTCTGGAGGTCATCTGCTGCTGCTCTGGTTGCAGCTGAGTGTTGTCCCCTGTTTGAGGTAGCCGAGTCCACTCACATCTGGGCTCCTGCTCAGGTTGANAGGGCAAGGAGGGACCTGCTGGGACTGAGGGGACCAAGGAGGAGAAAAGGGAGGAGGCTGGGAAAGCCCTGCCCAAGAGGGAAGGAGCTGCTGCTCCATCTGAGCGGGCAGAGGAGCCCGGGACAACAGCTCATCTGGCAGAGGAGAGGAAATCTCATTTCGAGGTAATTTGTTAATAAATCAGTCCTCCTGTCAGGGAGTTGTGCAGAGCCAGAAGGTCTCCCCTGAGCCTCCTTTGCTCCAGGCTCAACAACCCCAGGTCCCTCACCACACTTGTGTAAAGTAAACTCATGGATTGAGATAAAGGCAGTTTAATAGGACAGGAAAGGAAGGGGAAATAATAATAATAATAGTAGTAGTAGTAATAATAATAATAATAATAGAAGGGTTTGGGTTGGAAGGGACCTTTAAAGGTCATCTAGTCCACCCGCCCTGCGTAGAGTAATAATAACAGCAATAATAATAGGATATACAAAATCACGATGCACAATACAACTGCTCACCACCAGGAACTAAACCATCAACAGTACTCTCACCCCAAATCCAAACCATGGCACTGAACCAGCTACTAGGAAGGAAATTAACTTTATTCCAGCAAAACTAGAACACCCAAGTGGAAAAAAAAAATGTTGTGAGAAATTCCCAAGCTTTGCTGAATGTTCCAATTCCTTTTGTTTTTTTTCTTCTCACAGTCTCCAGTTGTGAAGACCGAGACCATCAGCTTCAGCAGCGTTCCTGCTGCTGGGGAGAGCCTTGAAATCTCCACGAAGGAAGTGCCAGTAGTCCACACAGAAACAAAAACCATCACGTATGAGTCTTCTCAGGTGAGGTGTCCTCCAAAAGGCAGGGTCTGGTTTAACATGCCCTGGAGGAGCCCCTGATTCTCCACCCAGCTTTAAGTCTGTAAACTCTTGGAAGAGTTGTTCAGGTATTAACCATTAGCAGGAGGAGGATGTACCAAAGAATAGGTCACCTGAGGGTGACTCTCATCACGTCCTGCTGTAGGACCTGATGAGAACGTTGATGAAACTACAGTTTTCAAAGCCAAGGGGAGTCTCCATATGCAGAGAGAAGTACTGAGAGATGATCACCTCAGAATCAGTGATTTCCCTACCATCAGATCCTGACTTTATGCAGAGCAGAAGCCATGGGGACGTTCACCAGAGCAGTTCTTGCCTCCCTTTCCTGCTCAGGAGCATGTTTGTGGTGACTGGTTTTCTCTGCTGGCTCCATAGGTGGATTGTGGAGCTGACTCAGAGCCGGGTGTCCTGATGAGCGCGCAGACGATCACGTCTGAAACCACCAGCACTACGACCACCACACACATCACCAAAGTGAGTCCCCAGAAAACACCTTTTTTCCTCAAGGGTGTTTGTTTTCTTAACTTCAATTCTAGCATTTATTTTCATACTCCGGACAAAATCCTGCCTGGAACTTGCCCACACCCAGGTCAAAAGCTTGTGGCTGCACAGACAAATGGTGGTGGGTCTCCCAGGTTCCAAGATAGCATCTAAATCACAGTTCCTCCCCGAGCAGAAACCCTCACAGCTCTCCTGCCAGTATTCACTGAGGACAGGATTTCATCTTGCTGCAGGGAAACCCACCCTTCAGTAGATGAGCTCTGCAAAGGCCATACTACCCTATATGTCCTTCTGAAGCCTGCGGTAGGACTGGATTAGGTCTTAATATGAGCTGTCCTTACGTCCATTCTCTTCTTCGTGGGATGCATTTACCATAAATACCTTCTGGTTTTGACATGCAAACATCAAGGCCAGGTTGGATAGGGCTCTGAGGAACCTGCTCTAGTTGCAGGTGCACTGCAAGGAGGTTGGACTGGATGAGCTTTGAAGGCCCCTTCCAGCCCATCCAGTGATTCTACATGTGCAGATTGGCTAGAGTCATTAAATAACCTGTGTTGGAAGGATCTCTGGAGGTCATCTGCTGCTGCTCTGGTTGCAGCTGAGTGTTGTCCCCTGTTTGAGGTAGCCGAGTCCACTCACATCTGGGCTCCTGCTCAGGTTGAGCATCCTTTGAAGTAAGGTTCTGACCTGCATCTGTCCCTCCCACGCAGACTGTGAAAGGCGGCATCTCCGAGACGAGGATCGAGAAGCGAATAGTCATCACAGGGGATGCAGACATTGACCACGACCAGGTAAAACCAACCAGCTGCTCTGGAGACCTCCAGAGAGACCCTTTCTGAGCGTTGCTTTACAAGATCCTGCCCCTACCGGCGTGCCTTAAATTAAGCTGGGACCAGCCGTTAAAGCGGTGCCGGGATAGTTCCTATTTTAAGCATTTTCCTCATGTGTAGACTGTGTAATATCTGGTGAATCTCTCCACCGTGCTACTGACCATGCATGTTCCACCTCCTTTTTGTTTCTGCCCTCCCGTGGTCTCCTGGGGATAGGCGCTGGCTCAGGCAATTAAAGAAGCCAAAGAGCAGCACCCTGACATGTCAGTGACCAAAGTAGTGGTACATAAAGAGACAGAGATCACACCCGAGGACGGGGAGGATTGACCACAGGTAAGAGCCCGAGATGGTTCTCCAAGGCGCTCGCTGGGCTGGCATGTTGCAGATGTTGGTGTCCCACCATAACTCACCCCTAACTCTTTGCTTTCTCTCACTGGCGTTGAGTTGCACGTGGATTTTGTGCTGGGGGTTGGTGGGAACCAGACCCCGTGTGGCTCTGGACGTCTTGTCTTGGGTTGGTGGAGCCAGCTGGAGAAAGAGAGGCTGCTCGTGCGCTTGTGTCCTGCTCCTGGGGACGTCCTCCTGTCCGTGCTGCATAGAGATGTTTATATATAGCTGTATTTCATACCAGTTTCTAATTTTATATATTTATATTTCATATCTGTTTTCATATATTTATGCTTAATACATCTATATTTAATATATATTTATATCCATGATATATTTTATATATTTATACTTAATCTATCCATACTTGACATATATTTTTATATTCGCAATATATTTATATATATTTATATTTTATATATATCTATACTTAATCTATCCATATTTAACATATATTTATATTCACTATATATTTTATATATTTATATCTTACATATATTCATACTTAATACATCTATATTTAAATGTTTATACTTAATATATCTTATATTTAATATATTTTTATTTTTATACTTAATACATTTTCTATTTTTTCTATTTAATATAGTTACATATTTCTATTTAATATATTTCTATTCTATATACTTATACATAATACATTAATTTTTGCCATATTTAACATATATATAAATATATTCAATTAGATACAGTCTATACTTCTCTAAC
>VYZX01002255.1:46020-62260 GCA_013401335.1 Brachypteracias leptosomus | reverse complement strand
TCCCCCACAATCAATATGTATATTTTAGATATTTTAATATATTTTTGTATTACAGCTCATGGCTTATAGCTATACAAATATTTCTATATATAACTATACAATATGTATATGACACTGTATATGGTTATAAAGAGGGAAAGTTATCTTGGTTTTATATAAATATATTGCGTTAAAAAGGGAAAAGGGAGAATAAAATTAGTTTAGCATGACTGTGAGATTAGACACTAAAATTATCCTCCCACAGACATATTTAGTTCTCTAAACAGCTTTAACTAATTTGCTTAGGCACACTACTTTCTAGTGAAACTAATGAAAAAATATGCAACCTCTGTGTTCATTTGTGGTGAACATTCAAACCTCTAAATGTAATAACACCTTTTCTTCCTTTTTTTTTTTCTTTTTTTTTAATCAGTTCATCTCTATAACAGTCTCTCTGCTTGCTCAAGCTGCCATTTTGGGCAACATTTTGTGCTAGAAACACTCATATTCCCTAGATGTATTCATTTAATGAACTTAAGTGATATGATATGACTGGAATTGTACAAAAAGAAGAAACAAACAAACAAACAAAACACCACCAACAAAAACCTCCGAGAAGTTTCAAGCCTAAACATGACTATTTAGAGCCACTCACATAATTAAATAAAAATTGCCAATAGCAGAGAATATCACCTCCCAGAAAAAAAAACAGATAGCGTTTGTTCACATTAATTTGACCACAGAAAGAAAAAACGAGAGGCAGATACATCATTTATCACAATAGGGGTTTTTTTCAGCTTTGTTTTTACTCTGTTCCAGGCATTAAACAAGTTAGAAAGATTATTAGTATTGATTTGAACATGTACCTTGCCTCATGTTACATGTTTCCGAAAATTCAGTTAGGGACTAGCTCTGGGCAAACTGAAAACATCCTACCTCACATCCTACTAAGAAAAAGAGCACCTTATTTTTGGTTGTTTTTTCTTTTGTTCCCTCTATCACTGTATTTTACCACATGCAAATCAGTGGAAACAAGATATTATTCAGACAAAGGCGAACTTACAGTTTCTGATGGCCTTTCGTCGTACATCCTTCTTTCTCTCGCTTCCCCTCAGCTTCTGTGCCTCATGTAGACCAACCAGTACTCAGCAAAAAGGGCTTATAACTACTAGGTGGGCTTGGCTTTTAGGCGGCCCAGGTGTTGTAAGTCATCCTCTATTTCCTAAAGAGTCATCTACAAGGTTTGCAGCCAAGGGGTTTTCTCTCTGGTTATTGCTTGGTAGAAGTCCAGCCCCACCGCACCCTGAACAATTGAGGACATTATGGCTGAACAAAAGACTGCTAAATGCCTTAGGTTGATAGGTTTAAATGGACAGGCAAGTACAGCAATCAACTCCACAAAAGATCCAAGAGTGTTGGAAGTTTGTATAATGCTTTCACTCAGCAAGAATCTAATCTTCTGTTTTCTGGTGGAACTAGTATTCCGATGTGGTTACTATGTAGTAAATCTTTGGTGCTTCTTGTTGCCACTGAACAACCTGATCTGCTGCTTTTGTTTACAACAATTTTGTTAACAGTGACTTTTAAATACATTTTTTTTAATGTCAAATGGAAAGCTAGAGTGTACCTTGTGAAATTGTTTAGGCAAACAGCCTAGACATGCCTAGCAGGTAAACCATCCAGGCCAACCAAGTCTCTTTTGTCATTAACAATTTCTGGTTTCAGGGCCTCTTTTGCAAGGTAATAGCTTTTCCTCCATCCCTACTCATCCTATAATTTTTCATCTGTGATGTACATGTGACAGACCTAAATCATAAGTAACATAATCTTTGTTTTTTGAGAAAATCAATGTTAGAAAAAAATTATTTCAAGCGTCCATCTAACTTGAAGAAGTCATTTTCCCGTTTTACTCTCTAATTGTAACTGTGTGTAAACTGAATACAGATTGCTTACAGAGAACGCTTAGCAACAGTGCTGCAATTATCTTTGTCAAACTTCTGGCAAGTTTAGATATTTTATCTAAAAATTATGTGTGGAAAAAGCAAGTGCAGCCTGCGGAACATTTGTAGTACATTGACATAGATTTTTGTTTAAGTTTCCAGTAGTTAAAGAGATAGTTCAAGGACTTCAAAAGTACAGCATAATTCAGCATTGTAAAAGCTCTATACTATCCTCTACTGTCATTAGTAAAATCAATCCCAGTTTGGGTACCAAAATGTGCTTAAACAGGTGTAATTCTATCCTGAATGCAAAAATCTAGGCCATATATTTCATGCTGTTGCTGAACATGGCTAGCACCTGAACACTAATAAGGTGCTAATTAAGAATTGCCATTTTAAGTCTATCATGCTTTTGCATGTGAACTTACCATATGCTCTAGATTAGATTTCCTACCGTGGAAAAACTGAGATGGCTCAAGCTGATGATGTGCAATAAACCATTGCCTTTCAGCATCCTCTCCTCTAAAAATGCCTGTACCCACAAGTCTAGGCATTTTATAAGATTACCATATGTTTCTGCATCTTTTTTTGGTAGATTATATCAGCTCAAGAAACCTGCTTTGGAAAATGATGGTACAGTGCTAGAGAACCATCCATGATTAACACCGTGAGCCTGGGATCTGTCAGCTTGCTGGAGCACAAGTATTTATTTTCTTCCTAGTGATCCCTAGTAATGACACAGATCAAATCAGATAGTGTTGTAGATGAAAAAATATGTTGGTCCCAGGCTAAACCTGAAGTAAACAACAGAATTCACTCCCCCCTCCATTGGCACTGCCAACCTATCTAGATGTTGCTGTTTGAAACACCAATGTAGTCAGTGACTGTGAAAAGGATACGTTTATTTATAATGTTATAGAGAGGAGATGCACAAGGGTGTAAAATATTCACTTAAAACATGAATCCAAAATCACGTCTGTTTCTGATGTCTTTTTTTAAAATATGCTCCCAAAGCACTGGACATAAAAGTCATACCCTATTTGATACACTGCTATAGACTGAAATTTTAAAGAGCATTCTTATTGCCCTTATTGATAAGGGGCTATTAATCAAACTAGGCCTATATTTGTATGACACATAATCGTATATAAATGATATGTACTGCAAACACAATTAAGTCTCATTTCAGGAGAGAGAATGAAATTTATTCAGTGATTGTTCCTCAAAACAAGCAAAACTTCCATTTTTATCAGTGGCCTTTCATATATGTATGCATGTTTTTATCATTAGCTTAACTACATGATGCAACATCAGCTTTGTAGTTACTTTTTGAGACTCATCTATTACATCACAACCAATGTTTCAGGAGTTGCAATGACAGAATAGCACCTGCACCTTGTTCCCAAGAGCTGCCCATGTAACTGTATTCTTGAGACATTTAAAATAATTTATTAATATTGGAGATTTGCAGAAAAATTAATCACATAATCAAAAACTGCTGTTGTCTGCAGTAACACGTCTAGATTGTTTTAAAATTGTACCTCAGTGCTACTTTCTTTGCATGCCCAGGCATCAAAAGCTGAAGAAATGCCTTATATTGCAGACAAGTCTCCCTGTCCCATGTGGCTTTTTGGTCCTACATTTAATCACAGTATATAGGAGAAGTCTTTTTCATGTTGCAGTACACAGTTTTCAAACTCAGAACACAGGTATCGTATGCAGAGCTGAAAATGAGAAGAGAGTTTTAGTTTGCAAACAAAACAAAGCTTATAAGGTTCAGTTTGACAGTCAATTCTGTGACAGTCAATATTTCAGCTTGTTGTTACAAAACTATGCCCATTATGCCATACCAAAGCCTGTAGCTGTTGAAAACTGAATTCCTTTCTGATGTTTGCAAGGCGATGAAATGCATGTTCTGAATAACAGCAACAAGAGTGCATCTTGTGCGGGTAATTGAGATCTGATTTTACTTAGATTTGTTGATCTACTGTGAAAATTCAATGCTCAATATACATCAGGATTTTCCATTTCTTACATGTGTTGATGTGGCCTACTGGCAACGTTACATTGTGACACAAAAAATAGTCTTGGTCCTGTAACTCTAAGTCATGTGGGTTGTCCCTAGGCATAGTTCCACATGAGTCCATCAGGAGGAAAAAAAAATTATTTACAGGAGTAAGGAACACAAGGTCAGACCCCCAAGGAACATTTGAAATCTTCTAAGACTATCTGAAATTCAGCCTGCGCTTCTTACTTGTCAACAGCTTTGCGTTCAGTATCTAGACAAGATTTTCGTCTGCCGCATTTGGAAAGAACAGACTGGATCTGCATATTTGGGATACAGAAGGGAAAATCTAGATTTATGTCTTGTAGGAGGTACTAGGTATTTGTTGTCTGCATGGCAGCAATTTGAGAAAGGCAGCGATAGCCACAGGCGCTCACAGGCTCCACTCTGGCAGAGGTGAAGCTGATACAACACCTCAGGACAGACAAGATGCAGGACTAACTTAACTGTTTATGCAACGCTGTCTGTCATCCTTAACTGATCACTCCTCTAGCTGAGGGCAGGAGTGTCAGTTTGCTATCAAGCCCATAGGCAGAAGAGCAAGTAATTGCATTGCCCCCAGAGCAACCTGACTGAGAGATAGTGACTTAAAAAGTCATAATATCCCTCACGGACTCTCCATTGTGCTGGGCAGAAATGAAGTGACATATCTCTGCACCTGGGGTGATATATAAGCCAAGAAACATCAATGTCATTATGCCATCAGGTACACTGGTGAATTATGCTTCTGCTCATTCTTCATCTTCATCCATCTCTTGCCACTTGTCTGCACAAAATGGGTTCTTATTCATTCACTGGAGCTCACTCATCCCTGTATATAGAAAGTTATTATAACTCCTGAGCTTAAAAGAAGAACTTCTCCTCAGACTTTTAACCTGGAATGCAGAAAAGGTCTGTATTTTGCACATAGCAAATCACAGATATTCGCTAATGAAGAGCAATGCACTCTCCTACCCCTTCCTCAAAAGCAGCTTATATGTTTTTCCATGTACTTAACCAAAAAAAAAATTGTCACACAAGAGAAAGTGTTGAAAAACAGTCTCAGAAGAGCAACTTTCACAAACACTTACTACCTCTTGTAGATCAGTGTTAGTGGATATTGTTGTACATTCTAAGTTAAAATCTGTCTCATCATTTCTATACAACACAGTGAAAGTTTTGAAAATTAAGTTCCTTCTATACAAACTAACAGCAAAAATGATAGTGTGGAACTTAAAGATATAACAGGGGAGCCAATTCATGAATCCGTATTGCAAATTTTGATAGCAGAAACAGCACCTTCTTTCTCAAAAAAAAAATTTCAAAAAATCAGCAAAACACCATTACATGAAACAAATACCCAAGATTCATCGCACTGGTTTACTTAGATCTCTTCTTCCTTGCCACAGGACACACAGATTCACCATAAGGTGAAACACTATCACCTTTTAAGAAATAAACCTGAAATATAAACCAGATATTACTAATGGCATCCTAACAAGATGTCCAAGCCAAGAATATTTTAAATAATGATTGAAAGTTAAAGAGCTCTGTAAGAGCACATGGCATAGATGAAAAGTGGAAGAATGTCCTAAAAGCTTTTGTTGGGTGTGTACAGGCCCCTGAAAAGGCATAGACACTCTGTCTGGGGAAGCAAGAATAGTATAAAACCTAAAATTCAGGGTAGCCTCACTGATCTTTGAATCTCTTCATCCCTCTATGAAAACAAGACTAAAACGGAAAATAAAACACCAAGCTTTAACGTGCTGTGTTTCTCTCAGGGCTGCATTGCCAGCATTTGCTTCTCAGCAGCCCAGAGCCCAGACCTGGGAGAGGAGCCCTGGTGATGCTGCGAGGTCACTTGTCCCCAGGAGCCCCCAAAGTGGGAAGCCCACTGGTCTGCGCCTGTGTTGCTCTGGCCCAGAAAAGCATCCTCCTCTCAGCTCACAGAAATATCTCTCAGCAGCTGACAAATTTGTGCTAGCAGACCAAAATAACTCTGCAGGGGAAGTTTACAAGCACTTGCTGATGTGTATAAATAAAAGCTGCTCTTTCCAAATTTACCCAGGGTATGCACCTTTCACATATCTTTGGGCCCACCCACAACTGCAGTTTTCCAAAACACTGCACTGTAGAGCAGAGATTAAATTTTACTGTGTTAGAAAAATGCCTGCAGTTGGCATAAGAAAAGAGTTGTAAGTGCATAAAACATGGGACAAGGTCTGGGAAGAACAAGACCTAGCTCAGCAGTGAACAGTTTCTGTGACCTCATGCAGTGTTTGCACCTCAAGTCCTCACCTTTGTAAAACAGTTCTGTCAGGCCAGTCTGTCTGTCCCACCATCTTCTGAGACCACTTTCTTGTGTGCTGTGTGTAAAAATACTCAATCTGCACTTAAAATGCATTATCTGATGGAACCAGATATTTATTGTAGTGAGTTAAAATTACACTAGGAATTTTTTCTGTGTAAGCAGGATCACAAGAGTACCTCCTGATTTGGGTCTACTCACTGAGTTAGTGTAAACCAGATTCACTTTGCCCCATCTGCATCATGAACATCCCTGTTTGGATGAAATTCAACTCTATTTGGAGGAACCTAGATCTTTATTTTACTTTTTCAGGAAAATAACCTCATCCAAGTTCTTACAGAGCTTACATTGGCAATGGAAACAAAACATCAGGAAATTAGTATTTTGTTTGATGGAAAAACTCTCAGAGACAATTTAATGTGATAGCAGAATGAGAAAAGCAGAAAAACTATCAAAGTTATATCATGCTGGAGATGCAATTCAGGTAGCATATTGAGGGAAGTGAGGGCAAAAAGAGATATTAGAAACGTTACACTTTGAATGCCTCATAGGCTGAAATACAAAATGTTTTCTTTCATCTGAGGTTAAAATTCACCCAGTGTCTAAAAAAAAAAAAAAATTGGGCAAAAATTGCCTTCATCCCTACCCACCTAAGTATTTTGTCCCACAGAAGAACCCCTGAGCGGGTCTGTAGGGGTGGAAAGGAGAACAGGAGCAGCCAGGTCTGACCTTTCATTCTTTATGCCTGAGAACCTCAGTATTTCTTTCCTTTCTTGTTACCACCATGCATTTCTGCTGCTGCCACGAGGAGTGACTTTGTTGTGCTCTGCAGTTAGCCAGTTATTTATGGAACACAACTTTCTTCCTAATTTACAGCAGTTTCTAACAGAATACCTGGCTAGCAACCTGCTTATTCTTGCTTATATAATTTTATTTTTTATAATCTCTCGTAATAAATGTAAACAGACAAACGCTATAACTTTTTATACCAATTTAGAGATTGAATTCCAAGAAAAGTAAGACACAAGGAGTGACAGTTAGGTGTTACTGAACTGAGGAGCAAACCTGTGTTCTTTTTCTGCAGTTCATACAACATAGGTCAGAAGAGATCCGCTAGTCCATGGGCATATGGCTCACTGGACATTTAGTATAGCTCATGAAAGCACAGTAAAAATGACTTTACATAAGTATCTCCAAGTGTTAACACAGTCCTGCCTTGCATCCTCCAGAAGCACAGTAGATGCACTTTTAGTTTTAGGTCTGTCTATGTGAAATATAAAAATGTCTGAAGACTGAGAAGAGGCTTTACCTTCTGCACCAAGGGTTTTTTGTTAGATAGGGTGGTGTTTCAGCATGAACCTGGACATAGAACTCTTGCAGTCATTTCTGTAGGGCCATTTATAAAACAAATTACTATGCACACGAGGTAATAAGGTAACATTAATGACAACTGCTCCCTGCAGATAAATAGTGCCTGAAGGCTAAGAAACCTGGTGGAAGAATTGCTCACTTGAATAAAAAACAAAGTTAGTATTTAAAGTGTGAACATTTTGTTTGTTTATTCAAGTAGTATTTAATCCAACCATGACAACAATAAAACATTTTAATTCTAGTCTTCTGTCACTCCAGAGCCACAGTTTGCAAAAAGAAAAATGTCTTACCGCTTTAGGAGTTACCCCCATTTCACTTTCCTTGTGATGTCTGCTTAGTATCCATGGATCACTGCTGAGTGAATCTTTTAAGAGGTGCAAGTGAATAATCCTTCATTCATTATCAGCTTCTAGGAAAACAGTTCCTTTACCTATTGCCTTTTTTAAATAGTCAACAAAATAGTCATGGAATCTTGGAGAATAATGATTTAGTACCAGGTAAGCATGTTCTGTGTTACAATACAATAAACCATTCATAACACTGCTTCAAATCCAATTTTAAAAAAGAATCAAAACTTTGCATGCCACAGAATCAACAGGAAAATGTTAAGTGTTCAGTCATTAAAAATTCATTTGGTATTCATTGTAACACTGTTAATCATAATGTACTCATTTGGCATTCATGTGGCTGTCACATGTAAGAATTCAATTGTAATGCACACTTGCTAATGAGCATATATAGTGTTACTGAATCAACATTACTGTGCAACGTTTTCTTACTTGCATTATTCATATGCTCCAGGTTTAAAAACCTATCACCAACAAGCTGTTAAAAAGCAGCAATGTATTACAAAAGACACATTTTGGAGGCTTTGCTTTTGAAATCTGTTCAACTGTCTGTCTAAACAAGAGCGTACGTAGCCTCTGTCACTGTGGTATCCGAGCACCTGGAGAGCTGCCCAGGGTTTTCACACATGCCTAAAACCATACTGTTAAAATGTGGTCCTATTATTTGCAACATGGACAGTACAGCACAACATAAGAGTCCAGATGGATTAAGGTAATTAACTTCCCACCACTTCAGTGGGAACATCTAAACACTTGGGAGGAGCTGAGCACTAGCCTTCAGAGGAGGGAGTGCCTCCTTCTGATCAACACACTGGGTATCACAAAGCTTAAGGAGACAGTTGAAAAGCATCCACAAAGGGTAAAGACCCCGTCAAGTTGCGAAGTATACTGGTAACTTCCACTTTTAGAAAAAAGTTTAGAAAGTCTTGGACCCTGAGGGATAAATAAGTGGAAAAGGCTGAAAAAGAGATAAGAAATCCATCTGCAGAAATGTCTTTTTGAACTCCTGTCTTCCTACTCAGCTCAAGATGGGGTTGCATTGCACCACCTCCCATCACCACAGACAAGAAACAGACACCCCAAAACAATAAATTGTTCTTTGTAAATCACAAAGTAAGCAGGGAATCAAGACCATTTAAAAAGACTGAACAAACGTGGCAGGGAGTTTGCTTGTCTACCCAAGGCTGATTTTCACATGAAGGGATCTCGACCTGCAGATGCAAATGCAAAAAGCATTTGTGTACAGCAAAAGTACCTGGCTCAAACTTTAAATGACAGAGATTTTAATTTATGAATGCAAATTGTTTTAAGGTATCATTCTAGTTTGAGAGAAGTGTGCAAAAAATCACTTCAAATTTGGAGAATTGCAAATACAAACCAGAGAAAGTATGGAAGAACACCTATGAAAGAAAAATTAAAATGAAGTGCACGTGTGCTTTTCCCCTATCATTTTAAATACCACTGCTTTCTAGGCACCTGCTGCTTTCCACCCACTTTGTGTGCATTACTTTACATAAGATCTCCAATGGATATTTTTTTACATTAAATTTTCTTTTTTCAAGGTACATTCAATTGCCCTCATTCTTTTTGCTTGCATCCTACGTATCTTCTTCCTACAGTGTTCCCGTGTCACTTTTAATTCATACATTTTGAAATGAAGAAAACTGGATTCACACTAATCTTTGCTTGGTGGTATGAGGAGGGGAGTAGCTTAGTTCACAGAATAATTCCTGTTTCAGGTAATGGATTTCCAATTCTGTTGTTCACAGTCAGCTTTTAACATAGATCTACTGAGTCACCATTTCAGAATCTGTGCAGAAATTCTGAAAAATCAGCACATTCTCAGCAACTATATGGAGTATTTCAAAGCATATTGTGCATTTTCTTAAATGCTTTTCATACATCCACCCTTTCCACTAAACTCTGCGGCACTAAATTGTTTGAAGTTAGCAGAAGACGATTTTTCTCCAGGTGTTTAGACAGCATAAACCAATAGTCTAGAGTTAAGTCTACATAAGCAACTACTCTAAGTTATTAGATCATTTTCTTGTTGTCTGAGCTGAAAACTGTTAAAACAATGTAAAATTAATAAGAGCTTGTCATGACTACAAGCGTGATTTTGTAACTGGCTCTAATGTAGTAACTCAGAATGGATGCAAGAAACATGATTTCATTTATGTCAGAGAGTTGTTATCTCTCCATCACAGTTGCCATGCTCCCAACTGTGTTTGCGTAAGCATTGAAACTTATTTGGGCCTCGTAACTAGCTAAATGACAGCATTTCTTGTTTGTTAGACTTCAGAAGCAGCATAATGAGAAGAGGAAATCTTTATCAGACAGAGTTATTGAAGCTTTGCCTTCTTCGAGGTAACACAAACGTTTACATGCAATTGAAGAGAATGAAAACAGAGAAAATGTAAACACACATTTAAAAATAAGACTATAAATAAGATGGAACAGTAAGAGAGAGACACAAGCTTACAGGGCTAAGATACCTTGTTATCAAAATGAGAGTCCCACATGAAGGGAAAGTCAAAACTGCATCTAAGATCTCTCTTCAATCTCTAGTATATAAAGCACATCTATTGCAATTTTAAAATAAGGATTGGATATAAAAATTGCCAATATAAGAGACTGCTTTGGGTGCATTTTGAAGTAATTTGAGGCTAGGTTTTTTATTGCTCAGCCTCCCCTGCAAAATTATCAGCATACAAAACCTGAGAGATCTCTGAATTCCTGCTGTCTGGCGAGGTGATAAGACTTGTGAGAGCTGGAACTGCCAAAGCAGAAGTACTGCTGCTTTTTCCTGAGGACCCCAAAGCTGTTTCCATGCAGCAGCTGAAACACTGATCTCAAATTAGATATACCAGGTGAATATCACCTATAATGTGCAAATATGTGGTGGGGTTTAAATGAAAGAATCCTTACTGTGTCTACTAAATCTCTTCCCTTTTTATAAATATATTGCTTTCTTGGAAAAATTTCCCCTTTCACATCAGTGATTCTATTGCCAGGTTCTATCTGCTAATCATCTGTAATTCAATTTTGGCAAAAATGTTCAGCTGCTTAAGTTCTCTGCTCAACAGACATTCATTTGGATTTGTCTTTTTTTTTTTTTCTAAAAATTAGAAAAGTGTTTTAAGGTACTGAGCAAGAATGCAAATATAGCTGTTAACATTTTTAAATGTTTTCCTCTAATCACATAACTGCAAAAACATCCGTATAACCAAATGCTACTCCCCAGTCAGCAGTCACACCTGTGATCTGCATGACTATTCTATTACGTACAGATTGTTATTTGCTCTAAGTGCAGCTCTATTTTATTATGATGTTATCAATTACCACTTTTTGTTCCTTCAGTGCTTTTAGTATAGGATAAATAACTCATTTGGTAAGTGTTAAATACAGGAAGGTAGAGATAGGTCATAATATTGTATTCTGCTGGTTCGTGCTAGAAAAGTGCATCCAGCATGTGATATAAGCTCCAGCGCAGCAGGGGTTCAGGCTTTATTGACAAGCCTGAAAACATTATCTCATAAATTCTTTGCACAGAATTCCCTGGTAATCAAGGAGTTTGAGCATTTTATGCATTTTTTTTAAATGAAATATGCGTATTACCGATTGAAAATAATGAATGTTATGATTGGGAGAAATGTATCACTTATATGTACTTGAAGCCTTCAGCCAAACCCTTTCATTAAAGGAGATTCATTTCAGGCTAAATATAAAACGACGGAGTGTCTTTTAGGTAGAATTCTCAATTTTTTGCTTTCTGATAGCAATAAAAACTACATTGCCATTTGCTTGAATACAAAATAAGTTTGAACAGAACATAAATGCACAGTGAAGACCACCTGAGAACACAGCAACTCTATTTAAGAATGTACAATGTTAGAAGCGGGGCTTTAAAGTATTATGCCCACGCTCACCATTTGCTTATATGATTTTACAGAGTTCAAGTTTGCAAAGAGTCAAAGCTTAACACTTGGCCCATCTCCCATCTGACTCCCCAGCGGATCCAAGGCTAGGTGACACCAATGCTCCTAGAATAACCCTGGCTAACC
The DNA here is from genome assembly GCA_013401335.1 of Brachypteracias leptosomus. Classification (NCBI taxonomy): domain Eukaryota; kingdom Metazoa; phylum Chordata; class Aves; order Coraciiformes; family Brachypteraciidae; genus Brachypteracias; species Brachypteracias leptosomus. The sequence continues at coordinate 50,207 of VYZX01002255.1, read as the reverse complement.
CACCTTGACTCTTCTGAAACCCCATAGTGCAGACCTTTTTAAGAACAAATGCCTTTTCTGTGGTTGCCCATTGCTGACCTCCCCACAAGACCTTCCAACAGAAGGATAGTCAGATGTTGAGTGTGCACAGCTACTCCCAGGACTTGTCCATCCACCCTGCAGACAAGTGTACTCTGAGACCTTCGCTAAGTGGCAGCAGAAGCTCAGCTTTTCTTCTTCTCCGTATTCCTGAGCTCTCCCAAAACTGGTGATTGATCTTGAGTCTGTGTTCAATTAGTTTGGATTATAGGACATAATTTCATCTGCCAAGTATTGACCTGTGCAATATAGACATGTACATTCAAACTGGCTGGCTGGATGCCCTTTACAGTCCATGGAAATAAGTAAGCTTAATTCATCCTACATTAAATTAGGACATCTAAATCACTGCCGCCAAATCACCAAACAGTTCAGAGGACAGTGAGGTAAAGAACATATTTAATTTTCTAATAAGAATTGCTATTTACCTATTCTCTACATAAATTGCTATGTCCTTTTCCTTGTAACATTAGTTTTTGTTCACTAATACATTATCCTTTTTATGTCTTTTTTGTCTGTCTATTATAAGAATCTTTCAATAACAATGAGATTCTTTGGATGATGTTAGTAAAGAATGAACACTGCCAATGACCACTTTCATTTTCATTAAATGATCTATGCCTTTTTATAGAACCTATTCTTCATATACCCTTTGTGTAATGGTGAGCAACAGGTTTCTTAATTTCTCATGCAGTACAACTTTCATTTCTATATTATTCATTTAAGCTTTCCTATTCTATAGGGAACATGGCACATATAATGCATTTCAGAGGTCGATTGTTTCTGCACATAGAATCAGGATAAAGGACTGGAAAAGATAGTTATAACCAAAATAAAGGACTAGAACAGATAGTTATACTTTAAGACCTTACTGTAAGCATTTAGATGGTTCTTTGAGAGTCTTTTTGCCTGCATAGACTGGGCTCAGAGAGACCTGGGTTCGTCTGACAGCTAAGTAGATTTGATTTCCTATAAAATTGGGATAATTGTACTGCCATCATTCTTTAGGTGAGGACAATAATGTTTTATTCAATAATGAATAATTTGAAATGTTCTCTATCAGTTGGAAAAAAAAAAGCTTAAAACTCCAACCCTCTGTTTCCAATGAGAGGGTGAAATTGTACTTCAAAATGCAATAATACCAGAAACCCCCAAAACATTTGAAAGGTCTGTGAAGAAGGTACAAATGCAAGTCAAATTCGGTTGTGCTGTCTTTGTCCCAAGGAAAACAGACCTAAATTGCCAAGATTAACTGATGTAGAATAATTCTCTAATACTGAAAGTGTCCAAGATTGCCTCCAAACAGGTGCTGCTGAGTATGATCTCAAAACACATGAATACACAGCACTGTCAGACTGCAACTCTAAGGGACATAATACCTGAAGACAGTTTATTAAACCTATTTATTCACAGCTCTCTACTATGAAATGAACTAATCGGGCTGGATGCAATCAGAACCATGCAGTGGCAGAACCATTGCATTCAACTAAAACAGTTATTGGGACTGTTTCTGTGTTTATATGTTACGTGGCACAGTCTTTATGTTTCTCTGTACTAAAAGCAGCTACTTCTACTTGCTTTCTTTGTCTACAGGAGTAACATGTGATGACCCACATAATTATGCAAAATATCATACATGCCAGTGGTTAAATGTTGAGCAAATACTAATATTTAAAATACAGTATACAAAATATCAATTTTAATTAGTACATTTGAGATATTAAAAATCAATACTTAAGTAGTGAAAGATTCTGCCGTTTAGGCTGCACTCCACAAAGATGATCATTTCTAAATTAAAAGATGCAAATTTAATCAATAGATTTAAAACTTTACATCACTTGATTCACTTGAACTGCTTCTAATCAGCCTAGTAAAGTGAAAGCATTATTTAATTGTTATTTTTTCCCCCCTCTTTGAAAGACAAACCTACCTTCAGGCTGGAGTTTGCTCAGAATAAGCTATATTATCTGAAACTTATGCTCTTTGTTATTCTTACCAATTAAAAGTGTATTTAAAATGCCAAGAAAACAAACAGTTTAAAATCCCAGAGGACATTTCATCATTTAAGACACTGCAGCAGAATCAATTTCTTAACTTCAATTTTAAAAAATAAAATTGGTAAAATGTAATTTTGAAATTGTAGTACTTTTAATAAAACAGAAGTATTTTGTTGCTGACAAGAAATCAGCCTTTATGTAGTTTACTGTGCTTAATTTCCAGATTTATTAACAAAATCGTTCATTCTTTGAAACAGGCTGTATAAAATTCTCATACTTTGGTAACTGATACTATGAACCACAAATTATTGAAAGTTAAAATTCCTTCTTTTTCCCCCCCCATATTTAATTTCATAGTCTACATGTTAACAGTGTTGTCACAGCCATCTCTCAAAATATCTGCAAGATACTTTGAAATACAGTTCATATTAAATTTGAGCCTTGAAATACATTTTTTTTTCAGAATATTCATCAAGAACTTGTTGAATTTACTTCTGCAAAATGAGCAAGAAAGACTGAAGATCCAGTTTTAACTTTTTACGTTAAAAGTACATTGATAGAACCACTCACATACTTGATGATTCTTTACATCTGGAATTAATTTTTCCATTGTATTTTCTAGGATTATATCTGCTCAGTAGTTATTACATGTCCAGTTGAAAGTATCTTAAAAGCATTTCAGATCAATATATCCTGAAGATATTTAGTCTAAATTTTTTTGATATCATGAATGAAGCCTATATTTCCTTTAAAATGGACAAGTGCTAACTCTAATGGAGAGGAATATGACTGTTGTTTTCTTTTTTCTTAAAGCTACCTGTGGATAGTGCTGCATGGAAAGCAGCATACTTTCAAATAGAGCAAAGTAACTTGTTTATAAAATTTGGTATGTCACTACTTAGCTATTTGACAGGCAAAGGTATCACAATTACATAAATTGGTTAACAACATACTTAAATTGTTATTCATCCAGTTTTCTTGTAAGCCACCAGAATTACATGAGCAATTATAAACTGCAATTACTAGTAGCATGTCTTCAGTAAGAAGTGTGTTTCTGAGTTGTAGGCAACAGGATATTTAGACATTTGCATGATCCGAACGGGGTCAGCAACCTTTTCTTTCCACAGTTTTCAAGGACAAAAATCATATGGCAAACACTTAAAAAAAAACCTCCCAGGCATCACAACGGAATCACTCTTGTATTCTATGATACAGATGAGTCACCCCAGCGGGAGCTGCTGGAGCAAAATATTTTTGGACACAGGAGGGAAGCAGAGATGATATTTCATTTGTGAATTGTACAGAGAAGATGCATTGCAGTTGCATGGTTTCAGCATTGCGAGCACTGTGGCTTCCTAGAATTTCTGAGCTAAAAACAGCCACAGATTTCTGACGCTGAAGTCTTCAAGAAGCAAACAGCATTTGTTACTTTGTGGTGTTGTGAGGACATTCGGTATTACCAATGTCTCAGTGTAAGGCAAACTGTGAGTATGAACTCACAGGCTGATGTGAAGGTAACGTCCTTTCTGAACATGCAAACCCAGTTAGGATTCTGACTGAAAAGCTGAGTTCTGTCCTATTTTCCTATTCAGTACAGCATAAGGACAGTTAGGGTTTAGGGAGTCAAATGCTGCATTTTTCATGAAATGTTCTACCTATTTGAGTGCCTACAAGTCCCACTAAACTATGGAAATCTTGGCTGAACTCCTAGGTGCACTGGAATCTGGCAAATTTATTCCCTCAAACCCAGATCTCTTGGCTGTCAGATGTTACATGGGAAAAAAAAAAAGAATCCATACCAACATATTTCAGCTTTATCATACAAGAAACTGCATCCTCAAAACCTCCTTTAAGGAATGTTGCTAGCATTATCAGAGGTCTAGCAAGCAGCTTTTGAAGGAAAGGTTGGGGCTGCAACTATAAAGTGTGCAGCAGTTATTTTCATAGGCAGCAAATTGTCAGACTTCTTATGCTACCAAATGGGAACTAGTTCCTGTACCATCTTGTAACACCTTTTGACAAGGGTGACAAAACACTGTCCAAGTGCTGGTGTGAGACCCATCCCCTTCCCTTCTCTACTTACAGACATTATGTAGAGTGCTTGCACATACC
>VYZX01002255.1:10913-43578 GCA_013401335.1 Brachypteracias leptosomus | reverse complement strand
TTTTTTTTGAAAGTGTTACAAATAGATTCTGGAAGTGTGGGGGTTTTGATTTAAAAAAAAATTTTAAAATCACACGTAATAGCCTTATCTGAAGCAAGGAAGAGTTGTAAACCAAATCAGAGGGAGTACTGTAATACCAGAAAAGGAGTTCTGACGTGGTTATATTATGAGAAATAATGCATCTTCTTGCAGAAAGAATATTCCACTTAATATATACACTTTTTAAGTTTACCAGTGGGAAAGTTATGTAATGCTACAAGGTATGTGCACCAGTTTCAGCACAAATTTTTCAACACGTCATTTAAAGCATAGATTGGTACATACCTACTCAGTTTTTACCCATTGCTCCAGGATGCAACTGCATTTCCCTTGATATACTTGGATAATAAAACAGTTGGTGGTAATTATCTTAATGATTTCAGCATGAAGATTAGTAACCCTTGTTATTGTTATCCTTGCTAGTATAAATCAGTTTACAAGGGCTCAAAGTACCTGTTAAGCTGCCAAAGCAGTGTACACATTTTCAGTACTCAAATTAACCTCTGATTTTAGAAAAGGAATACTTATTATATAAAAAGTGAAGGCCCTCTACTTTTTTAGAGGCATTAGTAATTAAAATACTAGTTGGGATCAGGCTGTGGATTTAAAATCCTTGCTCCAGAAGGGCAGAAAGAATGAGGAAAAAAAAATACTACCCTTCTAAATGAAACTCAGATATGAATGATCTAGAGAAAAATATCAGTTTCCTTTGTTTTCAAATAATGTTCATACTTTGGCATGATAATAATTACTGTAGTATTTCTTTATGTGTATTTTAGATATACTTTATATAACACTGTGTATAATACTATGCATAGATTAATAAACCATTGCTTCTTATGAGTCAATGAAGACCCTCAGTTTAACACAGTTCAAAGGCACTTACTTAGCTTGAAATGCTGCCCTTCTTTATTCTGTAAATCAGTTAAATTCTGCTGTAGTGAGAGGTTAAGTAACCCTGTAACCTGAACACACAAACACATTCTGCAGTGACACCCAGAGTCACTTGTGTAGTCCTAATCTGTTTATAAAAAATTCCATTAAGGAATTACTCTCTCATGTATGAGCACTGAAATACAACATACACACATTTCCACAGATGAAGATTTTTGCAAAGCAATCGAACACTATTTTTAAAAGGAATTATTTTATTCTTGCCAAAATTAATTTTCCTTGTAATATCTCAAAGATAAGATTGACAATGCATAATTATAGTTTTTATTGTTTTTATTGTTTTTAGTCCTGTCATCATTCATTGACTATTAAAGGTCTAAGAGTAACCACACAAATTTGTCTACAAAATACTTTTAAGCAACTTTGGTTTTGTTCTCTTTCATTTTCTGCTTTAGTTAATTTTTACTATTTTTCATTTGTCTATATAATGTATCTTTTATTCTCTATTTATGACATAAAAACAAAATAGGGGGAACTCTTCTATTTCTTTCTGTATTCTCAGTTTCTGTGTGCAGTTTTTGACAACCATCTGCTTAGATCAGGCTTCACCTCCTCCCATTCATCCCTGTCATAATAAAATATTGACAGAAACAATTTCTCCTGGGAAAATAGAATGTTAATAGATAAGTGAAAACTCTACTTGGTTTTTCATTAAAGTCCTGATGTACTCTCACAACCTGTGTTGTATTTATTATATGATCATCTGAAGTTGTAAAAAATTAAAAGATAAAGCTCCAACTTAAACACTGAATTTCACAATGGAATTCAGACTATATGTAATATTCAGAAATTACTGCAGAGCTTTTGCAGACAGCAAGTAGCACGTCAGATGTAAATCTCTAGGTGTAATAAATGTAGTGTAAGAGGAGCTCTTTAGCAGCAATTAAAGGGGACAAATGACAGCATTGCCCACACCCAGGTTTACGTAAATGAGAAAAAATTCGTAAGGCAACCAGGCCTTACATAACTTCAGTATTTCTGAAACAGCCTTATTTTTTTCCCTGTTAAGGCTTCAGGGAGATGAGTAGGCCAGTGACTATCCCTGTCCTGAGGTTTCATGAGTGGCACAGACATGGAAAACTGCAGGGCATGACGTGAGAAATTGCTGCAGAGCAGAGAGGACAGAGTGAGAAGGAAAACACTGACAGGGTCAGCACCATGAGGGTCACAGCCACACTTCACAGGCACTCAGAGGGGAGCACTGGGGTTTTCTAGGGAGCTGAGTTTTGCAAAGCCAATAGCACTGAGGTACCTGCACCAGCAATACCAAATATTGCCAAGATTACCTAGGTAATTACCAGAAACACCAAATTTGGGTACGGATGTAGCAAGCTAGAACCAGTAAGAAAAAGCAATACCATGGTATGTAAATCCCATGGCACATGCAGTGCGTAGTCTCTGAATGCCACAAAGCCTGTTGTACCACATAGACCACTGAAGCCACAGCTGCTTCATGGCAGGGACGACTCAGGTGGGTGAAACTTCCCTGACCCTGGGGTCTCCTGCCAGCGCCCATCCTGGGCCAGACAGCATCAGCAACTACACATCACCAATAACTTTCTCCCTTTTCCCTCAGCATTCAAGGAAGACTACCCACAAAAAAGAAACACAGCTAGGGAGACCTTGTTTTATAGAAGTCTTCCCTTAAGCAATCAGTTAAAATTCTCAGGGATCTGATTTGTCTCTGTTTTGCTGGGTGGCTTTGGCAGCTGCACACCACAACCCGACTTTTGATGCTTTAATGATTTTGGCTGGAAAAATCCTCAACGTTTTTGTAGCAGGTATACCAACCTCTAATTGATACTCTCTATTCAAGGATCACATATCTTCCCATAGCTATAACAGGACTCTGGTAAGTCACCCCCTTGACTATCATCTTGGCTGTGACCCCAGGTCCCTCTTCAAGTGATGTGTTCCCAGGATATCATCTCACTCCTTGCAAGTGTGCCCTACATTCTTTTCCTCAACCTTGCAATCTTCCATTTGGCCGTTTTAAAGAATGAGCATTTTTTTCCAAAAGAAACACCTTAGAAAGCAAATTAGACCAGTCTATATATATGAGCTATCTTCATAATTATTTACTGTTCAATCAGCTTTAGTGTCATTTGTACATTTTCTCAGTAATAAGTCCATATATTTTCTTCCAGATTTTTTGCTGATGTATCTAATAGCACTGGAACAAGTCAGTAAGGATTCTCATTAGAAACATCCACAGTGGATGATGATATAATATTAGATAAAGTACTTTTTGCCACCTACTACTTTAGCAGTGAGACTGAGCACCTTAGTCTTTTAAGGTTGTTTCTATTAACCCTGTCCCCAGCTTCTAAGAGATGCTGAATTTAAGAGAAAAATCTCGGATATAAGAATCTATCTAAAATAATTAGGATATTTAAATGGCTAATACAAAACCTAGGAGACTTTGCAAATTATTTTTATTCTTGGACTCTGATGTTAATCAGAGGAACTTAGTGAAAAAAAATTGATTAAATTGATTAGCAAGAATCAGATGGGGATGATGCTAACAGAGTTAACTTGTAGGGAACATAGCTTCATACCAGTTTCAGAAAATGAGAGACAGAATTAAATTGGCTTTTCTTGTAGCCCTTGCTCCTGAGAAAGAGGAGAAGAGGCATCAGAGAAATAAAGGAAGTATCAAGAAAGACAGACAAATTGGCTGCAGCTATTTCACAAGATTTGATAAGAAAGCTGGATCAACTCTCAGGTTCCCCTATGTCCTTTGTCCTTCTTAAGAAGGTGCCACTGAATACTAGGTCTAAAGCACTGAAATAGCCTAATTTGTAATTAGTGGCTATCGGTGGCATAAAATAAACAAATACTTCAGTTCTACTGGACATTCCAAGTTAGAAATGTGACCAAATATGGGTGTTACTAATTGACTAATTAAAATCTTAATTTCCAGATTTTTGTGTAGCACTGTTGAACACGATTTTTAATTGGTTGCCAGATACTTAAAAAACCTTTCAGTTATTCTGCACCAATAAGTTCACAATATAAATAGATGTTAAAGCCAAACATTATTATTTTATCACATCCTCCAATATTAATATACAGGAAAACTGTTTCACTATTATTTTAGGAAAATAAAACATTGGTATAGTGTTTACAGGAACAACAAACTTTCAAAATTTTCCCATCCAAAATAAACTCATCTTCAGGTAAGTGTTTAACAATTCTTGAGGTCTCTTTCAAAGATTAATTCATAAGCTCTAAAACAGTAGTGTTCAAGAGCATAGATAAAAGTATATAATAAATGCTTAATGGCTGTTTTCAGTGCAAACCTGAAGGCAACTTTTATTGTGGAAATCCAGTTTCCTTTCCATTAAATTTTCCCTCTTCTGAGCAGATGGGGGAAGGGAGGATGAATGATTATCACTGATTTAATTAAGCTACTAAGATTACTGGTCCAGTCCATTGGGAAATGACAACTTTGAGATTGCGAATAGGATGTAATCATCTCACCTCATTACTATTTTTGTCATGAAAATAAATTAATTTTGTATATTTTCTGTTCTCATTACTATACTTGTCATAAGAGGGAACTATCAAAATTCTAATAATACCTGATGTACTTTGGTAATTAAGGTACTATGCTCCACAACTTTGACATTTTCAACCCTGAGCTTGATTTGCTGGCTGTTCTACTCTTCCCTGTCAGGTTAATAAAGGCTGTAAATATGGAATCAGATAGGTAATTTTCTGCAAAATGCAATTGCCCCACTTTATCCCTTTCCAGTTTTCAACTATAGCTGGGCAGGAGCAAACAGAAAATTAAGCTGAACTGCACTGATATTATTATACTTCAAGGTATCAGAATTTTTGTTGTACACCGAAGTAAATTACATATGTGAAATAATATCTCTGGATACCAAATTTACATTCAAATTCAAAGATTAAGCTCTTTTTCTGAAAGTAGGCAGGTTCTGCTAATGAAATCTAACCACAGTTGCATGGGTTATGATCAAACAACAGTTTTCGTGTGTTTACACATAAGGACATTGTTTCAGTTGATTAGAGAGAACATCTTGGATAGCAAAATTTCCATCAAAAGCAAAACAAAAATCAGAAGCTTCAAAATAGAAAGTTATATACTGCTCTTACACTATGTTCCAGTCGCCTGTTCCTGGGCAAAATAACTAAAAAGTGGGAACATCAACTTTTAGCACCCTGAGTATCTTGGAGTACAGCCCAAACCAAAGGAACTGCAGCAATTTGGGTACACTTAGAAGGAAAACTTTGTGTCCATGGACAGCAGAAACCTACCTTCCTTACTGCTAGCATCATATGTCTGCTGAACCTCTGTATTGCTGCTGTGGTGTGGCTGTTCTCTGGCCACCTGCCCATATGCTTCTTCTTCTTCCCCATCCTCGTAGGTGGAAGCCAGTTGCTGCCAGTGCAAGGGTGACAAGAGGACTGGTCATACCTGTGAGTCCTGTAGAGTAGTCTCTAGCAAGCTGCTGATGCTCACAGTTATGTGACAGGAGCACAGGAACCAGCAACAGGCACCTCATATCACTTTCTCCAAAACCACCAGGAGACCCATGGTATGTATCTCTCCATCCTTTCTAAAAGCTTTCATTCAATTTCTCACCCTCTTCTTTGTGGGCCTGTGGAAGAGAAAAGGAGACAAGACAGACTGGTTTAGCTCTCAGCAATGTTCCAATAACACACTACTATATACATTCATTTTCAGATGAGGCAATCATTAAATCTTCTTGAAATCAGAAGACCTCTTAGCTTGTGAATGAAGGAAAGAACAACTAACACAGAACTGAGAAAGGACAAAAATGATGCTAGACAGAAGAAATTCTTCAAAAAGACACCTACCTTTTCCTCCAACAATAGAAGAAACTAAAGTGATGCAAAGTTGTACTTTGAATGGTGAAGTTTTCCAAAAATATCTTTCATCATCCACACCTTTTTAGAAATATGTTTCTCCTGGATGAAGGCATAACTACACTGATCCATGCATTTGTACCTCTATGCTCTATTTCTCCAATTCATAGGTAAACCTGAAAGTCAAAATTACTTACAGCCCCTGATGGTGCCCATATCACTGTCGTCCTCCTTTCAGGCTCTGGATTTAGTAGGAACATGAAGCTTATGCCGAAAACCTTCCACTGGCATCCAGTCACGTTCTTATACCAGCCCAAAGCCTTGGTTCAAGTTTTCAAAGCAGTTAAGGGATCAAGCCCGAGCTACATCAGAGAATGCATTTTGATCTATAAATCACAGAAACACTGATATTTTTCAGGGAACACAGAGAGTGAAGATCACAAAAGCCAGAACAAAGCATGCAAGAGACAGGGAGAAGGCACTTTCTCTCTAAAGAGACGCAGCTCTGAAGGAATCCTCTGCCTTTCAGACAAGACCAGATAGATCAGGTCTGATTGTCTTTCAGAAGCATCATATGACCCCATTTTAAGTGACAGAATACATTTTTTTCATCTCCAGCTCAATAATCCTCCCAGAAGACGTCACCAACTGCCCTCATAAGCTAAAAATTAAAATCCCTAGTCCTCACAAAGTTTTGGAATCAAAACGGAGATAGCAGCAAAGTCTTCATAAGTTTTATGAGTTGTTATAATATTATGAGGGTATATGAAGCCAGGTTCTTGATCAACACCAATAGGAAGTTTCTTCCTAGAGCCTCATAACAAAATGGGCAATCTTGGAGATCAAAAAGAAGAAGTTATTTGGTAAAAATAACATGGGTGAGCAGAAGAATTAGACAATACTCATTAACTGTAGAAAGACCTAGATGCTGAGATGCTATTTCTAAAATCTACTTGGCTCTTGAACAAAATATTATTAGAATTTGACATCATGTTGCAAAGAACTTCGATAAGTGGCCCATATGAAGTTGTTTAGGCATTAATGCACATCTTGCCATAGTACTAGCATTTCAAATTCCATGACAGTTTGACGCTCCTATAATCTAAATCTCTCTCATATCCCAAAATTAATGTAGATGTCCCATCAGTCTAGAGTTTTCTAGCACACATTCTCTAATTATAAAATTTACAGCTTTGAGCAAATTCTTGTGGAGAAGATAAGGGCTATAGAAATAGCATCGGATAAAAATGATGAACATGATTACTTGCAACCACTAAAACAATTTCTATGGAAAGGACTCTGACTGCCTAGAAAATCTGATAGCAGAAAGGAAAAATATAGCAAATTATTTTTAGTAGATATATTAATCATTTAGAGCTTTTAAATCAAACGCAACAAGTCTGCAGAGAAAAAAAATTTAGTTCCACTGAAATTTAAAGCCATATTCCCACTGACCTTAATAAAGTCAGTGGGTGTCTAACATGATTCTGCTGTGTTGGGTTTATTATTTTGTCTAGACAAAAGGCAAGATCATATCTGTAAGTCACATAACAGTTTTCTATCTGTGAGGAAACAATAGTACTAAGCAAAAAGATTGGAGATAGATTGCAGCAAAGATTTGCTTTCTTCTGAGGGCACATGAACTATGCAAGAAAGATACGCATCTATCACTTTGTAGAAGAGGCTTCCTGTGACTCCATTAACAGAAATAATTCTCATGAGTTTTACTTTAGCTGGCTTTAATGAACAACATAGTTTCATTTTAAGCAGCTGGGAAATTCAGGATTTGCAGGCTGGATGATGCTGCTCTTTTAAGTATTCTAAACAATCAGAAATTCATTAGCAACTTCCTTTTTCTCTGGGACACAAAAGCTCTGAGGCAGGTATTAAATACTCCCATTTTCAAGCGTTCAAAACAAATTCACAATGTGTTCCATATTTACTAATTCACTAAAGTCTGATGGTCACTTGAAAGCAGATGTTAGGGCTTTCCTGGAAATGTAAACAGCTGTGTTACCTATGAATAAGTAGAGCTCTTCTAATACAAAAATCATTATGAAGGAACGAATGAAAAAAAAAACCTTCAAAGAACTTAATAAAAATTAACCTGTTCTAAGTAATGTATTTTTACAGAGGTGATCTGAATGCTAATTCTTTCCAGGAGATGTAAGAAAGCCTCAGGCTATATTTCCAGACAGTATAAAACAGAAGAAAAATAACAGTTACATAAATATATGGAGATTATTAGTGATTGCCAAATAGATTCATTTGATATTTTAATGATCCAACTGTTTTCCATTTAGCCAGCAGACACTGATATTTTCGTTCTGCAGAGAAAACCATAACAGACCAAATAAAATATTTTATACAGTAAAGCTGTTCTGCCCTTAAGGTACAGAGTTTTTCCATATTGCTTCCATTTGAAAGTTTATTCAGATTATGAACCCCCTGCTGATTCCGATACCTCTACTCTCTCCCTTCCCAACATTTAAGTCAAATAGTTGGGTCAGCGCTTGTACTTTTACTTTGATTATATCAAGTCTCTGTGGAAAGTTACAGTACATTCTAAAACATCTTTATTTTAAGGTCTGCTGCGAGCCTACATATTTGAATGCTTAATTTACAGACATGCTCAGGGAAGTGTTGATGCAAAGAAACCAGCTATCCATACATAACCCAGATCAAAGCAGTACTTCTTAGTAACATGTGCTCTCTAGCATCACTTAAATAATTGAGGAAAAAAAACCTTCCCCAAAACATCTGCAAGTCATTTAAATTAAATTTTAAAGTCATGGCTGACTTTTGCATTACTTTGTCTCTCTGCCTCTTCTGACTTTTGTTACCAAATGACCCTATGCCCTACCCACCATGCTGACCACCTGAATGATGGTGTTGCAGAGCACCGCAGAGGCCAGCAAGCGCAGCCTTGGACCTGGGCAGATGCAGAGAAGTCCTAGACATACTTTCACCTGACCAGAAGCCACAAGAGGCATCAAATTCAGGCCTTTATGCCCTGCCTCTCAGCTCTGTTCAACATGGGTTTGCTACACTGTTGGCTGTGCTCACATGACGTCCATCAGCTTTCAACAAAGACAAACCAGCTTGCACCTGCCTGTGATATACGGCACAAAGTCTATCCCATTACTGACACTTCCATAGCAGAAAATAAACATGGATACTCAAGTTAGGTGCCTTTATGCAGACATGATTCACCAGCTGAAATACCTTTTTGGACTTGCAAGTCAACATGGTTACAACGAGGCATCAGCCTCCACTTTGCAGGAGGAAGAACAAGGGTAGAGGAGCTCAGCATGAGTAACCTTCGTGCAGATGGAGCCACGAGGCTGCAGAAACAGACATCTCATTTCTATTTACGTTACCTGGGCAGTAAAATGTTATGCTGTACAGTTCTTGCTCCAGCATGTGAGAAACAACCATTTCTGTGGGCAGTGCTGAACCAGAGTAGAGAACAGACCCAGCTATCAAATAACACACTCACCATTTTCTTCTTAAAGAGGAATATTTTCGCTGGATCCCAGTTCACTTCACTTGCTTTGGGCAAGAACGAGCAGTGGAGATGAAATATTTTAAACTAATATTGCTGCCAAGCACTTTTGAATGTTGAAAGACATCCTGAGTTATGGTTTTGATTAAGTTAATATTTCTATATTGTTAAAAGATGTGCTCAGCACTTCAGGATTGATCAGCATGCCAGATTAAGAAATTACCAGAAAACCCAAAGAATTTAGTGAGGCCTCTTTTAGTAAATTACCATAATCCCAGTAATGATGCCTTACGGGAGTGAACAACTTACTCTCTGTGAATCATGACTATAAGTCATTACAGGACACAGCACAGTCCGCTAAGAGCAAGCAAGGGCTAGGTAGGAAATCACAGCAAATGCAGCAGAATTCATGAACAGATTTTGAAATGTCAAGACATTCTTTCACAAGCGCTTTGATGGACTGATAAAATGTTTGAAATTTGCTGTGGTTTTAAATGTTCTAATAACTGCAGTATGTCAGGTGGAATTTCACATTTGCCTTGAAGTAGACTTTGGTTATATGACTTTCCTCAAAATAAGGAAGAATAAAATAAAAGCAAAGAAATACAGTTGACATATCAGTGATGGAAACAGAGTATACCTGAAGCTAATATTGATTCAAGTAGTCTAGTTTCCAGATACTCTATTTCATTGTAGTTTTAGAAACAGAATAAATCCAAATTATTTGAATATATATATGCAACCCATACTTTTAACTCTACATATTTCAAGTTTTGATTGAAGCTGAAAGGTAGAAATGCAGAATACCATAAAAAGTATGAAACCATCTTACAAGCTCCCTTCCTCATGAACTCCCACTGACTTCAGCGAAATTATTATTGCTATTGATTGCTAGAAATTACTATTGCCATCTTCTGGTGCGATTGAAAATTGGAAGTTGTTCTCATTAGAACATGTGTTGAGATTGCTGATGCTATCTAATGCTGGGAACAGTACTTTGGAATTGAATGTGATGTGTATAATAGGTGTGGTTTCCCTATAAATAATTATCTGTGTTTTTCCTCGAAACCTTTTTGTAAACTTGGTATTTATAGAACTCAAGATGGGGTGTGGAAAGCAAAAAGAGGAAAACAGTGATGGCAGATCAAGCTTGTTAAGCTTCTGCACTTTTGATAGAATTCTTTGGGAAAAATTAATGGTTTGGTATACTGTGTTTGGCTAAATTTCTAAGAATAATAAAAGTTACTGTATACTATTATTGAGAAAAACTGCCATCAACCTCATCTAAGCTTTCAAGGATTTCAACTCCCTACCAAAACAAATTTGCATCTTAGATGGATAATGGTCAAAAGTCTGATGCTGACAGCAAACATTCATGGTTCTGGATTGAAAAGTAAGAGGGAGTTCTTCAGGTACATTCAAAATACCTTCAGTGTAAAAAAAAAAAAATAAGCCAGCCCACTTAAGAACAAGCACTTGTCAAAATGCTCATAAAGATAACAAAAATCACCAATTCAAGAGGTAAATCTTTTCATATAAAAGGCTGCTAGGAGTCTAATACATGTTCCAGGGTAAAGGATATTGACACATTCTTAAGTATTTTATAAATATTGCAACACTTCATGGCTGCAAAGTAAAATGAACAAGTTTCAGCCTTGAAATAGGTCAATGACTATCTAGTCAGTAAGGATCAAGTCATCAGGGAATTTTACATTATTTGGTGGCTTTATATCACTATGTACAAGTTTCCATGTAAGTACAACTTTCATGCACCAATAACTTTGTGAAATTTTATGGCTTGCATTATATACCCAAGGTGTTTTCAGGTTTTCAAATCTGCACATCTGTAAACTAATTATACAGGAGGGAATGAAATGCACTTGCTTACCTGCTTAGGTTCAGTAGACTGATTTCAGAGTTTTCAGAGACTTAATTTCAGGACAAAAAATAAACACAGAACTTGTTCAAGAACCCACTGGGAGCTTTTCCACTGACTGCAGTGGCACTAAGTGCATTATATACGCTCCTTTGTTAATAGGTGGTGTTACTTAAAGTCAATCCTTAAATTACTGTAAATGACTCAGCAATAAAAGAGCTTCCTATTGGCTCTAAGATTAAATACATAATACCCTCAAAGAAGTGTAGAGGAGTAAAAGGGGAAACGAAGAGAAAAATCACATAGGATGATAAACTGACTCCTTTTTTTCTTTCCGGATCTTATATCAGACTAGAAGATAATACAAAAAATAGAGCGATTATTATGCTTACCTAACTACAGTACATAATA
The DNA here is from genome assembly GCA_013401335.1 of Brachypteracias leptosomus. Lineage (NCBI taxonomy): Eukaryota > Metazoa > Chordata > Aves > Coraciiformes > Brachypteraciidae > Brachypteracias > Brachypteracias leptosomus. Next base: position 31,936 of record VYZX01002255.1, on the reverse strand, counting down.
CCTTAATGTTGCAGATGCTCTATTGATGCAGAACAAAGATGAAATCTTTCTGAATTATAGGCAGGGATTGATCCAAAACAGTTTCTCAGTAGAAGGAAATCATGAGATATGCAAGGAGGTATCCAACTCTGACTCATTTGAGTGAGACCTGCTTAGACCAGGTCCTTCAGTTCTCCTCAGGTCATCACCACAAGCTTTGAATGGGAACTGGTTTCCCTCTGTCCCACTGGCAAACCTAAAGAAGTAACAAAAGGGGTTACCTGAATCAGTCTAAAAGCCTTCCAGATACCCAAAGGATAGCTTTCTAAAATTTCTGTCTTTTTCCTTCAGCGGAGGATGTTGTATTATCAAAAGACCATGTGTCAAGCTAGCATGATAGGTTGTGTTAAAAAAACCAACCCTGTCCTAGATTGGTCCTGAATCTTCCATTGGTGCCATTCTCCTTCTCTTCTCTTTCTCCTTTCTTGGTGTACCCCTGAGAAGTGCCACCTTCCTTCACTCCCTCAGCTTGTGCACTCTGAAAGGCAGAAGGGCTGACCCATGTGGCTGAAACACGTGCCTCAAGGAACTCCAGCCTTTCTTTGAGCCAGGAGAGGAAGCAGTAAATTTCTAGAGAAGAAAGCTGAAGTGGGTCTAAGAAAAATCATTGGTTGTATGGCAAGAGCTTTGCAATCTGAGTTTGATTAACCGCGAGACAGATTGATCTTTTACCCTCCATAAATTATGCATTATCTGACAGTCATTTAACTGATACTCTTTTAACCAAACTCCATTAGAAGAGATGAACAGGGTAAATTTTTTTCTGGCCTTCCTTTCTTGAACACTTCCGCTCTAGGGCTGCTTCCAAATTTTATCTGCTAGCTGGCTGCAAACACTGTGCACTTGCTATTAGGTCTAGTTAAACTAATGGTTAACTCTGGTTCTGTCTGGTTCTTATAATTTATAATTGTGATTTAAAAAAAAATATAGACAATGAGTTATATTTTTAGAAGATTATTTTTACCTATTCTACATTTACTTTCAGTTTCAGGAATCAATTTCATTGCTTGAAGTGACAAAAAAAAATAAATGTTGCTGAATACTTTTCTTTCTTAATTCACATACATTAGTTATGGCAAGATGTTGTATGGGATGTCTATACCATGGATAGAGTTCTCAGACGTCATCCCTCAAATCTCAGACATCCTTCCTTTCCTAGTTTAAACTTCTAGTCTACCTTCTACATTGACACCCCTGATCACACAATAGTTTGGGGAGCATTCATCCACCAGGGAACAAGGGACATCCTGAGTACTTAAGAATTATTATTTTTTAAAGCATTCATTTTTTATTATTATTGAAGCAAATCAATTACTCTAATTTTAAAGTTTTGCTGGATCCAAGTCAACCATTACTATTGCCTGTCATCTGCCAAAGACACATCAAACAAAAGTTTAAAACTCTCTTGGATACCAAATATTTTGGCAGCCATCCACCAGTCTCTAAAAAAACCTACTTAATTTTTCATAGCAGTCAGGCTTTTGTGAAGTTAATCTATTAAATACACAATTACTTTCTAATAACAGTAAGCCAATGACTTGAACCCTTCGAAGCAGCACAATTGAAGGCAGAGCTCCTGGAAGGGGTCTCTGAATGTCCCCATCGCAGCAAGGGCTCCTGTGGGTGAAGCAAGACTCTGCTTGAGCTTGATGCTTTATAAATTCAGAACAAAAAGGTAATTTCTGTACGCACCTTTAAGAAGTATTTGATTTTCTGTACTGTGGCCACTTCATTTTCTATGGCTACCTTCCAACACCATTTCCCCATGGTTTTTCAATAGAAATGTGTTTCCCAGATGACGTGGTTTGATTGTCGTGATTCCAGCACTGACGCTGTAGGTCATTTTAGGAGAGTATTGTTACTTCACAACTTCTCAGGGAGTTCTTTTCTGTTCCATCTATAGAAAGGAAAAAAAAAAATGTCTATTTTAAGTACCTTGAGATCTATGTCTGGAAAGTGTTCCCTGTAAGCAGTTATTATTTAGAAACAACAATGGAAAATGCTTAAAAATAGTAAAACAAAAGATCAACCTCAGAAGTGCTCAGATTTTGTTACCCTTCACTCCCATGTACAACAAGGTATGACAACAGCAATGGGGAGATTTGTTTAGGGATTTTTTCCCGATACTTGGTGCACTTACCATCCAGATTAAGTGGTAAATTCACTTACCATCTCTCCTCACTTTCCTCTACATTATCTACTTAATTTTTAAAATATTTCTTCCCCTTATATTTTAATTTGTCATTTTTATTTCTTCCATTCTGATGACCTTTCCTTTCCTCTGCCATTAACCTTTTTGTTGATGTAAAAGAGCATAGACTAAAGTTCTGCATAATATAAGATTAAATAAAAGCTGTAAGTAAGATAGATAAAATTGTCTTTGTTACTAACATACGGGATGCCAAATTTGCCAGAATCCCACTCCTTCATTGTGGAGAGGTCTAAAATCTCTTCCTCTGCCCCATACCAGCATCCTATTTTACTAGAAAGCATGGACAGGAACATAGATTACACAGACACACCTCTGAGGTCTGTGAAGAAGATGCAGAGTTCCCTTACGCACCTTTGAAACCTCAGCTCTCACATCCATTCATAAAATCAGTGATTTAAAGGAAGGAAAGGGACTTACCAAGGCTTTGGCCATTTGAAGGGTCTAGATAGAACTTACCATTTCATTTTACTTCACTGATCTTGGATTAAACAGGCAAAGACAATTAAGGTCATAGAAGAAGAGATAGAAGAGCAAAGACGTTAACCTTGTGCTGTTTTCCTACTAAGGAAAGGTCTATGTAGCATTTTGATAGCCTTATGAAGAGAGGTCTTTAGGATGCTTAGGACATGAGACTGAAAAGAGACAGCAGACTGATGAGGATTTACTAGAAATTTGCTCGCACACATACACTGCCCCCTCACCATGTTCCCAAATCTCATCTGGTGGCCACACACGGTTGTCTCCTGGCTTTTCCATTGAGAGTATTTGCTTGAGGAAACAACAAATGGAGGACAAAAAAAGCACAGTACCAGTTGTACTCGAACAAAAAGCAGATTTCCATGTGGGAAAAGGGGAAAAATGGAGGCGTTTGGGACCTGAAAGACAAGAAATAATTTACATACAAGCTGTTGCATGTTGCTGCATGTTTCTCCTTCCTGGGGCTGTGTTTCTCACGCTACTGAGTATTTTTTAGCTGCTACCTCTTAAAACTGCCCATTTAAAGACTTTGCCTTTAAGTTTTTAAATAAGTTTTGTGAAAGCATGAAAATATTTTGCTAAATATTTGCAAGCTCTAGAGTTTGCAAAATAAATTGTGTATTTAATAGATAAATTTCAGAAAATTCTAGAATTTGTAAATTGATTGGAGATTATTTCACCATTCTTGTCAATGCAAGTACTATTTCATGTATGACCATAATAAATGAAAACAAGTCCTCTGAAGTTAACTTATGTTACAAAATAAATAATAGCCAAGTATTACATAAATGTAGCCTGTGTGGTCTTTATAAAGAAGATTCACCACAGTTCATTTAAAAGAAGATTTGCTTGTAAAACATCTGGAGGAATGTGGATTTTTTGCTGTGCCTTCAATGGTTGTTTCCATCACTGTAAAAATAACTTTTTTCACAAGCTTTTCTGGCTTTATTTTCCTGAAAATCCTACAATCTATCAAAAGTAATGTCCCATTCAAACAAATCTTTAGCAAGAGAATGAGAAATATTTCCTGTATTATTATGTTGTTAAAAAGAAGATACAATGGTTATCAGAGAAAACACGACACATAGGAAGTCAGTTACATTTTCAATAATCCCTGTTGCTGTTTTGCACATACAAGCCTCAAGAGTTGGGTTACTCGAAGGGGCGGGGGGGTGTAGCGGTGGGGGTTTTTTCTATGAACAAATGTAATATGGATTCATGAGAAGTCTCACACTAGATTTTTTTAAGGAAGGGTTGCTTTCCTTTGTTTTCTGGCGGTACAGTTATGCTTGTATTTGGAATGTTATGCGGCTTGTGTTACTGGAAAATTATATTATTACGTAGAGTAAGCTTAAAAAGATCTTAAAAACATCATTTTTCTAAGTAGGCTTTGAACAATAGAAAAAAATATGGATTTTGTTGCACAAAAAAAAAATAAAAAAATCTCCTAGCCATGTTGTTACTGTTGATGTTATCTTGCATAAAGAAATATATTTTTTATTTGGCACTATTTATTCAGTAAGGTAAAACTTGTAAATAAAATACACTGACAGTTTCAATTTAGAAATAAATATTGGCAGCTAATAAGTACCTGGCATCATGGGAAGCAGAACTGAAGCAGCAATAATCAGATGAAATTGCAGTAAGAAAAGAAATAAACCACAAGAGAAGACAATGAATACACAAAGTTAATATTCTCTGTAATAATTAACAAACACATTGCAAAAATGAGAGAGGAAAAGGGTTTGTTTCGATATAAAACAAGCACAGATGTTTCAAGACTGACAATATCGAGTGCATCTTTAGTGGCAATAAGATTTATGTGTGCTTCCTGGCAAATTTCTCATCACTTCTGGTCCAAATAGTTCTCTTATGGGCCTATTTCCAGAACCATAAGCTTATTGAGAGTTTGAGGTATTTTTCATTGAAAAAAATTATTTCTCATGATATAACATGATTCCCCAACCAAAGAAATTATGTGTTTATGGTTGTGCTGCTATGCCTTTTCACCACAGCTTCAGAACAGGAACAATCTGTTTGCTGGCTGGGGAGGAAAAGAAAAAAGCCTAGAAATAAAAAAAAACCTCCAAACTTTTTATTGCTGTAACAGTTTTTCATCCTTTATTTTATATTGTCTTTCTATACTCATTGAACTTTCACAGATTTAGATTCTCTTTGGCCAGTTGCCCAAACAGCCAGTAATGCTATGAGCTCATTGATGTTCTCCCCAGAGTTTCTTGCATCTTCTGTAAATAATGCACACTGTTTTACCCTTTCCTCCCTTCTTCTATCTATTCCTTACTCCCTCTGACAATTTTCATTTTGGAAATAGAGTGGGTGTGCATTTGGGATGCTGTCATGTGCATTGTATTACTCGAACTTGGGGGCGGGGATGGAATTTTTTGGCTATTTATTTTTCTTATTGACTACTCAGAAAAGCTGGCTGATTTGGGAGTGGGTTTTTCTCCCTTCCCCTCACCAGAAATCCAGAAGATCAGCTTAGACAAAAAATTTTGCTGCAATCTTGGAACACTGTAGACACAAATTCCATGGCAAGCTGAGGTCCTTGATATGCTAAGACTGAGAGCCTGATAGAGAAGTCTCACTTTCCAGTCTTACATGCAAAGGAAGCAGAGTAACAATGAACAACATAAGTAAAATATGAAGGTAGGAAAGCAAGAGTTGCCCTGTGTCAGTGGATTAATACTGTACAAGTTATCTGCTTGTTGCTAGATGTGGTGTTAGATAAAGTGTCAGGGGTTTTGGCTTGGGCTTTTTGGAGACTGGGTTTGTCCTTATCTGCCCAATCTGACAGCATATTGCAGATAAAAACCACACATACACCTTTTTTTATATATATACATCCTGCAGAATAAACAGTTCTGCATTGAGTGAAATAGTTTTTCTCTTCTTATACATGATATTCTCTGAGCTGCATGCAAATCTCCATTAACTGTGATCACTATCAGCAAAAGATAAACCCACAACCATCAGATGCCAGGCTTTGTAGCCTACCATCACCTTCTACTTCTATAGTATTTAAAACCTACCACCCCTAAAGCACAATTGGCAGTCTAGTTTAATTAATCCTTTTCAAACAGAAGCCATTGGTTTGCTCTAACTTGTTCCACGTACTACAAAGGGTAAAGCTGAGGCCTTACTCTCCTGGTTACCACAACATGATAGCACACACTTACACCAGGCCATCTGGCTATCTAATTTTATCTTGTGTGCATGAACCTAAATGAAATGTCTCTGTTTGTGGATAGCACACTTTGAACAATCAAAATAACAGATGATCATTCACCAAACTGATATTACATTAAAACTTTATAATAACAAGCAAGCTCATGCTGACAAGCACAGTCTAATAACGTTCTGTCATTCATCATAATTAGGAGCTTGTGATAAATTTGATGTTTTTCTCTTTGTATATATATCCCTTTTAAATGTACTGGCTTTCTTTTTAAGATTTGGTTTTCTTTAGAGATCATTAGTCATTGTGTTCAGACAAGGAAAATAGGGAACAAACAGCAAAACATGTTAACTCTTCCATGCATTTGCAAATGCAGCGGATCACACTGAGAGAGTGTATCAAAGAAAACACATATTATTTAAAGGTATGTATTTCCCAGGGAAAAAGGAAGACTTTAAAATCCTTTTAAGTTAATGTTATAAAGGGTTGATGTCCTCTTCTTAGTATAGAACCTGAATAATTTCATAAATCAAATAATTTGTAGAAATATTTGTCGACTACAAGAAAGATTCCATCCCACCAGGAGGTGTCACATGTTTTGATCTGCATTCTTTCATACCAACCCACCTACAACATATTCCTTGGAACCACCAGTATTAGTTATCTATAAATTTAGGGGGTGCTATTAAGCATAATCCAGAAACTGCATCATCAGCAAGTCTTAGGATGGTTTTTAGGAAGTACTGTTAATCATACATGTTTGTGGCAAGAATAAAGTTGCTGAAAATATTTAGAAAAGATCTTCTCAAGCTATCAAATAAAAAAGAAAAAGAGAAAGATAGAAAGAAAGAAAAGGAAGTGGGAACAACAGAAAAATGTTATATATACCCAATCTACAAAAGCTGAAAAATCTGGCTTGTGAGGGAGACACAAATCCCTAGTCTGTTGGGATCCAATCTTTGCAGACTCAATTTTCATGCTGGATTAACTCCTGATGATGACTTCAAAAGCACCAGGTTTTCACCTCAAGTGTTCAAAGTGAAACTGAACAGAAAAAAGCCCACACAAGACTCCCCAACCTGTTTTTGATGTGGAATGTGCTGCACAGGATGACTGGGACTCACTGAGCAACCCTGATCCTCTAATCTACATTGTTCTAGAAAAGGACTTTGAAATGCATTTTGTGGTGTAGAATTATTTTGTGGTGCAGATGATTATGTAACCCAGTATAGCCCTTTATATAATTTAACATGTAATCATCAGATTCTGTACAAGGGAAATATAGCCAAAATGTGTGGGATAGTGTCTTATTTACAGCATCATATAGATTTGCAAAGATATGTCTGATGTGTACTCTATGTATTCTTTAAGTGTACACAATTTCAGGGATGACTTAGCTACATATGTTATACTGATATATTATATTTTTATTCTTAAATATCTCATTCTACAGCTTCTGTGTACTTCAAGCTTTCTATATTTTAATTTCCTTGTCACGTTTAAAGCAATATATCAAGCTAAGCTTCATATTTAAGTCCAAACACAGAACAGGTGCATCTTTGTTTTGACTAGGAAACATTAGGCTCTGTATCAAAAGCTGACTAGAACCTTTTCAAATAGACTGCTTGTTACAGGGGAGCAAATTACAACAACAACAAAGAATCACATTTCCTATCTTTCAGCAAAGCAGAGGTGGTAATGATTTTCCTAATGGTAAGATGATAATTGTCATGTAACATTATAATATCTTTGGAGGTGCTTTTTGTTTTCATTTTTTATCACCTTTTCTGAAAGTCTACAGAACCAATAAATTAGGTATTATACAAAGTCTGGGTGAGCAGAGTGTGAACGCTCCTCAAACTCAACACTGAGCCAGGCAACAGAAAGTTCATTTCATGTCAGGAGAACATCATTGAAGATTCCAGCCAGAAATCAAATGGATGCCTAAGGATGAAAGGTGATGATAATATTGAAGATTAAAAAAAGAAATGTTTCAGAACACAATTTCATATTTTCTAACGAAGTGACAAAGTTGTTTCCACTTTGGAAAGTGTTTTTGACAAGGCTCTGCATTTGAGGTTAATGCCTGTATCTAAAGGGCAAGTGTTAAGGAATAAGAAAAAAGTTGGTTCAGAAAATTACAGACCAAATGAGGAAAATCAAATGAGTAGCTTTAAACGGGTCCACAGAATAGTAAATAATAATGAGTCATAAAACCAAATATTTTTTCATTAAAATGCTAATATCACCTTTGTTTTCTAGAAATAAAGAAAATTAACAGGAGCAACATTCATGTACTTAGATCAACCTCAACAACCAGTAGCTACCAGCAGAATATTTACCACTTTTTAAACCAAACTGACATTTCATAGCTCTGTAATTTTGCTGCTCTTTGTGCTGAACTAAACAACATCCCATTGCTGTTCCTGTTGCTGGTTTGCTCTACTCCATTCCCTCAGGGTGAAGCTGAAACGTCCAGGTGTATAGGCAGGGAAGGAACAGCGTTCCTCTGTATGGGGATACTTCAGCTCAGGCAGCGTGTGGTTTGATACAGAGTCAAACACACAGAGCTATGAGCCCAGCTGTGTGTCCTCTCTCACCCAACAGCCTCTGCTGTGGATATTCAGGTGCATCTTCACCAAATATTATGGTGAGGGTGGAAAACACCCACCCCATTCAGAACAGATGCAATAAAATAAGTTGTTCTGAGCTCACATTCATCCTGATAACTTTTCTGAAATCTCTCCCAGATCTTTGTATCCAAGTTGTTTGGCATCTGCACTCAGCTTTAAACACTGGTAGCTCCAGATAGAGCAATATGCCTCCCATCCTCCACGACTCTGGTCAACAGCATGCAGATATGCTGCCAAAAGCTGCCTTTTAAATGGTTTCTGTTTGAGTGCGAGAGAGAGGAGGAGTTTGGGAGCTGGGGAGCAGCTGTAGGAAAGGGAAGAACAGAACTTGAAAAATGGGGTTTGGGGCATCACCATGTTGTTGAAGAACTGAACTAAAATATTTGTAATATTATTGCTAGGATAAATCGGTTTTAACATAGTTATCAATAACTCTCTTTTCAAGACAGTATAAAGTTTACCAGTTATAAGCCCTACAAATGAAGCAGTTTTCCCATCTTAGGATTTACAGGAACATGCTGCATAGGCCCTGACAGAACTAAGTGAAGAGGCTCATTACTCCTTAGTGAGGAGAGTTATCCCTCAGTAAATTAACTACAGCAACACTTGGTTTCTCACAGAGCCCATCCACAGATACACAGAAGCAAATGCAACCAAGCACTCCCATGTTTGCACAGCTGGCTGAGGCACCAGTAGAGCCTGGGAGCCACCCCAGGCTCTTCCCAGGCACAGCAAGGAGGTGGCAGCAAAAGAAAGGTGACCATCCTTGTCTGGAAGTTGCTTAGGATGGACACAGTCATGTCATATTGCTCGGCAGGAGAGGTTGTTTTGTGGATGAAGATAGGGAACGATAAAGGAGCACAAGAAAGATATGGACCTGTTGGAGCAGGTCCAGAGAAGGCCACAAAAATGATCAGAGAGCTGGAGCATCTCTCCTATAAAGGAAAGCTGAGAGAGTTGAAGTTGTTCAGCCTGGAGAAGAGAAGGCTTTAGTAAGAACTTACAGCAGCCTTTCAGTACTTAAAGGTGGCCTATCGAAAAGATGGGGACAATCTTTTCAGCAGGGCCTGTTGCTATAGGACAAGGGACCATGGTTTTAAACTAAAGTAGGGGAGATTTATACTGGACATAAGGAATACATTTTTTACAATTAGGGTGGTGAAACTTCGGCACAGGTTGCCCAAAGAGGTGGTAGATGCTCTATCCCTGGAAACATTCCAGGTTAGGTTGAACAGGGCTCTGAGCAACCTGATCTAGTAGAAGATTTCCCTGCTCATTGCAGGGGGGTTGGACTAGATGACCTTTAAAAGTCCCTTCTAACCCGATCCACTCTATGATTGTATGAGTCTATAAACAGTGTCCTCCACCTGAAAGCAAATCCCAACACTTTCCCGTTTCTCTCAGTGCAGGAATAAGAAGGCATGCTATGAAGCTGTGCTTAAAGGCAAGAGGCAATTTGTTTTCAATCAATGCACACCTGCAAGAGCCCACTGCCACAAGAGTCTGCAGGGATTTAGATGACCAAGGGGTGTAGGAGAGGATATGATACATCCATGTGGTCAGGCTCACCAGTGGCTAATGGCAGGGTTACCTCAGGTGCCCAGGGACATCCCTGAACTGCTTTTTCACAGCACGTGGCAGGCAAGAGGGAAGAGACTAAAAAGAAAAGAAAAGGACTGTACAAGGCAAAGAGATCACTTTTTACATGCCCTCTTTTTTTTTTTTCCCCTTAATTGTTTGAGTCTGTCCACTGGTAAACATGAAAATTAGGCTATGTAGGTCTTTCTTCTGACCTGATATTGGAGCTCATTATGTATTTCATTACAAAAATATGATGCTATACCACAAAACACTCTGTTGTCAAGGAGAGATTAAACTGCAAGCCAGAAGCACGCACACAGTAAAGTCTGAATGTTCTCATATAGTACGTTTGATTAAAATAAACTTAAGTAACCATTTATCCAAGAAAAACTATCAATTGAACTAGCATTCAAAACCTGTTCATAAAAATGTACCAATAGGAAATTAAAGCCATGACTTAAAAAAAAAAAAGTAACGGTAGTCTCAATTTCATTGTAATGCTTTTTAGTCAATCTTACACATGGATATAAGAGCAGTCAGAGTAACGTCACATTTCCAGAACACAAGAAATTAAGTCCCAAATTCTTGCTGTGTCTTCTCACTGTGATGCCTCGGTGTACAGTTTGCATGAGAAAGAGCTCATTATGCCCCACATGATCCCAAATGCCCAGCAGAGATAACAGTCTAAATCATTTGTTCTCTTTAAAATAATTTATTCATAGGTAGGAATATGAAAATGTGCCCTTTATGAAGTTTATCTGTATCTATAGCAAACACAACTTAAATTAATTCTTCATCTTCAGAACTGGGAAAGTTTGACTAAGGCATTAGGGATTTTTTATTAACCTTGATTAATTCAGTAGTCCTGCCACGTTGATAACAAATAAAAATGGATGGCTAAGTTTCTTCTTATTAAAAGGTGTGAGTGAGTGCAATTAAACATGCCCTACATATCTCAAGATATATTACATATTCTAATATAACTCCAGGGTTAATAAGGATGTGAAGTTTATTAGTCTGTTGACTAGTGATCACATATAGTACATCATTTCTGTGGTAGGAGGAACACATAATGACTGTTCTTAATTTCCTCACAGTTTTGATTTTATTTTTGGCATTTCTACAGAATCCTGAGATATCCCACTGCAATTTAACTTTAATTGGATGGGTAAATAGGATGATGAAAACATTTCTTCTTTTTTTCCCATAGTATTCAATGAATTGCCTAAAGATCTACAAATACTACATACTACTATATGGGAAAAAAAAAAAGAAATCTGTATGTTTTACAAACCTCTGCAAAATTCATGTACTTCTGCTCATTTTCAATTCAGACAAATCTAATTTTCCTTTAATCTAGCTATTTTTAAGTGAGTGTCTCAGCTACTGAGAATCCATCCTTACCTACTTTGATTTAAAACAAAAATTCTAGTCCGAACTTTTACCAGTTTTAAGTTCAAGCACTTCCAGGACCAATCCATATTTAACACATGAGAAATAAACTAATATATTCTATAATCTGACCATAACAAATTTTTAAAGTGAGAAATAATGCATAGAAGACGTTCGGAAGAAATGCCAGCGCACACTATTTAACATAACACAATGAATTAGGAAAAAGGGGGGGGGGGAAACACACAGGAAAATACATCAGATGATGTAAAGAAAATGGATACAGTATGCTACTAATATTATGACATTGAAGAAAGGATGCACACAATGTTATACCATTTAAAAGCTAAGTCAAGATAAGCCTGCTTTATATGTCACTTAGAATGAATAGGCTGTATTAATATACAGCCCATATTTTAAAATTACCTCTAAAATAAAATGAATAATGCTTTTTCTCCCTGCACAAACCAAGCTCCTTTATCTGCACAGTAAAACCAGAGTACTGAGTCAGTTAAAAAATAAAGCTCCTTAGCTTAGATAAAAATTCAATGAAGAAAAATCATCTCTCATGATGAAATACTGAAAATGAATTATTTTAGTTGCTGTTGCTCCTTGCTAGAATGTTAATTATGAAAGCATAATTTAATTTTGTAAAGAGATTTGTTAAATTTCAAAACCTAATATGAGTTCATCAAACCTGAAGACTCCCAAATGTTAAGTGCTAAATCTAAAGCTTAACCCCTTCTTTTGAACCAGTTTTGTGCAGACATCCAAGTTACGTACATGTCAGGTAAGATGCTATCATATGTTTATGCATGTGTTTTAATAAACCTCTAGGGGGGAGGGTATTTCTATGATGAAATATGCAACATTAAAACAATCATCAAACAGAAGCTAGGTGAATTTTTTGCTATAACCAGGTAATCTGCATTTTCTGACAAACTGCTCTCATTCTCTATATGAACTACCCTAGGTTCACTGGTCCCACTACCTATTCCAAGGAGACAGATGGACCAGGGACTGTGGTGTTTGGTGGTGAGCAATGCCTTCCTGGCTGTGGACATCTGCTTTTGTCTGCAAATCCAAAGTTCTTGGCCAAAGCTAGCAAGGACTCAAAGAGCTATGACAGATGTAAATAAACCTCATTACTTTGTAACAAGCAAAAAAGACTGATATAAATTGCTGCAATGACTCATTCATTCAAATTTTCTATGTTTTTATTGCAGCTTGGACTGGTCAAAAAGGTCTACTGACTTATTCATGCCCTTCAAGAAAGAAGCAACCAAGGAACTCCATTGCTTTTACAATAACATCCAACTTACTCTGTTTTTTCTATAGAGAATCTAAACTTATTACCCCGTATTTTCCAGAAGAAATATACAAACAAACAATTTTCAAAAGAAAAATTCCACATGTTAAGGTAATTGAGGGGTTTTTTTCCTCTAGTCTTTTTTTTTTTCCCTAGCAGGAATGAAAGGAAAATACCTCGAAAAAAATAAGTTAAGACTTGATTTTCTTTTTCCCTCCAAACCTCTCACTTAAAAATAAGAAAGTTCTCTCATTTGAGAAACTGTAATCAAAACTAGTAACAAAAAACATACATAATTTAAATAATTTCCATAAGCAAATTTTTCTCTGAACATGTAAAAATAGGCTATCTATGAAATAATATAGTAATTTCTTCTATTGACAAGAATATAGAACTAGATCTGTGGGATTAATTCTGATTTACTGAGAGGCATTAAGATACTTCAGTGACCAGAGAACTGAGACTAAGTGGCCAGCAGAAAATACCACACCTAACAGTAGGTATGACACCTATCACAGCTGGTATTCATGGCCCATCAGAAAAGTGAAAGTAGCTTAATTATTTATTTATATTCACATTTATACATTATTACACCAGAAAGTTTCATGGGAAGTGCTGAACATTGATTGGGAGTAACTCAAATTCCACATATTTTCATTACCTTCTGGCCTTCAAAGAACTATTGTCGGAAACTCAGACTGTTTTTACATTTGCCTCTTATTTTGTGATGACTGGGTGGTCTAAATGCTTATTTGAAACTATTACATTTTGGATTCTCAATTTAATCTCATTGCTACACCAATCAATTTTTAATTACATACTTTCATCCTTTCAAGAAACACAATTTTTAAGCTCATTAGATTTTTTTTTCCCTTACATGGCAAAGAACTCAATATGTTGATTACTGAATCAGTTACACCTCAAATAATAATAAAACCTCTGCTTTCTGATTTTTCTTGACACTTTAAGGAACAGTTTGAAACTAGAGATTGTGAAAAATCCCATGTTTTATTTTTGGTTTTGATGGAACAAGTGACAGGCCTGATCCATCGCATTTGACAGTTTATATCCCCATAGCTTGAGCTGAAAATCTGGTTAAGATTGAACAGATTTATCTGGATTCCCCAGACTTGTCTTTACCTTGGTGATATCGGTCTGTGACAATAAGTTGAGTTTCTCTTTCGAAACAAAGAGCGACCCTGGCTGATGTCTTTCCTTTCACTGCTGCTGGGAGGAAAGCTCTCAATTTTATAGCCTAAAGCTATCTCCAACAGTGGATGTGGCAAAAACATGCCAAGAAACAACAGGGTCTCTCTTCTCAAGGCAGTCATCGCCCACCCAAGGTGCCAGCAGTCTAGGGCAGCAGAGGGGTAGCCCGAAGAGGTCTGTCCAAATTAGCAGTGCCAGCCCAAACATAACAACAATATTTCTGCACCAAGCCCCTATAACCTTGTACCACCACAGACCATCATTTTGCTCCTCTGCTCTGCTGTTACTACAATCAAAGGACAATGATATATGTAACTATATTATTACTATAAGTATTATTAAAACCTTCACAGTTAGGCTCTTCCAGGAAGGAAGGAGACAGAGGTGGGCAGGAGGCAACACGGTGCTGTGAGATCTTTGCCAACTACCGAAACTCTCAATCCCTTTTTTGTTTGTGTGTACGTATGCACACATTTAATTTCCAGGTTAAGAAACATCTGGGTAACAGTATTTTATATTTCTAATTTTGGTCCCTTAAGATGAAATAGCAAGGTGCAGTGCTGGAATATAAATAAATAATGAAAAAAACGGTCATGGGGTCACTAAGTCACCTTGGTGGCCATCTGACCTAAGGGAATATGAAAGGATTTGTACGAAGTATTTGGAGCCTATTTAGTTACAAAATTCAGAAGAAACAGAGTATATATAGAATCAAGTGATCAGCACTCCTAGCAAAGGGCGAATATAGTTTGATATCCAAATTCAGATGCAAAAACCAGATAAAATCAAGTCTCAGAATTATGTTTTGGATTGTTTCAGAAAATACAGACAGTGGCCATTTCAGACATGGTCTAGGGATCAGGGAGATGTTGGACAAAGGTTGGACTTGATCATGCTAGAGGTCTTTTCCAACCTAAATGATTCTATAATTTACTACTTTTTTCCCTTAATTTTTGTCACAGCATTTGTGGATAAATGCGCCTGCCTGATGATGGCATTGCTTATAATAAATATCAGAAATTACATCTCTCTAGCATGTGATAGTTTACCTTGAACTTCAGTAATAGTGTGCACTCAACTATCGCATATTTCTCGATTAGTAAAGCACATTTTTTTAAGGCCACCTTAATGACTCTGAAAATAAAATTGAAGATAGCTAAGCATTCAAACCTCTTGGGCAACTTTGAAAATTGCACCTGAGCACTTCTCATCTCCCACTCTTCCTTATTGTCAATGCAAGTATAGAGCTGTTTGGGAAAAAGGAAGAAAATAAAAGCACAGCTACTGTTGTAATAAACATCGCAGTTTTGAGAGAACAGTGAAATGCAAAGTAGCAAAATGTTATTAGTCAGTTTAGGACTTTATTTTTTCATTTTAATGACTGCTATTCTTGTTTAAAGATCCATGGAATCTTAAATAACTCTGAACTGCCAGAATCTCAACTTTAAGTCCTGTTTTAGGAGATTTCCAGCACTGCAGTGCTCCCTACAGTTACCCTGGTGAACTATTTCAGTTCTGGCCTGAAGCTTGACCATCACCCAAGTAAATCCCAGGGCAAACCTCAAGCCAGTCAGCCTTGCTGGAAGCTCAGAAATCCACTGTAAAGAGGAGTGTCAAGGAAGGATTCTCCATAACTCACATTTGGTGCAGGTAGCTCACTTGTTTGTTTAATATTTGCACATTTCTAGTATCCTGCCTACTCTGAAAACATCTGTAAGCTTCCTACATGGCTTGTTCTCCATCTTTCTGGCTCTTTTATGTCTATCACCTTCTCTTTAGAAATAAAGATATTGAAATAACTTCAGAAAAGGCAGGTAATCATCCGTTTCCAGCCTATTTCCAGAGATAAACTCTATCAAGTCATTCTTTTGCTATGCACTTGGAATATTAATGACTAATGATCATAGAATGGTTTGGGTTGGAAGGGACCTTAAAGATCATCTAGCTGCAACCTCTCTGCCATGGGCAGGGACACCTCCTACTAGACCAGGTTGCTCAAAGCCCCATCCAACCTGACCTTCAACGCTTACCAGGGATGGGGCATCCACAACTTCTCTGGGCAACCTGTTCCAGTGCCTCACCACTCTCACAGCAAAGAATTTCTTCTTAATATCTAATCTAAATCTACCTATTCAACTTCCTGAATTATGGTAGCAGCCCTTTGTTTATACATCTTTTTACTACCTCTGTACAATACAAAGCAATGAAACCGTAATTTTGGCAGCAAAACCACCATTTTTGCTTTATTTTAGCATTTACATTATTTTTATGTAAAATAATGGGAGAAATACACTCTGTGATTAAAAATTGTTAGACCTATATCTAATATCTCAATTTTTTATGCTGATTTATTCAAACTATTAGAAAATGCATCTATCTTTCCTTTCCACTCATACTGCTATAAAACTAAAGAATAAATAGTGTCATTAAAATTAATACTAACAAATTTATGAAGTGCATAACAAACGTAGGGAAGCACTGCTAAAGCACAGTTTTAGAAGAAAATTTATTATGAAAACACATAGTTAATAAGGATCTTGTTTAACAACAATTATTTTCTTCAAGTTGCAGCATGGTCTTTTTTGCACGCCAATATAATGTAAGAGGAAGGAATGTTTCATGGTTTTCAAAGAGGCCTAAGGATATTCCACTTGGAAATATAATCCAGATGGGGCCTAAACCTCTTATCTATCTTTCAGTCTCACCTTTAATGTGGAATATTTCTGAAGACTTTGCATTTTAAATTTCTAAACCCACTTTCTGATCTCTTTCCATTACAAAATGTTACTTTTTTCATTAAAAGAAAAAAAAAGTTGTTCTAAAATTGGTTATTTAAAAAAAAGAAAAGAAAAAAAAATTTTTTAATTTTCTGTTGGATCAGCTCTTGTCCCAGGTAAATTTAACTAGAAGAAGCAGCCCTGTCTAAACAATCTGTAGGGAAATTCACATTTTCCTTTAGACAGTAGCTATTTATTCTGACATTCCACTCCTGAGAGTTTTCTATCCTTTCCTCTGCATCAACCACCCTAAAATGATTATTGCAAATGCCTTCAGTACCTTCCTGAGTAAAACTGAGTTCCCTTGATATCAAACTCTAATAAGACATTTGAGACACCAGATCCTGGGTGTAGATTGCAAAGCTCTTCAGATTGGTTCTCGGTCCTCTTTGTTCATGTTATTTGTTAAACTTTCCCTTTCGATGTGCTAGACAAAGACCAAAAGTGTCACTTTCATTCTTTAAAGTGTTGATTTTTGTCTCCAAAGCTTTCTTTTAATAACATACATTATTTCTCTCAGCAGACACTGAGGGCGAGCAGGCAATAGACTGATGAGAAACATCTGAGATTGGGTACAGCTACTGTTTTTTAAGACTCAGTTCAAAGTGCTTAATTACACATTTAAATCCTGTTAAAGTCAAGTGTTTACTTCTGTTTTAGCAGGACCTGAGCAGAGCAGTATGCTCTGAGGAAAAATAAGGACATGTTTTGTGTGAGCAGGACACACCATGATGAGCATCTCCTCCCCATTGTTTGCAACAGACCTAAGCCATGAGATTGACATTCAAACCCAGAGCAAAAGAGATTCATGTTGTTCTTTCTCCCAGATTATCATCAATAATTGTATCTGTGGAACTACTCTGGGCTACTAAAGCTGGTAATTGAAAAGCACAGCAGGATTCATTAGGCAAGTCAACAACTAGAGGATCATAGAAATATCAACAAGCACCAGGACTTTGTAATTGAAGCAGAAACTTTCTTTTACGATGTTGAACCTTGCAGTCAAATTAAGAAAAACACTCTAACTTGTTTATCATACACCTTGCATTTGAGGTATCAATTTCAGAGACACAGAAAGGGCACAAGACCAACACCACAGTTCTCATAGAGTTGTTGGTAAATTATAATAGCAAATGCCACATGCACTTAAGTTGTACTATTACCTCAGGTATTCTATTTGCATGCAGAAATTACCATTGTCAAATACTCCACAACTTACTTTGCAACTAACTTTGAAAGACTTCAATGAAATCTGCCTTGCTGAATGCATACTTTTTATTCATTTGGTGGAAAGCTGTTCAAATGCTCCAGCAAGTGGAATGCAAGTAGGCCAAACATTGCTTAATTTGGTTGACTATGTATATCACAGGGTATTTTTTGCCCTCAGTGCCATCAGCCATAAAGACATTTCAAGTACATATAATTAATTAGTGGTTTACAAAAAACCAATTAGATATAACAAAACAACTCACTCGCCCCAAGATTTAAACAAATTGAACTTGAAAAGGTCACTAGTGCAGTAAGAACAAACTCAAGCAAAAAATAAAAATAAATAATTGCAGATAATTTTTTAAGTTTTTGAGGTCTTGGGATTTGGGTTTGGGGTTTTTTTTCCTGAATGCATATTCTGCTACTATATATTTTCTCTTCAATTATATAACATGTATTGACCATTTTAATTACTATTACAATTATTTATTATGTTATCTCAAGGGTTCAAGGCACCTTACAGTGCTCTAGTAAAACAAAGTACAGGTTTGCGTGCTATGGAAGATGTTAGATACACTGTCACACAGAAGAAATTACACTTTCCTCTACTCTGACAATTAAAACTCCCTTCTTTTCCTGCCTTCTAAATAGATATCTTTACGCTATTTTATTTTGGTAAATAACTGTTAGAATTACACTTAGTCAAAGTATTCTTATCAAAGTATATTCATGGGCAGGGCCTTCATGTAAGGGTCTTCATGATGTATCAGTTTCTCCTACTCTTACTTTTTTTCTTAATCTTCAATCTCTGCTTTACATCCTCTCTTTAGTGGAAGTTATGCTGTTGCCATCCTTTGGGAATTTGCTCAATTTTTAAACTTCTTTACAACTCTAAATGTTTCATAATAGTTAAGTTTTACCTACGATACATTGATTGGTTATTCTCACTAGTACCCTGCATAAAACCAGGATCAATATCCTTTTTGGACTGTTCATCAACAAATTCATAAATAAAGGGTTATGTCTTCCTCTGACATGTGTGTACTTACTTGATTTATAGCAGCTTAAGTATCTGGGAAAAAAAATCCTATACCATTACCCAGGCAAGTACAGGATTTTTGCAGTTTCTATGGGAGAAAACAGAGGGGAAAATCCTATTTGTCAGTTCTCCTTGTAGTAGAAGAGTCGCATGGTGCATGCAGCGCAGTTGCGGAGACTTGGTAGCCTCCATAAGGCCTTCAGGCTAATACATGGGATTAAATAAAAAAAAAACCCAACAACCCATACTTGTGATCCAAATTTCCAGTGATGCACATTCTGCATTACTGTCAAAAGCATCTGAGATTAACACAGGGCAAAGGAGGACAGGCCTGAGTGGACTCTGCAAATTCTGCTCTGTAACCTGAAAAGTCTGTCTCACTCACACTTCTCCACCCAACGAAGCCACACATGCTGCTTGTGAACACCTCCTGCCAAAGGTGGTAGTAGACCAAGAGCACCTCCAAACGTCAATATCATCTGTCTTCCCAGTCCAGTGAACTATGTCATGCACAATAATTTGCATGGTGACTCTTACAAAAATTTTAAAATAAATATCTCATACATATATAATGGTCACCCTTCTATTTATAGGGTGTTTTGTTTCTCTGTAGACTTGTATGAAATTGCACAAAAAAACCAAACCAGGACCACACCTTAACATAGTAACTACCAATTGCTTTTCAAGAAACAGTTGTAAGAGAAGTAATGTAAAATAATATGAAAGCTGGGAAGTATTTACTACAGAATATGAATCTTCCTGAAACAACTCCCTTCACAGATTCCCTTTGCTATTAGGTTTTTGGGTTAGACTGTTTCTGGGTAGCACTAGAGAATAAGTATTAAGTAAATGCCATCCATGAGCAGGACTTAAAACTTGCTTTCACAGAAGAGTTGAACTATAACAATTACTGTGTAAAGTGTTCAATTTGTCCTGGTTCTGGATTTCAGGCAGCATCATGAAAGTTTAAAAAAAAAAAAAAAAATCATAAAAAATTTACAAACTACATGGATTTTTTTTTTTTAACATCTGTTCCTCCCTTTTCCCTACTTATTCACCAAACCAATAATATCACACATACTCACTTCCAAAGCTGAGACTTCTATAAAAAAGTAGCAATGAGTCACACAAAGTAAGCACACTTTGCTGGTGATATGATGCTATCATTATTACTGTCTCAGTGTCACTCCTGTAAGGCCATTGCTATTGAATGTCTAGGGATGATCTCACTGGTCATCAATTTATTTAAAGTTGGAGCATTTTAAAATACTTAAAACATTGCTGCCCACAGTAAAAGATCTTATTCAAGTGTAGTTAACTGTAAAATCCCAATATAACTTTCTCAAGAAGTCATTTTAACAATATTTTAAATTTTAATTAAGAACTTTAATACTGGTACAGGATTTTACAGTTTAAAAATTTGTGTTTGTTTATGCATCAGGTTTTTATTTTCATATATCTTTGGGTCTCTATCTGTGGATCTGAGAACACCAGAAAGCATTTTATTATCAGCATTAATGGAGATTATTAATATCATAGAATCATGGAATGATTTGGATTGGAAAAGACCTAGTTACAACCCCCCTGCCATAGGCAGGGGCCATGCCATTTAAAGTAAAATTATCTATAGGGGGTCAAGAATTATTTATATATAAATACATATTTTTTATATATATATATATAAATGTCATTCATATAAGTGAAAACAAATGGATTGTTTTTCAAACACGAATAAATATTAGGAAAGGAGATGCAGAGCAAGAAGATTCAGCTTAATTTATGGTGGAATATTAGATCATAGGAATGAAATGCAGTTCTTTTAGAAAGACTACCTGAACTTAGCTAATTAAACTATCTGAAGAACTCTTTTTAAACTTAGCCAATTGTTCCATGCTAACAAAATGCAACAGACACCATTAATCCAGTCAAGAATGAACTGAAGCACAGCTG
>VYZX01002255.1:0-10863 GCA_013401335.1 Brachypteracias leptosomus | reverse complement strand
CCACACATGCTGCTTGTGAACACCTCCTGCCAAAGGTGGTAGTAGACCAAGAGCACCTCCAAACGTCAATATCATCTGTCTTCCCAGTCCAGTGAACTATGTCATGCACAATAATTTGCATGGTGACTCTTACAAAAATTTTAAAATAAATATCTCATACATATATAATGGTCACCCTTCTATTTATAGGGTGTTTTGTTTCTCTGTAGACTTGTATGAAATTGCACAAAAAAACCAAACCAGGACCACACCTTAACATAGTAACTACCAATTGCTTTTCAAGAAACAGTTGTAAGAGAAGTAATGTAAAATAATATGAAAGCTGGGAAGTATTTACTACAGAATATGAATCTTCCTGAAACAACTCCCTTCACAGATTCCCTTTGCTATTAGGTTTTTGGGTTAGACTGTTTCTGGGTAGCACTAGAGAATAAGTATTAAGTAAATGCCATCCATGAGCAGGACTTAAAACTTGCTTTCACAGAAGAGTTGAACTATAACAATTACTGTGTAAAGTGTTCAATTTGTCCTGGTTCTGGATTTCAGGCAGCATCATGAAAGTTTAAAAAAAAAAAAAAAATCATAAAAAATTTACAAACTACATGGATTTTTTTTTTTTAACATCTGTTCCTCCCTTTTCCCTACTTATTCACCAAACCAATAATATCACACATACTCACTTCCAAAGCTGAGACTTCTATAAAAAAGTAGCAATGAGTCACACAAAGTAAGCACACTTTGCTGGTGATATGATGCTATCATTATTACTGTCTCAGTGTCACTCCTGTAAGGCCATTGCTATTGAATGTCTAGGGATGATCTCACTGGTCATCAATTTATTTAAAGTTGGAGCATTTTAAAATACTTAAAACATTGCTGCCCACAGTAAAAGATCTTATTCAAGTGTAGTTAACTGTAAAATCCCAATATAACTTTCTCAAGAAGTCATTTTAACAATATTTTAAATTTTAATTAAGAACTTTAATACTGGTACAGGATTTTACAGTTTAAAAATTTGTGTTTGTTTATGCATCAGGTTTTTATTTTCATATATCTTTGGGTCTCTATCTGTGGATCTGAGAACACCAGAAAGCATTTTATTATCAGCATTAATGGAGATTANATTAAAAAAAATGACTCTGTATATTTCACATAATAAATAAGGTGACAGAAAAACCAAAAAGTGTCTGACTAGTAATAAAACAATCTAAACCTCAAATATTGTGTTTAAAAGAACTGGAAGTTCTGCTAACAACCAGTGTCTTCCAGAAGCTGGTCATAGACCAAAACTGAAAAGGCTCCATACATCATGGCAACTTTGCTGATCTCTGCTGATAATAGCTATTATTTAAAATTATTCCAAATCTCCATTAAATTAAAGTTAGAAGTGGGAAGGACACTTTCATTCATTTTATACCACATTAACCATGAGCTTGGTGCTGAACAAGACACAAAGGGATAGTACTGACGCATACAGCAATAGAATAGATTTTGGGCACAAAACCAGGTCTCCAAGTTTGGAAATGCATCTCAACCAGCAGGTTTGCTTGAAAATAACTCCCTATTGCGTCCATCAGCTCTCCTTTATGTAACTTGCATACAAATACAGGTAATTTAGGAAATATAAAGTGGGTTTGTTTTTTTTTCTCTTTTCTTTTTCCTAAATCTTGTCGAAGCTGGTGAACACAAATGCTGATGCTGAAACTTTGGCAATCTCCTGACATTAAGTAAAACCGTAAATAAGAACAAAGAAATGTAAATGGGCATGTTATTTTCTCTTCATTTATTATAACATTTTAGAAGTGTTACAGAGGGGTTTTTTTCACCCGCTTTGAAGTTTCGGCTTTTGTTCTGAAGGTGGTTCCCACCCAGGGATTGTCCTCTCCTCTCCACTTCCCTTCAGACCAATCCACCCTGCTGTGTCAGCAGCACATGAGCAGTACACTTCTGAAGCTTCCTGTAATTAAGTTCACCTTGTTGTATTATAGGTAAACATGTTCAGACTTATTTTGTATACATTTGGGAAATAATAGCTTTTTAGAGTCAACTGTGAGAAGCAACTTGTGCTACTAAAATAAACTGTGGTGAGGGCTGCGTCTTGTAGCACTTTTACAAGCAGCAAATTCCCTCGGTGTGTTGGTATTTTTATCAGAAAATAATGAACATTAATTTCTCTTGTTCTGCATCAGAACTAACATAAGTTTACAATAACGTTTGTGTTTATACTGTATTGTTTGTGCACGCACATAAGATGGGATTCAGTTGGCAAAAGCCAAGTACATAGTTTCATTTCAGACATCCTTGGGCACCCTACTGGTGTTCCACTGCCATTCCACAAGGTTTCTGGTTGCCCCTCAGGTCCTCTGTCCTATTTCCCATCCCATGAAAACATTTCCAACATCCTAGGGCAGCTTAAAGTTGTGCCAGACACATATATTTTGGCAACTTGTGCCTGCTTATTCAGAATTACGTAAACTATTACAGAGTAATTTTCTGGCTCAGGTTTATGCATGGAAAAAATCCCAGCCCAAGATCCTTCAAGGGACAGAAACCCTGATGTTTCACAACATGACACAATAACTACTCAACTAAGGAAAATCTATGCATGTATTTCAGTCATTGGGGTTTTTTTCATCCCTAATAAGACGCTAATACATAATTCATTGCCAGGTAATAACAGGCTGACTTTGCCTCTCGCCAGCCAGGACACAGAGTTCAGCAACCAGATGTTTCGGTATAAGAATTTCAGCCTCAACAAAGAAACAGTGAAACACCCGTAACAAAACATCGAGCTGCTCAGCCCATCAATCCAGTCATCCCATGTGTTGCACCAGGTCCAAACACTGATGAACCCAATGCTGGTGTCCTGGAAGGACATCACTGCCAGCCCATGCAGTGGCATCTCCTGCCCTGTCTCCTGTCAGACCAAGCAAACACACACCTTCTCCACATACATTTCTGGGCCAGCTTCCCCAAAACACACATTTTATCCCTCTCGGACAGCAAACACTGCACCAAGACCTCTCAGCCACTCTGCCCAAACAGCAAATACAGCAGAAAGCCAGCCCTGTGTTTCTAAAGCCCCAAATCTCACCTCCCACTGCAACTGGAAACAGATTTTCCAGAGAGCAAGGAGGACTTCATAGCTCAGCACAACATGGCATAAGCACATATGTCAAATTGCTTCCACTGACACCTTCATGCAATGCTGGTTTGATCTCAAGGCTATTGCTCTATGCTGCACCCCTGGCCAGCAACAGCGAGCTGCTGGCCCTCTCCTGGCACCAAAACCAGGACTAAAATCTGCTTTTGGCTCCTCTGCAGGCATTTTGAAAGTATGATCTTTCCTTGCCTCAGGAAGGGGAAAAGAAATTAGTCACAACTGAAATGAACCCTTTGAACCCACCTTCCCTTTCCACGATGGCACGCTTGCGTGAGGTTTTGCTAAATCAGCCATTCTCAAAATACTTCAGTTTCACCTCCATTGCCCTGGCTTCTTGTTTTAGCAATGTAAATTAGAGCTAGTGTGGTTTGCTGCATCCTCAGACAACACGTTATGAGATGATATTTCTGCTTTGTTAAAAGGACAATCCTACTGCAAGCTGAAAAGAGTCCAAACACATCTCTTTCTGGAAAACATGATTACCTCGGCTGTTCCAACTGATCATTAGGACGAGCTGAAACTATTACTGTAAATGGGCTTACAACTACAAAGTTTCAGAGGCAACAGCTACATTTCTTGGAGAAGGGAAATATGCACTATAAGTCTCTCAGTTCATGGCTACTTTCTTGATATTTTGAAATATTAGAAGGCGGCTTTCATATTTCTGTGGAACTTTCTTTTAAAACCTCTGTGAAAGGAACATCTTCATTAAAGCTGGCCTTGAAACAGCAGCTAATGGGAATTCTCAATGTTAAGATCCTCCTTTGAGGGACAGATTTACACTCCAAGGCAAACCACATAGGCATTTAAAAGATTTTCAAAACCAGGGCACAGAAAGCTGAGGAATCTCAGCATCTGTGAAAATCTGCCTCCAATTTGTAATGCAGAGATCACTTAAAACCATGGCCTTTATTAAGGAAATAAAAACGGATTCTGACTCTTTGATGATAAAGTGGCATTAAAGGAATCTTGAGATGACACAACAGCACCAAAGAGGAAGGAGAGAGGTACAAAGAAAATATGTAAGAAGAGAGGAGGGTAATAGGAGAGGAGGTTTAAAGGAAAAACCCCTGACAGGTTTAAGTATAAATGTACATATTCCTGCTTGTTCTCTTACTTTGTTGGTCTTGTTATGGTACATGATTTTGTAGAAAAGGAATGTGTTGAAACTTTTCTATCCATTCAGTTTTAATAGTAAAAGTAATTTTCTCAGGTAGGCACTGAACAGTGGCAATTACATTTTATTTTGCCAGAGAAATTCTTTTAAGACACTAATAGTAAGAAACATAGGGTAAGGAATAACAACACAGCATGTTTCCTAAGCTCAATACCAGCAGCTTTGTGGAAGACTCAGAGACACCAAATGGTATTTTTCTGTTGAAATCTCATGGCGTTTTATTTCAAATGCACTTTAGCTGAGGGTGATGAAAAATAATGAAAATATTCTAACTGTGGTCATACAGCTACCACTATTCTTATTCACAAAAACCCATTTAAGCTCTAGCACAGCTGTCTTTGGGTGAGTGTATTGGATTTGTATGGTAAGGTTTTGTTAGCAGGGAGGGGGCTATAGGTGTGGTTTATTTGAGAAGCTGGCAGAAGCTTCCCCTATGTCCAACAGAGCCAATGCAGCCAGCACCAAGACAGACCTGTGCTGGCCATGGCCAAGCCCATCAGCAACAGCAGTAACATCTCTGTGATGACATGTTTAAGAAGAGGGAAGAATTGCTGCACAGGAGCAACTGCAGCTGAAAAGAAGACTGAGAATATAGGAGAGAAACATTTCTTCAGACCCCAAGGTCAGAGAAGGAGGGGGAGAAGGTGCTCCAGACACCAGAGCAGAGATTCCCCTGCGGCCCATGGTGAAGACCATGGTGAGGCAGGCCGACTCCTGCAGCCCATGGAGGTTAGTGGTTGAGCAGATATCCATCTGCAGCCTGTGGAGAACCCCACGTCAGAGTAGATGCCTGCCTAAAGGAGGCTATGACCCTGTGGGAAGCTTGCACTGGAGCAGGGTCCTGGCAGGACCCATAAAGAGAGGACCCCACGCTGGAGCAGGTTTGCTGGCAGGACTTGTGACCCCACAGGGAACCTGCACTTGGAGCAGTCTCTTCCTGAAGGATTAAAACTCTTGTAGAAGGGACCCACACTAGAGTAGAGGAAGACTGTAAGAAGTCCTCCCCGTGAGGAGGATGGAGTAGCAGAGACATGTGATGAACTGACCACAACCCCCACTCCCTGTCCCCTTGCACCTCTGTGGGGGGAAGAGGTAGGGGCAAATCTGGAGTAAAATTAAGCCCAGGAAGAAGATGTGGTTGGGGGGAGGAGGTGGCTGTTTTAAGATTTAGGTTTTATTTCTCATTATCCTAGTCTGATTTGACTGGTAATAAATTCAAATGATTTTTGCAAGTCCAGCTGAGGAGAGAAGCAATAGAGCTCGCTTAGGACTGTGCTCTTTTGACCATACAAGATTTTGAGTATAAGCATGATTACTATTTATACCAAAAAAAATAATCACCAAAGTAAACAGAGATCAGAACCATGTATTTAAAAGATGTGCATCATCCTAATTGACAGGAAATATTAGAAAACTGAAAAAAATATGTGATCACCTATAGTTCTTGAATCACAAGTGTATTTACCTGGTCAAAATTTGCAGAAATTTTTTCTTATTTGAGTTGTATGGATTTTATCTGTAAACAAGAAAAATTACATAAACCACTAGCAATAAATAACAATAAAATCACTGCAATATGTCCTAGAAACATTGGGTGTGTTTTCATCATCAAATCTTTTAAATCAGAAAGTGATTTGTATTTTGTACAAAGTATTTAACTGAATACAGTGAAACTGTGATGAATTTTCAAAAGATATGAAATACTAATTTATAAAAGTGCACTCTAATAGCTAATTTTGTGTGAACATATATATTCCATCTATGCTTCAGAGAAAGAGCAGCTTTGTGAGGACTTTTTATTTCCTTTTTTATTAGAAATCCTGAGGATAGTTATGCAAAGACTATAGACAGGCTTTGGGGGCATACAAGTCCTTCTTTAGATCTAAAATAAAAGCAGTAAACTCAAGGTTGAGTATAATTATGTTAATTATTTAGCCAATTTGAAAGAAAGTAGTGGTTGTTACCAGCAGAGCAGAGGGTAATGTCAGGAAGCAAAGCAGTAATAAGTTCAGTAGGTCTGGTGGGACAGAGAGGTCAAACAGAGGTGCCACCTGGAGAAAAAAACTAGATACCAGGAAGCCAGTATCTCAGTGACTTTTAATGTCAAGTACAGCTGTGAATGTTAGTTATGAATATACTTATTTTTTATAGTTATTCCTTAAGGATCTGGGCTGAAAGATCAGAAATGCAGTCTTCCTTTCTGAGATACTGTTCTTCTGCTGGTAAGCAGACACAATTTACCTTAGTAAATTATTTATAGAAGTTCACGCTAGTGGTGATCTGATTTTGCCCACAGATTGTCCATAGGGTTTTTGGTACAGTATAGGAAATTTCTATATTTCTGATACCTGTGAGAGACATCTAATGCTTGCAAATGTATGCTAGAAGTTTTGCATATTTTCAGCTAGCTCAAGCTGGTGTCACTTGGTGCACGTTCACCTCTGAAGGTGAGCTTAAACAAGGATGGTAAGTCACTTCAAGGCCAAGACAAGGGTTCCTGGGAATAACCAAGATGTGATCTGTCACTAAATTTGCAGTAGTTTTATGGTTTTCTGTAAAGGTTCCAGCACAGTGAGACATATGGAGTTTTCATGGTGTATAGCTAACTTGTCAAATCAAGTGATCTGTTTGCCAATAGGAGGATCCTTATTGCAGAGGGTAAGGTGGGTGTCACAAGTACTTTCAGGGTAAAAAAAATAAAAGAATAAAAAAACCCCATCTTTTAATAACCATTTGGCTCCATGCCAAGGATTCTTGGTACACTGTCAGTTTTGTTAAGGTAAATATATTGGTCTTACATAAAGAAGATGGTGTTCTTTCTGCATTATGACACACACCAATACTAGTTTGGAAACTTTCCATGAACAGTTGAAGGTGGTACAGTTACTGAATTGATGTGCTCAAGATAATTGTTCTAAAACGGAAAATTACAAATCTATTTCAGAATCTGATGACTTGGTAAATTATTTTAAAATAAGATAGCTCAAAACAATCCCACACCCCCCTCTTCCTTATGCTTTTTAAAAGACATTAAAAATGGAAAGCTTTTTAAACAGAGGAGACTTTCCCTTTGAAAATTATTTTAAACAAATTCTATGTTGACAGTGGTTTCCTTTTTTAAATTAGAAGATCCAAAGATCTTCTTACACTTTCTTGATAGCATCTCCAGCAAAAGCTTTGTCAGAAACTCTCCAAAAAACCATATCAGTAACAGATATGTAATCATCATCACACTTATTTAATTGGGACAGATACAAGAGTCATTGCTATTTCTATGAGAGTTTCAAGCTAAATCACATTTTTGATTGAGTTACTTCAGTGGCAAATATCCATTAGTCAGTTATATATTAAATGCTGTGTTATCATTTTCAGAAGAGCAAAAACTGCATTCTGTATTATTATAGCTATCAAACAGGTTTTTGTATGAATTCACTACGTAATTTCTATCTGAATATTCCTCCACCATGAAAAAAAACCCCACCACCACACAAACCACACCATAACTCAGTAACGTCTACTATTTAAAGTCTTATGGTAATTTGCTATTATTTTAATAAACAGTTTGGTCAAGCATACTTCTCTAAGTCCCACACAAATATTTTTAAAATATTTTTAATCCTTAGAACAGGGCTATCTATCTATGTTAGTTTAGAAGTAAGAATTCTGCTGAAATGAGAAGAAAGAAGATTGGGTTACAAGTCTCTTTCCAAAAGAGCCAAATGTGTATATATGGAAAAAGTGTTAAAAAGCTGAACTTTAATATAAAGTAAGCAGTATTAGTACATTTACCACATAAATATACTCCTAAATCCATTCTTTGGTGAATGGTTACAGACTGAAAAAGATCCCTATCAAGTTAATGAACTCTACTCTGCTGACCTACAGAAAAGAATATAAAATAGAAGAATCTACATATATTATTTCAAACCGCTTATTAGATAGACTTATCTATAATATATATATTAGGCACAAATTACATTAAAATAACATTTACAGAATTGCAAAGGAAAAGTTTCACAAGTTAGAAAAGGGAGGGGAGGGAGGAGTGGGAAAAATCAAGGTTGCCTGGGTAACCTCAACTCACCCTTTCTGCTTAGGCAGAATTTTGTGATTTTTAGTTAAATCATCTTACGACATAGCAGATGTGGGCAGTCAATGCAGAAGAGCAATGCTAGAAGAAATAGAGCAAGGGGTAGACTGCTGACACTCACCTATAAGCTGGTACAAGCATGATGCCATCATACAGTTCTGAAGCAAGCAGAAATTCTGCTGCTTCATTAAGTCCCAGACCTAGAAATCCGCAAGAGGAATTTGTGGTAATTCCCAAAGTACAATGTAATTAGGTTCAATCTAACCTGCTTAGTGTCATATATGATTCATTGCCATGGTCTAGGTTGAATAAAACCCAAGACTCCCAGAATTGTGGTGATAAATCAGTGCCTAAAAGGTGGGGGGTTTAGAAACACAAAGCAGAGGCTTCAAGGGGTTGATAAATTCTTTCTGAGGAGCACGGCCACCAATTTCCTGAGAGGGAAGGCTAATGGGACTGGTCAAAAGGGCTTTAAATTAGCAAGAAAGAAAAAGGTGTTCAGCAAGGAGACAGGAAGAAACAGAGAGAAAAGCAGCTAGTACACAAGAAAATCGTCAAGAAAGATGTATGAATAGGAAGGAGAATAGAGGACTCCAAACTGGGGTTTAGCAGGCAGGTAATTTAGGGTGTTACTAGAGAATAGCAAGGGAGATAAAAGCAAAACTGAACAAAACGAAATAGAAAGAAGTACACATGAGGCCATACAATATCTTTGTTCCAGTGAATTGAAATGTTCTGTTTGGGAAAGCAACACAAAACCCCAGAAAATCTTACTGTGGGATAAAAATGAGTAATTGAAATGTCAGTGGAGGAAAGCAGAGCCCACAAGACAGACAAAGAGGAGTGACTGCTACACGTGTACACTCAGAAAGCATCCCCTACTCCAAGACAGCCATGGAAGGAAAATGATATTATGTTTTTTTGTAATCTCTGGATGAAAGTAAAAGCAGAGAAAGAAAGGCAGTTTTCTATTAAGTTTACCAGTAAAACACATATGAGATAAAGTCCTGAAGTAGACAGCCCATACTGAAGTTATTAGTTGAAGAATCATTAAAAGCCACACTAAGCTCAACAGAGAAATTACCTTACTAATAGAAATACATAGAACAGAACCAATTATTCTCACATTCATTCAGCACCTATGGTTCCTACACACAGTACAGGGAAAGTCAGGATACCAGAAGAGAGATTCATAAAGCAAACTGTGCTAAAGAAGGGTTTAATCAGAAGATTCAATAGGAAAACTCAAGAAAAAAATGCTTTTAAATTATTTCCTTCTCCATTTACAGATATATCTCACCCATGACAAGGACAACGTCAGCTTAGTCATGCTTTTCAGCTAGAAGTAAAAACTAAGATGCTTCTTTTTTCATTTCTTAATTATATATAAGCACCAGGATTACAAAAAAAAATTAAAAAAAGAAATGATGAAACCTCTTTCATCAGTATCACTCTTCCTCATGTTTGCTGACAAATTAGCCAGTGCCCATCTTCCATGACAGAGCTCTTCAGAGAGCCACCAGGAGTCCTAAATCACTTTCTTCTGGGGGAGTTGCCCCTCTGTGAGGCAGGTGAAATAGTGTTTCTGGCTAAGTAAATAAGGACTGCTAATCTGTAGAAGATAAAACTGCTTTAAAAGAAAGCTTTCTGAGGATCCAACACAGAGATTAAAAACCAAAAGTGAAAACAAAAGACCTGAAGGAATATTTAGCTTTTCTTGGCCTGGAAGGAATTCAGACAAGGCAGCATCTTCAATTGACTCAATCAGGTCCCTTTCTGGGAGGTGAATTGCCACTCTGATTCCCTACATAGGAAATGTAGACACATAGCTCTGAGGTTTGCATTCCTTTCTGGAGACAAGATACCTGAAAATCATTCATTCCAGTGATTACTTTTTACAAATTCTGCAGTTTGCTAAGCCTTTCCCAGCTGTGTTTTCAGCTGGGAATTCAGGTGATTTCAATGAGACAGGCCTGCATTCAATGAAAGTATCAAGGTATTGCAGAAGCTTCAGAGGACAAGAACTAAAACCTAAAAATCCTTTTTAGAAGACAGAATATGTAAATCCACTAAAGTTACCAGAATTAGGTGAGGCTGCATCTACACAACTAGAAGAGAATAAAGTAGAGTAGAATAGAACAGAACAGAACTAGACTATTTCAGTTGGAAGGGATCTACAACAATCATCTAGTCCAGCTGCTTGAGCAATTCAGGGCTGGCCAAAAGTTAAAGCACGTTATTAAGGGCATTGTCCAAATGCCTCTTCAACACTGACAGACTTGAGGTATCTACCACCTCTCTAGAAAGTCTGTGCCTGTGTTTGACCACCCTCTCAGTAAAGGAGTGTTTTTTAATGTCCAGTTTAAAGCTCCCCTGGTGCAGCTTTGAACCATACCCATGCACCCCATCGCTGGATATCAGGGAGAAGAGCTC
>VYZX01002254.1:16336-42228 GCA_013401335.1 Brachypteracias leptosomus | reverse complement strand
TGAGTGACCCCACCACCAAAGCCTCCACTCCTGACTGAGTGACACCAATTCCCAGCCTGAGGTCATTTCCCAAACGAGCTGAACGAGGCCAGAAGGAGCAGCCCAGGGCTCTGCAACCTAGAAATACCCACTGAGCCATCTGCTCTGAAACATCCATCTGCTGCTGAAGGATTCTCTGCTCTCTCCCCACTCTAACAGGCCAGAGTTTCACTTCCCAAAGGGATTCAGCTTCTGTGAGATGTGCAGAAGGGTCTACACCAGGTTCTGTGGAAGGCTCCAGACTTTACAAGCTGAAGATTAATTTATCAAACTCTGCACATTAACTTCATTTGAGCTTTGGTTTGTTAAGTGCATGATACCCAGAGATCTGTAACCATTTCTTGAGAGGGTTAACAACAGACAGGGTTTATTAAGCTTTCCTTAGTACTGTTCCAAGTGCTACAAATGCTATGAGAGGAGGCACCAGGAGTGAAACCCCTCCTGGGAACAGCCAATAAACTGCAGACAGAGACAAGCCAGTCTGAGAATGTACAAAGTTGTCCCTTGGTACAAAACTATGTCCTGTAGAATCCTAGAATATGTTGGGTTGGAAGGGACCTCCAAAGGTCATCTGGTCCAAGTCCCTCTCTTGAGAGGATCCCACCCAAAGATGTAGCTACCCCTGAGTGGACCCTGAAACTCCTGTAGGATCACTGCCTGTTTCTTGGAAGGAAACACTACAAACATTTTGTGACAGCAGAATTGCAGCCAGAATGACTATTGTGGGACAAGCTGAAGCAAATGGAAGTGTAAGCTGGATACTGCAGGGGTGGTGGGAAGAGAGCAAGTAGGTTCATTAACAGCAAGGGAGCTTGTTGGGTCTCAGGGCAGAGCACAAACTTCAGTGTCTGTGAAGGTGAGACCTTCCTGACAGCCAGGGGAGACACATGGACCTTCTGTGGCCACGGTTCTCTGCTGTCTAATCAAAGACTCAGTCTATACTCTTCCTTTCCTGGGGACATTGCCCTGGGGAGACCTCAGCTGGAGCTCTGCCTCCAGTTCTGGAGCCCCCAGCACAAGAAGGATGGGGACAGATTGGAGTGTGTCCAGAGGAGGGACCAAAATGCTCAGGGGATGGAGCATCTCTGGTGTGGAGACACTGAGAGAGTTGGGGCTGTTCAGCTGGAGAAGAGAAGGCTCCAGGGGGACCTTAGAGTGACCTTCTAGGACCTGCAGGGGCTCCAGGAAGGCAGGGGAAGGTCTGGTCAAAAGGGTTTGTAATGACAGGACCTGCAGTGATGGTTTTAAGCTGGGAAAGGAGAGATTGAGGCTGGAGATTAGAAAAAAGTTCTTTAATCTGAGGGTGAGAGATCAGGGGAATGGGCTGCCCAGAGAGGGGGTGGAGGCCCCATCCCTGGAGTCCTTCAAGGTGAGGCTGGATGGGGCTCTGAGCAGCCTGCCCTAGGTAGAGATGTCCCTGCTGGTGTAGGGAGGTTGGAGCAGATGAGCTCTGGAGGTCCCTTCCAGCCTCAACCATTCTATGACTCTATGACATCAAGGCTTTCTCTCCCCTCTCCAAGGAGCCATCAGGGCTGTAATCCTCTTTGAGACCTGCATTCCTCAACCAGCCTGTTGAGCCAATGGCTCAAAGCTGATCTGGGAGCTGGAGGGATACATGGNCACATTAACTTCATTTGAGCTTTGGTTTGTTAAGTGCATGATACCCAGAGATCTGTAACCATTTCTTGAGAGGGTTAACAACAGACAGGGTTTATTAAGCTTTCCTTAGTACTGTTCCAAGTGCTACAAATGCTATGAGAGGAGGCACCAGGAGTGAAACCCCTCCTGGGAACAGCCAATAAACTGCAGACAGAGACAAGCCAGTCTGAGAATGTACAAAGTTGTCCCTTGGTACAAAACTATGTCCTGTAGAATCCTAGAATATGTTGGGTTGGAAGGGACCTCCAAAGGTCATCTGGTCCAAGTCCCTCTCTTGAGAGGATCCCACCCAAAGATGTAGCTACCCCTGAGTGGACCCTGAAACTCCTGTAGGATCACTGCCTGTTTCTTGGAAGGAAACACTACAAACATTTTGTGACAGCAGAATTGCAGCCAGAATAACTATTGTGGGACAAGCTGAAGCAAATGGAAGTGTAAGCTGGATACTGCAGGGGTGGTGGGAAGAGAGCAAGTAGGTTCATTAACAGCAAGGGAGCTTGTTGGGTCTCAGGGCAGAGCACAAACTTCAGTGTCTGTGAAGGTGAGACCTTCCTGACAGCCAGGGGAGACACATGGACCTTCTGTGGCCACGGTTCTCTGCTGTCTAATCAAAGACTCAGTCTATACTCTTCCTTTCCTGGGGACATTGCCCTGGGGAGACCTCAGCTGGAGCTCTGCCTCCAGTTCTGGAGCCCCCAGCACAAGAAGGATGGGGACAGATTGGAGTGTGTCCAGAGGAGGGACCAAAATGCTCAGGGGATGGAGCATCTCTGGTGTGGAGACACTGAGAGAGTTGGGGCTGTTCAGCTGGAGAAGAGAAGGCTCCAGGGGGACCTTAGAGTGACCTTCCAGGACCTGCAGGGGCTCCAGGAAGGCAGGGGAAGGTCTGGTCAAAAGGGTTTGTAATGACAGGACCTGCAGTGATGGTTTTAAGCTGGGAAAGGAGAGATTGAGGCTGGAGATTAGAAAGAAGTTCTTTAGTCTGAGGGTGAGAGATCAGGGGAAGGGGCTGCCCAGAGAGGGGGTGGAGGCCCCATCCCTGGAGTCCTTCAAGGTGAGGCTGGATGGGGCTCTGAGCAGCCTGCCCTAGGTAGAGATGTCCCTGCTGGGGTAGGGAGGTTGGACCAGATGAGCTCTGGAGGTCCCTTCCAGCCTCAACCATTCTATGATGCTATGACATCAAGGCTTTCTCTCCCCTCTCCAAGGAGCCATCAGGGCTGTAATCCTCTTTGAGACCTGCATTCCTCAACCAGCCTGTTGAGCCAATGGCTCAAAGCTGATCTGGGAGCTGGAGGGATACATGGGTGGAGACAGACAGACAGACAGAATGACTGCATGGGTCTGGTTTCCACAGGACACTTCCCAAGGTGAGAGCCAGGAAAGTCTGTTATTCTCAGAGGAAGAGGCAAGAACCTTCTCTGTCAAACTCTTAGACCTGAGGGAAGCCATCCCTGCCTACCCTAATCCATCTTTCCCCCTACATCAGACCTGGTCGAAGCTCTTGATCTCCTGTCCCCTCTGACAACTTAAGAAATAAGTTCCTTTTTCTGCCATTTCTCCTTTAGGAAACCAGAGGGAAAATTCCAACTTTCCATGGAACAAAAAGCCCTTTTCACTCTGCAGTCCTCATTTCCAAGAGCAGCCCAAGATTTCTTGGGAAAAGCCAAGAGCTTCATCTCTGGTGAATGGAGTCTCAGGGTCTGCCTGAAATATCTGGGGGAAGACAGGGAGTGGGTCATGGAAAGGATGATGGTGGTTGAAGTGAAAATGGCAATGCAGTCACTTGGAAATACAAACACACCTGAGCCCTCCACTCCATGGGCTGTGTCTCTGGGAACTCCTTCACAGCTTGGAGAACAAGAAATGTCTGGAGGCAAATAAAGCTTTGAGTCCTACTAGATATGGAGTCCAGAAAGAAGAAACAATCAGGGCAGAAGACAAAGGGAGGAGGACATAGCTTCAGCCATGCTTAATATGAATGCATTCTCATCCTGAATTAATGGTTAAGCCCCTGGTCTGGTGAATGACCTGATACCTGGAGTGCTCCTCAGGTCTGGTACCTGCTCAGGTAGAGACAGTTTTATAACCTGCCTAGAAATCCAAGGTGCCCTGGAGCCTCTTCTAGCCAGGAAGCTGCCATGGAAATGGAGATAGGAGGATCAAAGGCTAGAAGATGTCCCATGGCTTGGGAAATGCTGTAGGAGCCTCCTCTTAGGGTACACCTGAGGTTTCTTTGAGAGCATCAGTTGTTGCTCCAACCTCAGCCTTGAGGACCTATATATAGGTCCTATATAAGACCTATGTAGGACCTATATATATATATATATATATAGGTCCTGCATGGGAGGTTTTGTGGGTGAACAGGGAGTTTAGCCTCGTCTTGGGGTCCTTTCTGCACTGGTTTTTAGGGGTTGATACTGGTCCTTTTGAAGCCAAGCCAGGACTATAAACACTCTGAGGAGGAGGAGGGCAGGGGAGGGAGATAAGTAGATAAAAGCAGAGGTAGAGACAGAGGTAGGAGGAAAGCTGCTGAGCAAACCCAGCACACAGAGCTCCATGGTTGGCTGTAGCAGGAGGCACGTCCTGAACCAAAATAAATCTAGGGGCAGAGTCCTTGAATAGAATCAGAGAATTGTCAGGGTTGGAAGGGACCTCAAAGATCATCCAGTTCCACCCCCCCTGCCATGGCAGGGACACCTCCCACTAGAGCAGGGTGACAGAACCATAGAATCAATAGAATCCATCATTCCCTCTCATCTCTGTTTGTGCTGCCCTCCCTCTGTCAGATGAACAGAGGATTTGGCAAGTTGCTGAAGGAGTTCTCAGACTTGGCACCCTCCTTGGATTATTTGTACTGACTGTTCAAACTGTTGAAATGATATTTTAAAAGGGGGATAATCCACTTGGCACCGTGCTAAGAAGTAACAGCAGCAAATAAGAAGAATAATAGTAACCACAATCTGTTAAGTGTCAGTAGCCACATTTGGTAGCAAATAAATCTCTGGAGCATTGCAAAAAAAAAAAGGAATCTCTCCACTCTCAGCTGCCTGCCCACTTAGAGATGTTACTCTGGGAAGAAAAACCCCATCAGATAAAGTGGCAGAAGGCAGAAGTGAAGGTTGGCAGAGGGAAAAGGAGACTTGTTGGCCAGAAAGGTGCCTGGCCCTAGAAGGTGAATTTCCTGGCTCCTTGTCAGCCTCAAGCTACCTTGGTTCAGTGTTGAAGTGCTGGGGCTGGGCTGTGGGCCCCAAGCTGGAGTTGACCTATGGGGGAGTCACAACCCAACAACAGGTTTTGTTCCCCAAGGTCCCACAGACAGAACCTGGCCCAGCTGGGTGAGGCCCCAACTGCCCCCAGGGGATGGTGGTTGGGGTGGTGGGTGAGGGTAGAGAGAGATCAACCAGGAACCAGATCACTCTGAGAAGAAGCAGGAGCTGGACCAGTTGGGGATAAGCAACAGAAGAGAGAAGCAGCAACAAGGAGCTGATCAGTTGGAAGAGCTCCTGTTGGGGACAGTTGGAGGAGCTTCTTGTTGGGGTCACTTGCTGAGCTCTCTCTCAGTGCTGGGTTCCCCTTGGCTGATTGGAGATGGAGAAGAGCAACCAGCTGAGGAATAAAAGCTGAAGTTCTGCTGAGGGGATGTTGCTGAGCTTGGTGTTGGCCTGAGAAGAAGAGAGCTGGCAGCACAAGTGTCCCCAAGATTTAATTCCTTGCCCTTGTCCTTCACCAATTATTCTTTAAGGCAGCTTGCAACGTGCCCAGTTCTCTCCCTCCTGGAGAGGTGTTCCAGAGCAGGCAGAAATCCAACATCTGCTTCAACCCAAAGAGCTGAGTGCACTTGGAGCATGAGGACGGGGGAAAATTCAAGCTGAGTATCAGTATCAGGAGACATTTCCTATGGGTGAGGTCTGGGTAGCCTGCAAAATATTCCCCCCTGGGAAGTGGTGGAAGCCTCTATGTTATTTTAAAAGGCAGCCTGGCAAAAGCAGTGCAGGACAGGTTCACATCACAGCCCTGCTCTGGCTGAGACACTGACATAACAGCTACTCCTCCTTGCCTCCCTCAGCCTCTCAGGGCTCCGTGGCCTCTTCCCTTGCAGAACCCAACCCCAATCCATCCTCACATGCTCACACCTTCAGGACAGGAGCTTCTGCCAAGAGTGCTGATGAATTTTGCCAATTTTGCTCATTCCTTCCTGCACAGGGAGACCCCAGTGTCAGGAAACCAGCTCCTCTGGGTCCTGCTGAGTGCTGCTGATGGGAGGTGGGGGAAGTGTTGGGTATGGTTGTCCTGGCTGCAGACACTGCCAGCTCCATGGGAGCAATCAATAATTAGGTAAGTTCTTGTCTACAGACAGATTCAGGCTGCTAAATACTATCCAGATGTGGAACACCCCAAAGTTATGAGAGTGTTTGGATCTGGGGTCTTGGATTGGAATTGTCCTTATACTGTGTACAATGTGAACTGGAGAAGAGTGGATAAGAGAGGTATTTCTACAG
This sequence comes from Brachypteracias leptosomus, assembly GCA_013401335.1. NCBI lineage: Eukaryota > Metazoa > Chordata > Aves > Coraciiformes > Brachypteraciidae > Brachypteracias > Brachypteracias leptosomus. The sequence continues at coordinate 36,031 of VYZX01002254.1, read as the reverse complement.
GAATTAAGAATATATATCACTCATGAGATACTCCTGATATTTGTAGGCTCCCTTATGGTGGAATTCTTGTTGTAATAAAGCAAAAGCTGCTCCTGGTCAGAGTCAGAACTGAACCTGAACCCAACCTACATTGAATCTTTTGTCCAAGCCTCTTTTGAACTTTGGAGAGTTTCCAGCTGGGACACAGATCTGCAACAAACTCGACTCCTCTTTTCAGAGCTGATTTCCTACCAGGCAGAACAAGCTCTGGAAATGAATGGAAAGTCTCCAGAGGCTGTAATCCAACAGTGTGAACTGGTGAAGGAAGAGGGGAGAAATTCAGCAGTGTCTTGTATGACAAAGGACCCAACAAATGATGGCAGGTGGTTGTACCCACACAGATCCCAGCTGCCTGAGCACGTCTTGAGGGCATCTGGTGCTAAAATCAGTGTTTGTGTCAGCTCCTGAGTGGTTAGAGCACAGCTTTGTGTGCTCTGGACCCTTCTGGCTGCAGCAACTGAGCTGTGGCTCTCAGCTAGATGAGGTCACTGCGAGCACACAGTAGGAGTGAGAACCCCTCAGATGGGACCAGTGTGTTTTACAAATGCTCTGCACTGGTGCAAGATGACAACTCAGTGCATTTAGGAACAAAGCAGCAGCTCCACGGGGTGGAGTTTTCTGCACTGGGCTCTCTAACCTGGCCCACTGCTGACCCTCAGCAGCACATGTTGAAGTCATTACAGCACAATTGCAGACGACTCCTTGGTAGGCTGTGTTTATTAGATGAGAATCTTTAAGGGGGAGACAAGAGGAGGCCCTGGGCCAGATTTCTAATGAGGCTCATTTCTGTATCCTCCGGAAACCACCCTCAGTCCCTGGTGCCCTCCTGCCACTCCATCTGGATCTGAACCAGCTGCACCATCAGTGACTGAGGAAACCCAACACACATGGGGTGCCCAGATCCCTCTGGGCACTGCTTGGAGCTGAGCAGGAACAAGAGAGAGTGTGGGGAAACCTGAGTGTGTTCAGTGCAGTGTATCTGCATTCCATAACCTGGCTAATAGGGGATGTCTGAGTAGATTGGCTGAAAAAACCAGGAGAATCAAACCTGTGTTTCCCAGCAGTGAAGCCCTTCCTCCTTCCCCAGCATGTTGAAGGTGAGTTCTCTACACCACGAGGTTTCCTACATATGCTACACCCCCCCTCTTTGTAGACTACTCAGGGATAAATTGCCTGGAGAGGGTTTCTAAGACCCTAATCAGCATCTCCACTCTTCACAACAAGCTCCAGCAGTGCAAGGTTTGCACTTGGATATGGATTGGGCATATCCTGAGAGTGGTAACTACAGGGCTGCTACAAAGAGCCCCAGAGTGACAAGAGATGAGAAGGGTATTAGCATTTCAGATGAGAGGTTAGGAAGAAGTTGTTGGCCAGGAGGGTGGGGAGACACTGGCCCAGGTTGGGCAGAGAGGTGCTGGAAGCCCCATCCCTGGACATTTGGAAGGCCAGGCTGGCTGGGGCTGTGAGCAACTGATGTAGTGGGAGGTGTCCCTGCCATGGCAGGGGGATGGAACTGGATGATCTTAAGGTCCCTTCCACCCTGACAATTCTAGGATTCTATGATTTCCCAAAGAGTTAAACCTGAGAAAGAGGAGTGTGGGGTTATTTCTTTTTTCTTTTCATTAGAGCAGTTACACAGGAGTTCAGGTGCCCTCCTTCCCTCAGAACAGCTTCATTTGTCCTGGATGCAGAAGATTTGTTTGATTTTTTGTTCAGCCTTGAGAAGAGAAAGCTTAGGGGAGACCTTATCCCCAAGAACCAGGACATAAAGGGTGGCTACCAAGAGGAAGGATTCTCCCTTTTGACAAGGAGTCACATGGAGAAAACAAGGGGAATGGCTGCAAGTTGCTCTTGGAGAGATTCTGATTGGAGTCCAGAAGAAAATTCTTTACCATGAGAACAATTAATCATGGAATAGTCTCCCAAGGGAAGTGGTGGATTCTCTACATTACACAGTTTTAAGACTCAGCTTGACAGAGCTCATCTAAACTGGATTTTTCTATCTTGAAAGGTTGGACTAGAAGATCCTTGAGGTCCCTTCCAACCTGGCATCCTATGAAGAGGAGCTTTCTGACACTGCAGAGCCCTCACACCATGCCCTGGATGATGCAGCTGATATCTGCTCCCTGGGGTTTGTCTCCTTCAGTCCACAAGCAGCACCCACATGTGCAAGGCAGGGTTTGGCTCAGGTCTGTTTTGTACCCTGCTGACCCTTTGTGTTTGTGCAGCCCAAGTGCAGAGCAGCTGCCAGATGGCAGAGGAGGAGGATCCCCCCTGATCCTGTAGGGCAGGGCTGGGCAGCTTTGCCTTGCATGTGGGAAATGAACCTTCCACATCTGGGGCACTCAGGTTGAGCCAAGTGCTCCCTGCAGGACACTCTCTCCTGGCAAGCTGACCACACTGCCCTGCAGCACCCTGGCCTGGCACCCACCCCTGCTGGCAGGCACCCATCCCTGCTCCAGCCTGGCATCTGCTGAGGACAACCCTCCCTGAGGGCATTTACCAGAGATTTTCTTCCTCTTTTCTCCTCTTTTTCTAAGGAAAGAGGATGCTGATTATTCCCTGTGTCTCAGGGGATGTGCAGTGTGGACTAAAGGGCCTGCCCTTGGTCACGTAAGTCTGTAAGCACTTTATAGAAGCCAGCTCCACCACCCAGAGAGAGCAGGATCCTATTCTGCCCTAAGAAAGCAAAGCAACCCCAAAACCTGATCAACCTGGTGGGAAATCCCCATTGCCCTCAGTGGCTCCTTTCTACAGCACCTCCCCAGGCACATGTTGAGGGGTGCTCCTCATGCCCAGCTTCTCTAGCAGCACCTTGAGATCACACCTGTGTGGCCAGTTCTCCATCTTAGCCCTGGAGGTGAAAACACTTAATATGGATCTCCTGGAAACAGGAGGAGGGCCACGAGGATGGTCAGAGGCTGGAGCAGCTCTGCTACAAGGAGAGACTGAGAGAGTTGGGGTTGGTCAGGTTGAGGTCCCTTCCAACCCTGACAGTTCTATGATTCTATGATTCTTATTCTATGATATAACTTTGATGTGTCCTTTCACCAGACCCGCCAGGTTCTGGAAGAACTGACTGAATTGCCTGTCATGGTGGAACTGGCCAGTGACTTCTTGGACAGGAACACCCCTGTCTTCAGAGACGACGTGTGCTTCTTCCTCAGCCAGTCAGGTATGTCCTGGAGCCCCCAGCACAAGAAAGGTCTGGAGGTGCTGGAAGGTGTCCAGAGAAGGGCCACGAGGATGGTCAGAGGCTGGAGCACCGAGGAGAGACTGAGAGAGTTGGGGTTGGTCAGGCTGGAGAAGAGAAGGCTCCCAGGGCACCTTCTGGTGGCCTTCCAGGGTCTGAAGGGGCTCCAAGAAAGCTGGGGAGGGACTTTTGAGGTAGGAGTGGGGGGAATGGGTCAAAAGTAGAGGTGGGGAGATTGAGGTGAGAGGTTAGGAAGAAGTTGTTGGCCAGGAGGGTGGGGAGACACTGGCCCAGGTTGGGCAGAGAGGTGCTGGAAGCCCCATCCCTGGACATTTGGAAGGCCAGGCTGGCTGGGGCTGTGAGCAACTGCTCTAGTGGGAGGTGTCCCTGCCATGGCAGGGGGTTGGGACTGGGTGATCTTTGAGGTCCCTTCCACCCCTGACAGTTCTCTGACCCCCTGCAGCAGGCTGGGCTGGGCTTACCTTGATTGGCGAGTACCACTTGCGAGGAGAGGAAGGTCTGCGCATGTTGTTCGTGAGGTTCCTGGGTTCAGGGAACTCATATTCCTGCTCTGGCATCTTGACTCTGGCATTCTTGGCTTTCTCTAACTTGGCACCTTCTTCTGTGGAGCCCTTTTCTCCCCAGCGCACCTGCACAGACGGCACCAAGGCACATTACAAGGGCAGCTGCTGCAGTTACAGCCCTAGACCCTTGGCCATATTTCCCCAGTGTCCAAATCCAAGGTGAGGAGTGACATTGGCACAGGCTGTGAAGCTTCTGTCTAAACTAGAGCCCAAACTCTGAACAGATTCTTTGTGAGAATGGGGAAGGTTTTCAGAAAAAAACCCCAATTTCCTTGCAATTTTTATGGCAACACCACCCCTGTATCCCAAGCGTGGCCCAGAATCTCCCTGTCCCAGAGGAAAAAGATGGTCACAAACTTCAGGAATCTTTGCTTGGCTTCTCAAATATTCCTATATGAAAATGACCTGGGCTCAGATGTACAAAAAAAGCTTAAAGAAGCTTGTGCCCAACTCCTGAGTATCTTTCTGGGTGAACTGCAGGGGGATATCCCAGCTCAGTTGGCAAACAAGATGTTCTGATACATGAAGGGGTTCAACAAAGGAGTAGATATGATGCTTCAGGACATGGTCTAGGGGTCAGGGAGATAGGGATGAAGGTCCTAGATGATCCCAGAGGGCTCTTCCAATCTAAATGACTCTATGACCTGGTAGTTAACTACCTCCATTCGTTTGATGCCACCAACTCCTCGTCCACCATAATAAGAGGCATCAACCGTTGGCCATTTCTTCTTTGGAAGCCCATCATCATCTTCCTCCTGCAAAGAGAAGCAAGGGGTTGCACTGTTAGGGAGCATGACCAGAGATGGAAAGGAATCAACAGCCACAGGTTATGTTGTGGTCCTTTGAAGCAGAGCAGCCAAGGTTCTGCTCTCCTGCTGGTTATTTTCCAGAGGATGGACACTCATGAAAAGAAAATGTTTCATGACACAAACACCATCCCCACTTGAAAGGTACAGGCCAGCCCAGCAAGAAGTGATTTGCCCCCTCCTTTTTTTCTTTTTAAGGAGACATTGTCTTTCATCATCTTTAAACTCAAGGAAATAAATTGTTTCCAAGTTGCAACATCATTGAACCAGGCACCAAAATAGCCACTGGCATAGCTCAAGAGCTGGGGTCTTGTGGTTGATCTGCTCAACCTCTTTGGTGTCCCTCCATTTATGTGATCAGGGAGAGAACAGCTGCTGCTCTGAGGAGTGTTCCAGACCCCTCCTGCTGGAGGAACCCTCCAGGGCCCAGCTAAATCATCATGGCCTTCCAGGATCTGAAGGGGCTCCAAGAAAGCTGGGGAGGGACTTTTGAGGCTGTCGGGCAGTGGTAGGAGTGGGGGGAATGGGTCCAAAGTAGAGGTGGGGAGATTGAGCTGAGAGGTTAGGAAGAAGTTGTTGGCCAGGAGGGTGGGGAGACACTGGCCCAGGTTGGGCAGAGAGGTGCTGGAAGCCCCATCCCTGGACATTTGGAAGGCCAGGCTGGCTGGGGCTGTGAGCAGCTGATGTAGTGGGAGGTGTCCCTGCCATGGCAGGGGGTTGGGACTGGATGAGCTTGAAGGTCCCTTCCAACCCTGACAATTCTCTGATTCTATGTTGTAGTTCAGACTTGACAGAATGGAGGGAAAGCAAGAAAAGGAGTTAAATTTGCTCCTGAGTGAGGAGCAAATCAGGAGCACACTTGGAAACAACCCCAGTGTCAATGCCCAACGTGGAGATGAGAATTTTGAGATGGGCTGGCCAAGTGTAACAGGATGGAAAAGTCCAGTGGAAAAGTTACAAGAATGGAATCAGCTCCTATAATGAACTCCTGCCTCTGCTCCAGAGGCTGCCCGTGCAAGTCCATGGGGCTACAGGGATTTTCATGGGCCTGGGTGAAAAATGAGACTTAAATTGAATGTGTTCCTCCCTGTGGTGCATCCCCACACACAAAGTCCAATGTGTTCAGCAGCCTGGCCCTCAGGATGATATTTAGATATTATATTTTAGATTTTAGATTGAACACATCAAGAAAATCTCCCAAAGTTTACTGAAAATGAGTCTGGTTAAAGTTCTAGTGAGTGTATTCTATATATTCTATATTCTTTGTTGCACTATAGGACAACTCCACACATGCTCTGACCTCTCTAGTGCCTTTCCCTTTAATTTCTCCAGCCCTACTGTGAACTGGCAGAGCAGAAAAGCAGAGTTCATCAAAAACGTGAAGTATTTCCTGTGAAAAACGTGGAGAGAGATGAAAAATGGTCCCTCTCTTTTTTTCCCTTTCTTTAATTTTTCACAGGGACCTGGCAAGCCTCCAAAACTCAGGAGCCTTCCAAAAGTGGGAAAGCCAAAAATACTTTGAAATTGAACCTCCCCAGTAGGAAAACTGCAAAAGTGGGGGAAAAAATCCAAGACAAACTCTGCTTTTCATGTCAAACAAAAGCATTCCTGTTTTTCCAAACACACAGAAATTGGGGCTGTAAAATTTCTCCTGATCTAAAGGAAGATCAAGAGTGGAGCCATCAGTGCAAGGCTCCTCCAGAGCTGACCCCTTCCTCCTGCTCTTAGAGCTGCTCAGGCTCTTTCTGCAACCCAAGAACTTAATATCTCTGCTTGAAGTTTTCCATGAGGACTTTTTTTGAAAAAAACCAAAAACCTGGACCCAAAGCCATCTAAATGTTTTCCTTCAGCAATTCTCTTTCTCTCGCTTCAGTTTAGCCCAGCCTGGACTTCTCACAACAGGAAATACCAAGGTTTAGGAAATCTTCCCCACAAGCCCTTAAAAGCCCCACAAGTCACTCGGAGCTGAGATTGGAGCCTTGCTGCCAGGACAACAACAGCACCAGCACCAAAGGACAACAGGGGATGCTTGAAAAACAAGAGAGTCACAAGCCTGCTCCAGGATGAGCCTGTTTACATGTTTGGAAGGGCACGGGAGGTTTTGCAATCCAAGCAAAAACAAAAACCCCAACCCACCAGTGATGTCCTACACACTTGGCAGATGCTCTCACAACACACGTGAGGGGCTGAAGGGCAGCAAGTGGAGAGCTGGGGGTCAGGGTGGGGGGAGAGCAGGGCAAGGAGAAGAGCTGGACAAGCCCCGTGCCCAACATCCCACCTCATTGCCCCCTTCACATCAATAAACCAGGGCTCAATTCTCACCCCCTGGCTCCGTTTTGTCCATATTTTGCTGCACTGAGCTGCAATGGGGTTTATCTGTTGCGTGAGGAACCTCAGCTCTGACCCTGCAGAGGGACAAAAAACAGCCCCGGAACAATTCCAGTGCATTTAAGGATGCTGGAAATTGACTGTACAGAACTTGGCATCTTTCCACCTCCCAACTCTGCTTTAGATGGAGCTAGAGGTTCTTTTAAAAGAGAAGCAGCAGCAGGACAGAGCATTTCCCAGTCAGGGATCCAGGTTCCTAACTGCTGGGTTCCAGCAAACAAAGATCTCTGTTTATCTCAGAGCTCACGTCGGGCTCTTTATACTTTGACCCTGACCTGAGGGAACCTCATCTGTGGGTAACACAAGGATAATTCAGGCTCCACTGGGGACATCTGAACCACTCAGGGTAAGAATTCAAACGAAATTGGGCCAGATATTAAAAAAAAAATAAATTTTGGACAACTTACCCCTCTCCCTGCCCTTATAATTATTTTCACAGTCGTCTCTGCACTGCCTGAGTCTGGTCAGGATTTAGCAGTTATTGAGAGCTCTGCACAAAGTGCTGTAAGACTCGACAGGACAACCATGGATGTTGTCATCTCATTTTACAGCTGAGGAGACATGGAGGTGAATATGTTGTCCTCAAGGCTCTGGCTCCTTACTCCTCCTCTTCCTCCCCACTCCATGGCCACCTCTCAGGTGCTACACTTCAAGGCCACCTTGCTCAGTTCTCCAGAAACATCTTCCCTGCTGGGGAAGGTTTTGCTTCTTACATTATAGAATTATCAAGGTTGGAAGGCACCTCAAAGATCATCCAGTCCCACCCCCCCTGCCATGGCAGGGACACCTCCCACTAGAGCAGTTGCTCACAGCCCCAGCCAGCCTGGCCTAAAAAATGTCCAGGGATGGGGCTTCCAGCACCTCTCTGCCCAACCTGGGCCAGTGTCTCCCCACCCTCCTGGCCAACAACTTCTTCCTAACCTCTCAGCTCAATCTCCCCACCTCTACTTTGGACCCATTCCCCCCAGTCCTACCACTGCCCAACAGCCTCAAAAGTCCCTCCCCAGCTTTCTTGGAGCCCCTTCAGACCCTGGAAGGCCACCAGAAGGTGCCCTGGGAGCCTTCTCTTCTCCAGCCTGACCAACCCCAACTCTCTCAGTCTCTCCTCGGTGCTCCAGCCTCTGACCATCCTCGTGGCCCTTCTCTGGACACCTTCCAGCACCTCCAGATCTTTCTTGTGCTGGGGGCTCCAGAACTGGATGCACCTAAATCACAACTGCACAAACTCATGGCTTTGGTTTTCCTCAGATGTTTGCCTGTCACCAGCCCAAGCTTGCAACTCCTCAGAAAGCACTCAGGTCACAAGAGCACCCCAGAGAAGGTGTTCTACTGGTGCTCTGCTAAGCAGCAGGCTGGAGGAAGCCCTCAGCTCTCAAGAGGCACCAATAAGCTTATCCTTGGGACACAAAAGCTCAGAGAACCAGCCCTGGTTGGTCCTACTGACCACTTACACCCCTGGTTTATCTGTGGTACTGATTCTTAAAGACCCTGGCTGAAGTTCCCTCCTCCAAAACCAAAGCTCTGCATGTGCACAGTTCAGAGCCCATTTTGAACCAGTGAAGAGCTTGCTTTGATGAGGATGAAGAAGAAAGGGTGTTGAGTTATTCCCACTCTACAGCTCAGCCAGCTACAGGAAGATGAAATCAGGTCTTAGAAGGTCAAGGGAATTAACACCAGTGCTCCCATTGCAGCTCTGATGGGATCAAACCCAACTTTCACAGTGTCTACACTGACTTTGCTGTGCTGGGCTCACCTGGATATTTCACATGAATAAAAGTCCACAACTTCATGGTGTAATACCCACATCTTCATGGTGTAACGCCCACACCTTCATGGTGCAACACCCACACCTTCATGGTGTAACACCCACACCTTCATGGTGTAACACCCACACCTTCATGGTGTAACGCCCACACCTTCATGGTGTAACACCCACACCTTCATGGTGTAACACCCACACCTTCATGGTGTAACACCCACACCTTCATGGTGTAACACCCACACCTTCATGGTGTAACACCCACACCTTCATGGTGTAACACCCACACCTTCATGGTGTAACACCCACACCTTCATGGTGTAACACCCACACCTTCATGGTGTAACACCCACACCTTCATGGTGTAACACCCACACCTTCATGGTGTAACACCCACACCTTCATGGTGTAACACCCACACCTTCATGGTGTAACACCCACACCTTCATGGTGTAACACCCACACCTTCATGGTGTAACACCCACACCTTCATGGTGTAACACCCACACCTTCATGGTGTAACACCCACACCTTCATGGTGTAACACCCACACCTTCATGGTGTAACACCCACACCTTCATGGTGTAACACCCACACCTTCATGGTGTAACACCCACACCTTCATGGTGTAACACCCACACCTTCATGGTGTAACACCCACACCTTCATGGTGTAACACCCACACCTTCATGGTGTAACACCCACACCTTCATGGTGTAACACCCACACCTTCATGGTGTAACACCCACACCTTCATGGTGTAACACCCACACCTTCATGGTGTAACACCCACACCTTCATGGTGTAACACCCACACCTTCATGGTGTAACACCCACACCTTCATGGTGTAACACCCACACCTTCATGGTGTAACACCCACACCTTCATGGTGTAACACCCACACCTTCATGGTGTAACACCCACACCTTCATGGTGTAACACCCACACCTTCATGGTGTAACACCCACACCTTCATGGTGCAACACCCACACCTTCATGGTGTAACACCCACACCTTCATGGTGTAACACCCACACCTTCATGGTGTAACACCCACACCTTCATGGTGTAGCACCCACAACTTCATGGTGTAACACCCACACCTTCATGGTGTAACACCCACACCTTCATGGTGCAACACCCACACCTCATCTGGTGCCAATCACACCCAGAGTCTCTTTCTTTCCAATGCCTCTGTTAGAAGGTTCCTCTTCTCCTCCTCCCGTGTTTCCACAGCTCACTCTGAGAGGGGACTGGAGGGAAGGAGGGAGCTGCTGGCAGCCTGCTGGGACCTGGCTCTGCTTCAGGAATAACACAACACATTTCCTGCCCTGGTGTCCACAAAAAGCTCCTATCAGATCCTTCCTCTGCAGCTTGTTTTGCCATCTCCCCAGCAAGGCTTTTCAGGAAGAGAGAGGGAAACAACTTGGAAGAGATGAATAGACTCCAGTAGGTGAGGGTGCAAGCAGAGCAGGTCCCCAGGCAGATAAATCCCTCTCAGCCCCATGAATGTTCAGTTGTGGGACAAAGAGAGGAGTCCACAAAGATCAGGGTGGCTCAAGCTGGACAGGTGGTTTCATCCATTGGTTTAACAACAGAGTTAAATTCCTGCTTTTCATGGTGGCCTCCCCTGACAGTGTTAATTACCTTCAGCACTTCATGGCTGGGCTGCTGAAGGGTCCTTTCTCCTCAGGACTTCCTGGTGTGTGTTTGCTTTGGTGGATGTGGGTAAGATGACAACAGACATAAGAATTATCCAATTACAGGCTGGTTGGTGGCTTGGCTCTGGTGCCACGCTAAGGGTGACCGTGGAGCTTGGGTGATAGAGCAGCAGGGGTAAAAGAGGTCTGAGGGATGGGGAAAGGGCACATTCTGGTCATCTGGGAGATCTCCAGCCTGGTTTTGCCAGACATAGAATCAGANACATCAGGGAACTTTGTGTCCCTGAATCCCTCCTGCAGAAGAAAGTGCTGCCAGGACAGCAAGTGAAGATCCAATGAAGATCTTAACATCACCTGGGCTCTGTTTACAGGGCAAGGAAGCGATGAGAGGAGAATGCACCTCGTGGGGATGCTTTGAGGGCTCCAGTTTATGCACCCTCTGACTGCAGTCAGTCTGTCCTCCTGTGGGATTGATGATTGTGATGGGTCAGGGAGTGAATAGGAAATTGTTGGAAGCTGCAGAGCTCTGCAGGTTGGGGTTTTTTGATGTAGAAGATGGGCTGTTAGAGTGAGAACCAGCTTCATGATAAGCTTCTAGTCTGAGCTGAGTAAGAGTTGTTCAGGCTGGAGAAGAGAAGGCTCCCAGGGCACCTTCTGGTGGCCTTCCAGGGTCTGAAGGGGCTACAAGAAAGCTGGGGAGGGACTTTTGAGGCTGTTGGGGAGTGGTAGGACTGGGGGGAATGGGTCAAAAGTAGAGGGGGGGAGATTGAGCTGAGAGGTTAGGAAGAAGTTGTTGGCCAGGAGGGTGGGGAGACACTGGCCCAGGTTGGGCAGAGAGGTGCTGGAAGCCCCATCCCTGGACATTTGGAAGGCCAGGCTGGCTGGGGCTGTGAGCAACTGCTCTAGTGGGAGGTGTCCCTGCCATGGCAGGGGGTGGGACTGGATGGTCTTTGATGTCCCTTCCACCCCTGACAGTTCTAGGATTCTGTGATTCTATGATTCTAAGAGTTGTTCCAATAGCCCAGCCTGAAGGTGCTGGGACACATGAATACAAGCAGCTGTGTCCTCCTCCAGCAGGGCTAGAAAAAGCTTCCTATTGACTGGAGGTGGAGGAATGTGGTTTTGATCCACCATCAATGACTAATCCCAGGCCAGCAAGGTGCTCACTGGCTCCTCAGGCACTCACCTCTTCCCATTGGCATGAACTCAACCTCTCCTGGCTGTGAGTGGAACCATCTGCCCTTCATCTGGGCTGCCCCTTCCCCAGTGTCCTGCCCTGCCTGAGCAGCCCAGCACTGAGCTGACAACATTTGCAATTTCTGAATGAATTAATTGGAAGTTTCCAGCCAGGAGTGATTTCCTTCAGCACCAGTGAGCGTGTCTCCAATATGTCTCCCAAGGCCTTTAAAGTGAGTTCAATAAAAGCCTTGGCAGGTCTGACAATGCTCCTTTCCCTTCATTGTTGCAGTATAATGTGTTCTCCTTGCACTGCAAAGACATATGGGCCTCAGCTCCCAAATCTGCTGATGCAACAATTCCTCTTGTTTTGTTTTTTTTGCCAAGATTTTTGGGAGAAGACGAAGAAGAAGAAAAAAAAATGTTACTGTAAGTGTAAAGCTGCTGCTGAAGGGCTTAACACTCGTGCTGGAGACAAGGCTTTCTGCAAGGGAGAGAACTATCTGCAACAGGCAAGAGTGTAGAAAATCAACTCCACCTTCCAGTAGGAAATCTGGAGTGTCCAACCTCCTGTGAAAGCATCACACTGCTGCCAACCCCAGTCTGTGCACAGGCTCCATAAATGGGGCCAAGGAAATGCATCTTTCCAGAGTTTCTGCTATTTTTCCCCTAGTGGGAAACTCTCCTGCCACATGGTACAAGCCACAGCTTCAAGCCTTGCTGGGGTTTGAGCCCTGCTTGGGTGCTCTACAGTTTCTAAAGCAGCATAAATTGCATTTTCCTATTTAAGACACCTTTGGCTGCTAATTGTATAAGATAACTGAGTATATATAGGATAACTGAGGTAGGATAATTGTATAGGACAACTGAAGATGGAGCCCAGAGGACGTGCTCTGGTGGAAAGCACGTGTGCAATTATGTATGCAATTATAATTTCATAAACTAGATACCATCTAGTATAATTTCAAATAACTAGTCCCTACATCCTGGCACATTGTTGTAACCAAAGCCCCCATCCCAGGATCCCAAAAGAGTGATCTCCTCTTTATTAAGGAGAAAACAGGGAAACTGGGCAGGATTTAATGCAGTTTAATGCACACTGCACAGTGCCCAAGCTTGGAGAATTCTGATTTAAGGCCACCACCTCTGGGAAGCAAACAGAACAACCTTGGGCTTCTATCCAGACAGGATTTGTCCCATGTTCTCCACAGTACACTAGCAGGTGAGTTTAAAATAAAAAGCCAGTGGCAAATACTTGTGTAGGGAGGTTGGACCAGATGACCTTTAGAGGTTCCTTCCAGCCTCAAACATTCTACTCTATGAAATCCACTGCTAAAGGGAAGCTGTGAAGCAGACAGATGGATTGAGGACTGCTCCACCCAAAGAGCTGCACAGAAAAGAGCTGAGAGAAAATAGAACATGTCCAGAAATACCTTTACACCAGCTTAACTAAACTTAACCCGAGGCAAACTTAACTGGTCTGCTGCAACTGGTTTCTTTTGCAGCAACTGGGTTGCTTCTGCAGCACTTACTGGTTTGACAGAAGGTTTCCTCACATGTGAAATGTGCCTTCCCCTCAGCACAGGGATGTATTTCCCCTTCCAGCCCTTGCCCAGGGAGCCAGCATTCCACAATGATGTATTTTAATTAATTTCAGCCATTGAATCCCTTGGCCTGGAGGCACGTGGGATGCAGAACAGAGCCTGAGCAATTCTAGGTTAATATTTTCCTTTCCATTCATGGGACAGGAGCTAACAGAGCTCGTGGGTTTACACAGAGCCCAAACAGAAATGGCTGCTGGGAAAAGGGGCCAGATGCCCTCAGAGAGAAGACTGGGGAGCACTGGATCCATCTCTCCCTGGGGCCAGGAATGCTCAGAGTTGAGTTCTACTTCAGACCTGCTTTGAAGGGGTTGAGGACCACCAAGATCACAGAACCACAGAATCACAGAAGATCAGGGGCTGGAAGGGACCTCCAAAGATCATCCAGTCCAACCCCCCAGCAGAGCAGGAGCACCCAGAGCAGGTCCCACAGGAACACGTCCAGGGGGACTTTGGATGGCTCCAGAGAAGGAGACTCCACAACCTCCCTGGGCAGCCTGGGCCAGGCTCTGGCACCCTCACCACAAAGAAGTTTCTTCTCCTCTTCATGTGGAACCTCCTCTGCTCCAGCTCACACCCATTGCCCCTTGTCCTATCCCTGGCTGTCCCGGAGCAGAGCCTGGCTCCATCCTCCTCACACTCTCCCTTGACACATTTAGAACCATTAATAATGTCACCCAGCTGCCCTGAACTCTTCCTCTGAGCTCCATGCAGGCTGAAGCCAGGTTGGATTCCACCTTGTCAGGGCTGCAGAGCCCTGTATCTGCCCTGGCACAGAGTGCCCACTGGGTCACACTTTATGGGGAGCACAGAGAGGATCATTGCAGCAAGCTTGTCCACTTGCAAGCTGCAGCAGGCAGTGAATTTATCTCCAGATGCAAAACCCAGGGTGAACCAACCAACCAACTCACTCTGAGCACAGATCTAAGGCTTCTCCTTCTTGCAGAGTTAAGAGGAACTGATCCAAACCCCAGTGAAGTCAATGGAAAAACTCCCATTGACACCCACATGCCCTGAACAGCCCAGTGGCTTCCCAGTGACATCCCACGTGTACAACAGGGAAAGCAAAGAACAGACTCATTGCAAAGCAGGACACAGATGAAAAACCAGGCAGAGGCTACTAATTAAGTAACAGTGTCAGCTTTTTGTTGCTAGATTCATATAAAAACCATAAGCAGGTTTAAGATGAAGGGTCTAATGTTATTTTACCATTCCTCCCCATGAAAACTTCCCTGGCTAGTGCAGCCCTTCTGATGTCAAGATGATTTTACTGGGGTTTTATATCTGCTCAGAATCTGTCTCCAGACACATTGCAAAGACCTTGGGTTGCTGTTACTCCCAGGGACTAGTCCAAGGGATCAGTGCTGGGAGTCACCACCCAGAGCTGTTACATGCCAAGAGCTGTTACAGGCACCAAACCATCACAATCATCACCATGCACCTCCAGGAAGGGAGTTAAGAGCATGTTTAGGTTCCATTCACTTCAGAATTACACATGTGCTTCATGGTTGTCCTTTTTGTGACAACCTGCTCTAGTGGGAGGTGTCCCTGCCATGGCAGGGGGGGTGGAACTGGATGAGCTTTGAGGTCCCTTCCAACCCAAACCAGTCTATGATTCTATGATTCCATTACCTGCTTCTGTTCTCCTTTCCTGCCTGCTCATGGAGGTACAATATGCACAGATCTATGGTTACTCTTAAATAAATAAAGACCACATCTCTGCAGAGAGCAAAGTGAGTGGAGTGAAACACACGGGGCAGATATTGGCTCAAAAGCCCCTTGTGTAGCTAAACTACTATTGACTTCAAGCTCTGGAGCTGGGCACAAAGGTTTAGATGGTCTGTGCTCTGCCATACACCAGAATCTGAACAAAATCTTGTCCCAAACCTTGAGGAGATCAGGTTGTTGGTGTTACTCACCTCGCTGTCTTCTGCAGGAGGTGGAGGAGGCTCTTTGATGATCTAGAAGGATCAAAGAGAAAGAGAAGGGTAAATTCATGCTTTGTTCTTCAGCACAATTCAAAATCAACCAAGCAGGGAAACAACACTGTGAACATCTCTGAGCTTAGTGACCATCCTGGGGGATCACAGGGTGGTTGTGGGAGCTACTGGTGTCACAGTCACTGAGAGGAAGAGGGGAAACAGGAGGCATCACAAAGATCTGCCATATAGACATCTCCTAATGGCAGCTCCAGGCTCCTACTGCTCATCAGGTGACCCCTGCCCCATGTGAGATAAGTCATCCAGCCTTGATTCTCCAGCCTCCCAGTCCCAGTAGGAGGCACAGCCAGTGCTGGCTCTAAGCAATAGCAACTACACCTGAGCAACCAGGCTAAAACCAGCAGCTCCTTCTCCTGGCCAAGCCACACATGTACAAATCCTGCCTCATCATCATTCACAGCCTGCACAAAGTGAAACCAAGGTGAGGTCAAATGCCCTGGAGACATTGCCAAGCAGTAATAAACCCCCAGCCCCTGTTCTTCACTCCAGAGGGCTCTGCCACCTCAAGCTCCCAGGAAAAATGCTTTTCACATTATCAGGCCAGTACAGTTCACTCAGAAGCTTCAAAAACCTACTAAAATATATACATTTGAGGCACCTCAAGGGTTTCTAGCAAAGGCAGCAGGGTGAGGTTTCAGGCCGGTCCAGGATATTCTCCATAGAAACAATTTAAGTTTATGTGGGCGTGAGGCTATTATTTCATGCAGAAAGTTTGCATCTAAGGGCTCGGCAGGCAGTTGGCTCCTCTCACTGCCCTCCCCTCCAAGAGCAACAGAGAAGCCTTCCAAAGGGAGAGCAGTTGCCTCCAGGCACGTCAACCATCCCTGCCTCACACCCGACGCGCCCCAGAGCGCAGCCATCACCATCAACAGCTCCAACCCAACCTCTCCTGGCCCTGCAACTGCCCCAGGGATGGGTTTTCTCCAGCAGGTTGAAGTGTTGGGGCCTCAGCTGTGGAGTTGACCTATGGATGAGTCCCAACCCAGCAACATTTTGTTCCCCAAGTGGTTTCAGGCTGCAGAGAGTAGAACCTGGCCCAGCTGGGTGAGGTCCCAACATCCCCCGGGTGATCGTGGTTGGGGTGGTGGGTGAGGCTAGAGATGGATCAACCAGGAACCAAACCAGCTGGAGAGAAACAACAAAAGAGAGAAGGAGCAACAAAAGAGAGAAGAAGCAACATGGAGCAGCAACAGAAGAAACAAGAAGCTGATCAGTTTGAAGAGAGTTCCTGTAAGAGATGAAGACTAAAAGGTGAATAAAAGAACGAATGAAGACTGAAAGATGAACAGATGAAGACTAAAAGATGAATAAAAGAATAAATGAAGACTGAAAGATGAACAGATGAAGACTAAAAGATGAACAAAAGAACAAATGAAGACTGAAAGATGAACAGATGAAGACTAAAAGGTGAATAAAAGAATAAATGAAGACTGAAAGATGAACAGATGAAGACTAAAAGATGAATAAAAGAACAAATGAAGGCTGAAAGATGAACAAATGAAGACCAAAAGATGAAGAGGGACATAGATGTTTGTCCTGAGTATGGAAACAAAGACTAAAGGATGAAGTTGTGCTGAGGAAATGTTGCTGAGTTTGGTGTGGGCCAGAGGAAGCAGAGAATGAGCAGCACAGAGGTTTGAGTCCATCTGGATGAGGCAGCTCTTTCTTTCCACACCAGGCCATGAGTCAGATGCTGTTGGGTGCTGAGCACCCCACTGAGTGTCCTCAGCTCCTCTCAGGGCTGCCTGGACATGTGATACATGTGGAGGCTTTAAAAATGACCCTTCAACTGAAAATCCCCGTCCCAAACAAGAAGAGCTTGGCTGTTTGAAAGCAGAAAGGGAAAATGACAATCACATTAAAGGGCCTGAAGATATAAATATTTACAACAATTCCTCTCACTCGTGTTTTTCCTCCTCTGATGAGCTCACTGTTTTTATTTTCCTCTGCAAGCCTCGAGTCATGCAATGTGGCCATTAATGAGGAGCATGTGCCTCTGGCTAGGGAGGAGACCGGGCTGGAGCCATCCTGGTTTGTGTCTCTGCCCAGAGCAGTGGTGGTTGTGGAGCTCTGTCACTACCTGCTCCTGGGGAGCTGGGCTTGTCTTTGGAGGTTGACAGCACCCTGGAGAACCCCTGCTGAAGAGCCTCAGTGCTTCAGGAACCACCGTTGACTCTTTGTTTACATGCACAGAAGCACAAAGCACAAGTGGGAGCATGAAATGGCACCTGAGGAGTGTGGCTGGTGCACCTGCTGCCCTGCTCCTCACATTGCTCATTGCAACACAGCAGCTTCATAGAATCACAGAATCTCTTTGGAAGAGACCTCAAAGATCACCCAGTTCCAACTCCCTGGCAGGGACATCTCCCACTAGAGCAGGTTGCTCAAGGTCCATCCCACCTGGCCTTCAACACCTCCAGGGATGGAGCATCCACAGCCCCCCTGGGCAACCTGGGCCAGGGTCTCACCACCCTCACAGTGAAGAATTTCCTCCTCATTTCCAATCTCAATCTCCCCTCTTCCAGTTTGAACCCATCACCCCTCATCCTACCCCTACAAGCCTTTGTAAAAAGTCCCTCCCCAGCTTTCTTGTAGCCCCTTCAGCTACTGGAAGGCCACCAGAAGGTCTCTCTGGAGCCTTCTCTCCTCCAGGCTGAACAAGCCCAACTCTCTCAGCCTGGCCTCATAGGAGAGATGTTCCAGCCCTTTGATCATCTTTGTGGCCTCCTCTGGACCCTCTCCAACAGGTCCATGCCCTTGTGCTGGGGGCTCCAGAGCTGCACACAGTGCTCCAGGTGGGGTCTCACAAGAGCTGAGTAGAGGTCAGCTGGGTCAAGCTGTGGCCATAAAGCCCCAGAGCTCCTTAGGGAGCAAGGAGGGGTGATGTGAGGAGTTTGGGTGGCTGGCTGAGCTGCTGAGATGCAGGAGCCATCTCTTGCTGTCCACCCTGTGATCCCCAGCTTGTGCTTGGGGTTGTCAGGTACTGGCCCAGGCTGCCCAGGGAAGTGCTGAATTATCATCCCTGGGTGTGTTTAAAAGTCACGTAGATGTGGTGCTGAGGGACAAGGTCTAGCAGAGAATTTGGTAGAGCAGGGTTATGGACTCAATTATCTCAAAGGTCTTTTCCAACCTAAACAATTCTATGAACTCTTACGTGTCTCTTGACACAATAAACACTGGCACAGTGTGTACAACACACCAGAAGACTCTTCTAGCCACGTTGTCAGATACGTTCTGGTCAGTGTGAGGGGTGGCACCTGCCAACACCCCTCCTCTTGAACCAACCCCCTTAATCCAGAGTCATTGGATGCTGAGAAATTCCAGATATCTGATCCAAATTATACCTGCTGGATGTGGCCTCACTCCCTCCTCTAACATTATTTTGGTGGAACATCGTGGGTTCCAGGGCAGCTCCTCTCATTTGCATTGGCATGAAACACCAGGAGAATCACTCCAACATATCTGGTCCAGTGAAGCATTCAAAGACAACTTCTCAGCCAGCATCCCTGGATCCTCTTGAGATTACAGACTTGGAAGGGAGGAGGTGCCTGTGGCTTTCATACGTTTGCATCCCTACTCACAACATACACCCCCCCCAAGCTCACTGAGTTCTGCAGATCTAGTTCTTTCCTATCACAGTCCAAGAGGGGGGAAAAAAAGAGATTCCTTCCATTTTTAAGCACTGTGCACTTAGAAGAGGAACTGAACACCCCATAAGCTGGCAAAATAGATTGGTTAGTTTGGATGAGTCCAGGAGTGGGGAGAGTTTAATCTCCTCAGCCTTTGAGCCTCGATGAACTTCCAAAGTTCAAGCCTTACAAAAAATGTGTTTTCTGTCTCGCTGCCCAGCTCTGGAGAGGCTCTTGGTCTGCAATCAGTACAAACCTTTTCCCTTTTGGATTCTTATAGCTACAGCTGTATATACACGAGACCCTTATCCTGGGGTACTGAAGGATGTGAAGCCAACGAGATCTTGGTGCCACCTCACCCAAGCAAGCAAAGCAAGGGCCAAGCAGGTGGCAGAGCACAAGGGCAGTGCCTACACCTGCCCCTTTGGCACAAGCAGAGACAATCACTCAAGTACAAGACAGAAAATGCCCCTAGAGGGAGCCCAGGGAGGATCCAGCCCTTGGTGGTCACCATGTTTTGTTCTAGGCTGGGCCTCTGCCTGCTCCTGCCTCACCAGATGACACAGATGGAGCTGCTGGATGTGATCAGCTGGGAACGTGCTTGGCCAAGGGAAAGGCTCCGGCGGGTTCTCTTGGCAGGGCTGGAGTGTTTGTTCACGTGGGCTGCAAGTGTTGTGATAACCCCCAGCCCCTCCCCTGATCACGGCTCCAACTCTGCTCCACGTCCCCGGGTTGGAAAGAAGGAACATAGGAGTGCTCAGCAACCATATTGCTCCCTAGGGGAGGAGTAGCTGAGGGTTCTACATCATCACTGTGCTCTAAAAACCTTAGAATCCTAGAATGGTTGAGGCTGGAAGGG
>VYZX01002254.1:0-16237 GCA_013401335.1 Brachypteracias leptosomus | reverse complement strand
TTTATTGCTTCCCGTGCAGGACTAGGGCAAAGAACAACATCAGCCCCTTTGGGTCAAGTGTCTGCTGTGGTCTGGAACAAAAGGTGCTGAACCTGGTCAAGATTAATATCATTGGATCTGGCCTTAAGGAAAGGCATTAACAAGGAAACCAGCTTGGGAATGTGAAATGATGAGGGTGGGGAGACACTGGAGCAGGTTCCTCAAGGAAGTTGTGGATGCTCCATCCCTGGAGGTGTTCAAGGCCAGGTTGGATGGGGCCTTGAGCAACCTGCTCTAGTGGGAGGTGTCCCTGCCATGGCAGGGGTTGGAACTGGCTGATCCTTAAGATCATCTTCCAACCCAAACCAGTCTAGGATTTTCACACAGCACATTCTTCTTCCTGGACATACAAGCAAGAGGCAAATGAAGCCCAAGAGGAAAAGTAACTTGTCATAGAATCATAGAATGTCTTGGGTTGGAAGGGACCTCCAGAGGCCATCTAGTCCAACCTCCCTACCCCAGCAGGGACATCTCTACCTAGGGCAGGCTGCTCAGAGCCCCATCCAGCCTGACCTTGAAGGACTCCAGGGATGGGGCCTCCACCCCCTCTCTGGGCACCACCTCTCTTGGCAGCAGATCTGGAAGCAGATCCAGGAATCTCAGTTTGAACTCATTACAACCAGAAGCTGAGGCTGTTTAACACCTCAGATTTCAAGCTGCCCTGCACAAAGCACACTGAGAACTGATCACAGCACATGTCAAATCCATCCACTCATGAAAGAGGTGACACCATGGAGGACAAAAAAACCCCCTCCCCTTAATCAACCCTGGTACCATTTGCAGCTGAACGGGGCTGAGATGCAGCTCTCCAGATGCATGAAGAGAAGGTAGATCTGCAAAGGTCATTCCTTCTCCTTGGCTATTTCACTTCCCCAGAAGAACAAGGCCAGGATCAGGGGGTTTGCTCCAAGTGTCTGACCCACTTTCTTTGGAAGACTCTATAAATTAAATTCATTTTCTGGACTAAAGCAAACCCTTGTAGCTGCTTTCAGAGCTTTTATATGCACTTTTTATCTGCAGAAGCCCTTGTCCTCACTCACTGACTGCTGGTGGATTTTCTGCTATGTCCTAAAGATCTATTTCTCCTCAGCTGCTCTCAGCCAACTTTCTTTGAAGAGGTGAGAGGCAGCCAGGGATGAAACAAAGGAAAAAGTAATTTTAATGGAGTTTATTGCTTCCCGTGCAGGACTAGGGCAAAGAACAACATCAGCCCCTTTGGGTCAAGTGTCTGCTGTGGTCTGGAACAAAAGGTGCTGAACCTGGTCAAGATTAATATCATTGGATCTGGCCTTAAGGAAAGGCATTAACAAGGAAACCAGCTTGGGAATGTGAANTTGCCCCAGCCCAGGTGCAGGATGAGGTCTCTTCTTTTCAAGCAGTAAAGCTCTGTGGGATGCAGAGGTGGCCAAGGAAGGAGCTTTGGGGATAGTTGTCAGCTCTTGTACACACTGAGCTGTGAAAACCCAGGACAGCAAAGTAATCCCTTGTCTTTCCATCACCTTTCCTCACAGATCTCCACATGCCTGTGACTGACCCAGCTCTCTGTGGCTCAGATGCCCAGAGAAGCAGCTGCTGCTGGTGAGTAACCCAGAGGAAAGGCAGAGGAATGTCACCAGCCACCCCCTAGGAGTTTAAAGGCACTGGGAGGACTGGTTTTCTGCAGCCATCCAGGCACATGTGGAATCCAGATTTTGCATGCTCCAGGAATGTGTCCAGGATGGTTTCCATCCTGGGAGACCAGCAAACTCCATCATTTGCAGTGTCCAGCAAGCCCTGGGGTTTCCTATGATGAATGGGGGCAATATGGATCCTGTTGGTGGAGTGTGTCTGCCCTGAGATGGAACAGATCATCTCCAATGAAGGCTACAAACAGCACAAAATAAGAATTAAGGACTTGCCTCTAATCAGGGCTAAAATTTGGACAGGGAACATGCAGTTATCTCAGCAGAATTTTTGTCCTCATTTACCTTCACTCTTCTGGAAAACACAAAATATGTATTTTTGCTATCAGAACGAGCAGGAGCTTTTAAACAGCATTAACTCTGACCCATCTGACTCATCTTCTTTTTTTGTCCTTACATATTTATAGTTTTGACCTCCTCTAAGTCCTGTGACAGCTTCATAGTTTAGTTATGAGCTGGGTAAGGGAACATGTTCTTTTTATTTGCTTCATATCTGCTGTGTCTTCTAAGGACTCATTAAACCCTTGGACATTTGGTTCACACTTCAAAGTTTCTAATAGAGGCAGGAGCCTGTTCCTATTCCATCATCATCAACATCATATCATCATCATCATTGAGGGCTGGAACACATCTCCTATGAGGACAGGCTAGAAAGAGTTGGGCTTGTTCAGCCTGGAGAAGAGAAGGCTCCAGAGAGACCTTCTGGTGGCCTTCAAGTATCTGAAGGGTCCTCCAAGAAAGCTGGGGAGGGACTTTTTACAAGGGCTTGTAGGGGTAGGATGAGGGGTGATGGGTTCAAACTGGAAGAGGGGAGATTGAGATTGGAAATGAGGAGGAAATTCTTCACTGTGAGGGTGGTGAGTCCCTGGCCCAGGTTGCCCAGGGGGGTTGTGGATGCTCCATCCCTGGAGGTGTTCAAGGCCAGGTTGGATGGAGCCTTGAGCAGCCTTATCTAGTGGGAGGTGTCCCTGCCATGGCAGGGGTTGGAACTGGCTGATCCTTAAGATCATCTTCCAACCCAAACCAGTCTAGGATTTTCACACAGCACATTCTTCTTCCTGGACATACAAGCAAGAGGCAAATGAAGCCCAAGAGGAAAAGTAACTTGTCATAGAATCATAGAATGTCTTGGGTTGGAAGGGACCTCCAGAGGCCATCTAGTCCAACCTCCCTACCCCAGCAGGGACATCTCTACCTAGGGCAGGCTGCTCAGAGCCCCATCCAGCCTGACCTTGAAGGACTCCAGGGATGGGGCCTCCACCCCCTCTCTGGGCACCACCTCTCTTGGCAGCAGATCTGGAAGCAGATCCAGGAATCTCAGTTTGAACTCATTACAACCAGAAGCTGAGGCTGTTTAACACCTCAGATTTCAAGCTGCCCTGCACAAAGCACACTGAGAACTGATCACAGCACATGTCAAATCCATCCACTCATGAAAGAGGTGACACCATGGAGGACAAAAAAACCCCCTCCCCTTAATCAACCCTGGTACCATTTGCAGCTGAACGGGGCTGAGATGCAGCTCTCCAGATGCATGAAGAGAAGGTAGATCTGCAAAGGTCATTCCTTCTCCTTGGCTATTTCACTTCCCCAGAAGAACAAGGCCAGGATCAGGGGGTTTGCTCCAAGTGTCTGACCCACTTTCTTTGGAAGACTCTATAAATTAAATTCATTTTCTGGACTAAAGCAAACCCTTGTAGCTGCTTTCAGAGCTTTTATATGCACTTTTTATCTGCAGAAGCCCTTGTCCTCACTCACTGACTGCTGGTGGATTTTCTGCTATGTCCTAAAGATCTATTTCTCCTCAGCTGCTCTCAGCCAACTTTCTTTGAAGAGGTGAGAGGCAGCCAGGGATGAAACAAAGGAAAAAGTAATTTTAATGGAGTTTATTGCTTCCCGTGCAGGACTAGGGCAAAGAACAACATCAGCCCCTTTGGGTCAAGTGTCTGCTGTGGTCTGGAACAAAAGGTGCTGAACCTGGTCAAGATTAATATCATTGGATCTGGCCTTAAGGAAAGGCATTAACAAGGAAACCAGCTTGGGAATGTGAAATGATGAGGGTGGGGAGACACTGGAGCAGGTTCCTCAAGGAAGTTGTGGATGCTCCATCCCTGGAGGTGTTCAAGGCCAGGTTGGATGGGGCCTTGAGCAACCTGCTCTAGTGGGAGGTGTCCCTGCCATGGCAGGGGGGTGGGACTGGCTGATCTTTGAGGTCCCTTCCAACCCAACCCATTCTATGAAATCTGGACATATCACCTAAAGCTTCTTTCTGAACTTTCAGAGGACAATGTTCAGAGCTTTCCAAAAAGAGAACTCCATGAACATCCTTCAGTTTGGAAGCTCCAGAACTGAACAGTGGGTACTCCAGATGATCAATCAACCTGGTTTTATCCCCCTGCTGCCCTTGGTGCACAGCTACTGCAGAACCAGCTCCTGTTATTTACACCACTTTAAACCTCCCACTGTCTTGGACTGACCTATAAATGTGCTCTAAATGAAGACACCCATTCGTGGCAGCAGGCAGGGACTCAGAGCTTGGATGTTACACATAAACCTCCAGTAAATTCATGAAAATACCACATTATAGCAGGTGAGCACTTGCCTCAACAGCTCTGAACCAAAGGCAGGGACTGGGGGGTCCACGAGCAATTTCTTCCTGCACGTTGTGTCTCTTAGAATCATAGAATGGTTGAGGCTGGAAGGGACCTCCAGAGGTCATCTGGTCCAACCTCCCTACACCAGCAGGGACATCTCTACCTAGGGCAGGCTGCTCAGAGCCCCATCCAGCCTCACCTTGAAGGCCTCCAGGGATGGGGCCTCCCCCCCCTCTCTGGGCAGCCCCTTCCACTGATCTCTCACCCTCATGGTAAAGAACTTTTTTCTAACATCCAGCCTCAATCTCTCCTTTCCCAGCTTAAAACCATCACTCCTTGTCACTCCTGGTTTGTCTCAGTAATGTTTCAGATGATTCATGATCCTGTGCTCCTCTCTCCCCACATCATCTCAACTGCAGAGGTTGTGCACATGGGAGCACATGGGTGGGATGGGAACACGTGGACCCCTGCAAGTGATCCCCACCAAGCCAACTTGCTCCATGTCATTTGATGGCTCTTCAGGGTTGCTGCAGAGTCTGTGCATCTCCTCCCCTCCTCTTCCTCCCCTTTAGCCACGATCCTCATGTGGTTTTAATATATATTTTCTGTATTTTCTCCATCCAGTTTTTTTTTGTTTCCAAAACTTCTGGTCAGCTGCAGCCCAGAGTGAGAGCCAAACAAATTGCTGGGTTCTTCCATCCTTCCTTCCAGAAAACAGCTTTAAACTTAAAACTGGTGTTCGATGCTCAAATACCAACACCTCATTTGTGTGCCAGCCCCACCCCTGGGCTTAACAAAGCTGCAGGAGGAAAACCAGGAAGATGGTTTGGATATTCTAGGTGGGCAATGGGCACAGACCAGCTCCTCATGCCCTCCCCTCTCAGGCTGTGCTGTATGGACACAGAAGGGAGGCAAAGACTCGTGTTTACCTCACAAAACTCTAATGAGATGTGGTGTGCAAGCATGTGGGGAAATGCTTTGAGTCTCAGCTGCACCAGGGAGATATTTCCACTCATACCCTCTGTGTTTTATCCCCTGGACTAAGCTAAGATTCAGTCCCAGGCTTGGGGCAGCCCCAGCTCAGCCAGGCCAGGACTAAGGTTTCGTGCAGATCCTGTTCAGCCCCAGACACCCCCCACCCCACAGCCTGTTTGGAGTGTCTGTGTGAGCCCCTCACTGTGCTGCTGGGTCCTGGCACAGGGAAACTGTCCCAGCACAGGCAAGCTGTCCAACTCTTTTATTAATTATGCCTTCACTACACATCCAGAACACTGTCAGCAGCTCCACTTCCAAGCCAATCCAACAACGTGCCTGCAAAATCCTCCTTCAGTCTGTTTTGGAGGCTGATTATCTCTTTGGCTTCCCTCTCTATTAAAATCTCTTTGGTTTACATCAATATTGAACCTAAGCCTTATGTTGGCCTCCTACCCAGAACAACTTCACCCCTAGGCACCTAAATAGCCTCTTGCACACACAGTTACTGCTGTGGTCACCCAGATTCCCTCAGGTTATGGTGGGTTCAGGGAAAAGGGGGAATGGGAAGACAGCAGGAACATGCCCAGTAACACCAGCAAGGGCAGGATCTGGTCTCTCTGCTCAGGAGAAGTGGGGTCATCCTCTTACAGATGCTTTTGTATTTACCATCATTCTTCTCATGGTGCATTGTTGGGGTTGCCAGCTTAGCAGAACTCTCTTCTCTTTGCTTGGGGTTGTCAGCTTAGCAGAATTCTCTTCTCTTTGCTTGGGGTTGTCAGCTTAGCAGAATTCTCTTCTCTTTGCTTGGGGTTGTCAGCTTAGCAGAACTCTCTTCTCTTTGCTTGGGGTTGTCAGCTTAGCAGAACTCTCTTCTCTTTGCTTGGGGTTGTCAGCTTAGCAGAATTCTCTTCTCTTTGCTTGGGGTTGTCAGCTTAGCAGAATTCTCTTCTCTTTGCTTGGGGTTGTCAGCTTAGCAGAACTCTCTTCTCTTTGCTTGGGGTTGTCAGCTTAGCAGAACTCTCTTCTCTTTGCTTGGGGTTGTCAGCTTAGCAGAATTCTCTTCTCTTTGCTTGGGGTTGTCAGCTTAGCAGAATTCTCTTCTCTTTGCTTGGGGTTGTCAGCTTAGCAGAACTCTCTTCTCTTTGCTTGGGGTTGTCAGCTTAGCAGAACTCTCTTCTCTTTGCTTGGGGTTGTCAGCTTAGCAGAATTCTCTTCTCTTTGCTTGGGGTTGTCAGCTTAGCAGAATTCTCTTCTCTTTGCTTGGGGTTGTCAGCTTAGCAGAACTCTCTTCTCTTTGCTTGGGGTTGTCAGCTTAGCAGAACTCTCTTCTCTTTGCTTGGGGTTGTCAGCTTAGCAGAATTCTCTTCTCTTTGCTTGGGGTTGTCAGCTTAGCAGAATTCTCTTCTCTTTGCTTGAGGTTGTCAGCTTAGCAGAATTCTCTTTTCTTTGTTTTCTGGTGTCATGGAATCAACATGTTGAAACCTTTTGCAAGGTTAGCACCTGGCTCCCAGGCTCCTGTAATATTCCCTCTCAGGTATCAAGGGAAATTCTGCCTGTGTTGGTGTTGGGCACAGCAAAGACCTCACCATTGTTCTGATCCACCAAGCAACAATTGCATCTACTGTAAACCGAGTGGTAAATTCCAGACTTCATCCCAGAATACTTCTGAGACCAATAAACTTGGATATACTTGGAAGCAGCATTGCTTTATGGGTGCCTGCCAAGGAGATGGTGGGTTCCAGATAACTCTCCAGAGTCAGTCTATTGACTTCAGTCCATTTACTCCAGGGATGAAGCTGGCTCGGTGTCTTTCCTGAAGAACTGCTGGATAATAACGATTCCTATTTAATTAAAAAGCATGCCAAGAGGAATTTCAGGCTTTAGAAATGTGCTTGTCACTCAAACGAATTTATACTTGGGAAGGAAAAAGTTTGTGGTGTTTTTTTCTTCCTTTTTTTTCCCCCTGCACACACACACAATGATCTGGGCTGGGATCCACAGCAGTGTCTTGGGTCTGCGGTCTGATTATTCGAGGTTGTTGCTTGCCTGCCTCTCTTGTCTCTTGTGCAAGCCAGTTCCTCTGCCCTTAATTCACTCCGTGCTCCTGACAACCCTGCAGCATTCCTTGATGTGCCCTGAGTGAGCTAGTAAACAAGCACTGCTCAGCTCTCCCTCCCAAGCAGCCTGGGCACTCCTCGGTGGCTTTAGCTTCCATTGTACAGAATATTTTGGGTGAGCAACACAGAGTGAGGTGTCTCAGCTGCCAGACATACCAGACTGCCACCCCGGAGAGCTGGGAGGGGTTGTGTCCAGGCTCTTCAATGAAAATCCTTCCAGCAAACAGAGGGGATGTGTTTGAGTTACATTTGGAAAATATCAGGGAGATGGTCCCCACTTGGAAACCTCGCTAAGAGAGAATGTGGGAGGTAAAGGAGGGGAGAGGGTGAGGAAAAGCTTTTATCTACAACAGAGTTCTTAAGCACAGGATTTAAATCTGGAAAATATTAAAGCTTGTGAAGTTTCATGTGGACAAGAGGCTCCCTATCTCTGCTGCAGCCTGGCTCAGCAGGGCTGTACTGCTCACACTTCAAGAACACTGTTCTATGACCACTATCCTCACACCACTGAACACTGGACCAGTCCCATACCACCCTCCCAAAGCTCCATATCCCCTTTACTCCCTGCCCTGCTGCTTTTATTTATGCCTTTTTCCCATCAGCTTCACCCTACTCCTGTAAGAGAACCTTAAAATGGCAGCATCACTTGGAGCCTTTCCTCTATCACCTCAATTCTCCACCACATCCCAGTGTAAACATCTGCACAGGGCACGTCTCTCTTGGCAGGGAGACAAAGGTTGGACTTGATGATCCTGGAGGTCTTTTCCAACCTGAATGAAGAAGTTCTTGCCCAGGAGGGTGGGGAGACACTGGCCCAGGTTGGGCAGAGAGGTGCTGGAAGCCCCATCCCTGGACATTTGGAAGGCCAGGCTGGCTGGGGCTGTGAGCAACTGCTCTAGTGGGAGGTGTCCCCCATGGCAGGAGGGTTGGAACTGGATGATCTTTGAGGTCCCTTCCAACCCTGACAATTCTATGATTCTCTGACTTCTACACAGATGCACCAACAGAGGAGCTGGCCCAGCCTCTTGGGAACATGCCATCTAGTTTAGACAAATACCTCTGAGCAGCCCCCCCACTGCTAACCCTCTGTCCATTTTTAGAACTGACTTTTTTATTATGCTGAAAAGCACAAATAAGTATTTTTTCTCTTCT
This sequence comes from Brachypteracias leptosomus, assembly GCA_013401335.1. NCBI lineage: Eukaryota > Metazoa > Chordata > Aves > Coraciiformes > Brachypteraciidae > Brachypteracias > Brachypteracias leptosomus. The sequence goes on along the minus strand of VYZX01002254.1, from coordinate 7,678 downwards.
GGTTTTCATGCCAGGACAGAGGTGCCAAAGTGCTGTGAAAAGAAGTGCTCTACCCACTAGAGTTTCCAGCCAGAAACAGAAGTAGACAGCTAAGATTTTTTCCTGTGAGGTTTCCCTCCTTGTTCTGGATAGAGAAACACATCTTACCACCAAGACCCATCTTCAAGTGTGACTGCTCCTGCATTTGTGGCCCCAAAGCTCTCAGCACTGGATTGTAGGTTTGCTACAACATTGTGAACATTTACACCAGTGGGTCAGGGATTGAAAATCAGGAATAATGATAGAGACTCAGAAACTGGAGCCAGCTTGGGCAGGCTCAAAAGAAGCATCTGAAACATTACACTCAGCCAGGCACCAAAACCAGACTCCAATTCTGCTGACATTTGTACAGCCCTAATTCTGGTTCTATATTTGCAGCACAAACAAGACCCAAAAGAGCAGAGCTTCACTGTATTGTGTGTTCCACCAAACCCAGCCTTTGCCCTGATCCTCCTTGGAAAAGGCAGGAGATGATCAGCAGAGATGGACAGGGGGTGACAGGTCCTTGCAGACAAGCAAGGACCTGATGTTAGGAAGAAGTTGTTGGCCAGGAGGGTGGGGAGACACTGGCCCAGGTTGGGCAGAGAGGTGCTGGAAGCCCCATCCCTGGACATTTGGAAGGCCAGGCTGGCTGGGGCTGTGAGCAGCTGATGTAGTGGGACGTGTCCCTGCCATGGCAGGGGGGTGGGATTGGATGAGCTTTGAGGTCCCTTCCAACCCTGACAATTCTATGATTCTATAAGCAGCAGGATCACGTGTGAGAGAAAAGCTTGTCTCAAGTCCTTGGTTTCCTTCTTGCCTCCCTTGACCTCTTCCTTCTCTCCTGCTTCCTCTCTGCCTTTTTCAATTATTAACTCAGTGCCTGTGCTTTTAGCTCTGCAGAGTATTTTGTGGAAAAGCTCAGAGGGAAAACACTGCTCAGTGGGGCACAGTCACACTGCTCCTGAAACTGCCACTTGGACATTTCAGACATGGTGAGCCAGGGAAAAAAAATGAATCTTGCAAAAATTTGCATACTTAGAAATGTCTTTTCCTTGTTCCTGAGGCAGAACAAGGACTCCAGGCTGGGTCCAGCACGTCTGCCCTTCCACAGGGAATGGAAAATCCAGGAAAGCCATTCCTTCCTGGAAAGGCTGCTGCAAACCAGTTCCACTTTGTGACCAGGGAATGAGACTGAGAAGCTCCTGACAAGATCTGCAGGTCAGCAGTGCTGCTGTGTCATGGCTGGAACCCAAAGGTCAGGCAGATGAAACAGAAGCTCAAAGCAGTGCCAGCAATGCAATAAGCACCATCTTGATCAGTGACCAGTCCTATGCTCTTTCTTACTGGAAAATTTTGCCTCCATCCCACTCATCTCAACACTGAAGTGCTGTTTGGTGCTCATGAGATCTGTCACTTACCACCGTGCAGCAAAGGGGCCAGAACCACCAGAGGAGAACCAACGCCAGCAGCAGGAAGAGGATCAACAAGGCAATGGCCAGGATGGTCCCATCAGACTGGAAGAGAAACACAGAGAGCACGTGAGCAGAACTAACAGACAACTCCCCTCTGGGCATCCTCCCTTTGTTTGTCAGCCAAGAGGCAGCTTTCCTCCCTCCTCAAACACCCAAGTGTGGCACCCACCCCCTCATCTCACTGCAGAGAGGCTGAGACCTCTAGTTCACCTCCCAGAGTTCTGGGGTTGGTCTTGATCATAGGATNCTGTCCTCACAGCAGAGGTTCTCCAGCCCTCTAATCATCTTTGTGGCCTCCTCTGGACCTGCTCCAACAGCTCCATGTCCTTTTTGTACTGGGGGCTCCAGAGCTGGATGCAGAGCTCCAGGTGGGGCCTCACCAGAGCAGAGCAGAGGGGGAGGAGAACCTCCCTTGACCTGCTGGTCACACTCCTTTGGATGCAGCTCCTTGTGATTTTCTGAACCTCACAATTATGTGATATCCTTATTTCACTTCAGGCCAAAATTGCTGCAACATTCCTCAGAGTACTGGAAAGGCTGAAAAAGTGATGTAACAAAGAGCTCACAACGTTTCATTGCAGTTCAAACATTCTCCTTTCTTTGCAGCTCTTTACCCCTCCTGCACTGTGAACTGGAGAGCAATGTTAGATTTAAAGTTTATTCCAAACAGAAAACTTGAAGCAAGATCTCCCTGGGCTCCAGGTCACCCTGCTCCTCTGAGCAGGGCTGACTCAGGGTAGTCCTGTCAGGAGCTTCTCAAGCAGATTTGAACATATGCAGCATCACAACACCACACAGGGTTTTCATCAGAAGCCATTAACTCTAGAATCACAGAAGGGTTCAGGTTGGAAGGGACCTCAAAGATCAGCCAGTTCCAACCCCCCTGCCATGGCAGGGACACCTCCCACTAGACCAGGTTGCTCAAGGTCCATCCAACCTGGCCTTGAACACCTCCAGGGATGGAGCATCCACAGCCCCCCTGGGCAACCTGGGCCAGGGTCTCACCATCCTCAGGGTAAAGAATTTCCTTCTCATTTCCAATCTAAATCTCTCCTTTTCCAGTTTGAACCCATCACCCCTCATCCTATCACTCCAAGCCCTTGTGACAAGTCCCTCCCCAGCTTTCTTGTAGCCCCTTCAGACACTGGAAGGCTGCACTAAGGTCTCCCCTGAGCCTTCTCTTGCCCAGGCTGACAAGAAGACCCTTCCCTCTCTAACTGGGACACTTCCCCTATTTAAAAAACATTTGCAGCTCTCTATTAACAATACAAACTGCTGCAGACCCCAACTCAACAGAGCAACCAAACCCCAAGCTCCCTGAGATTTAACCCAAACCAGATGTTCTTGGCTTCCTGATGCCACCTTCCCTATACCAGTCCTCCCAGTATCAATACCAGTCCTCCCAGTATCAGCCTGGTCTGAGACAAGCAAGCAGCCCTGACTCCAGCCTGTTTGGGATGTTCTTGATGTAGGAGCCAGAGATTTAAAGATCCCCACCCAAGTGTCAAGATGACAGTGGCAGATTAAGGACACATCCAAGAGCAGACTGACCTGTGGGGTGGGAAAACTGGGTGTCTGGTAAGTCACTATAATCAGGGAATGTTTGAGGCTGGAAGGGACCTCTAGAGGTCATCTTGTCCAACCTCCCAATGGCCAGATGATCTCCCATCATACCACAATGGGAAGAATAATGGAAAACCCAATGAAACAATGTGGAGAGCATTTTCCAAGCTCTCTTCTGGTGTAGAAGGAATTTCTGGAGGACTTGGATCAAGACAACCTGATCTTTGACACTTGGAAACAGCAGAGAGACAGTCCACACAGGAGAAGAATTCACCCAAGATGTCTCTGAAATGGAACTTGGACCCCAGCACAAGAGAAAAGCTCATTTGAGAGGACAGAGCTGGATGTTTGGTGCTGTTCCTCCATCCAGCCAGCATGAAGTCCCATCCATTATCTGCAAAGAGGAACTTGCTGAGATTCTACTCTCCAGAAAATGTTCTCCTGGCTCTTGGCTGCAGAATAAATAAGGTTTTTTATGTCTAATTGTTGTCTGCCTCTTCTTCCCCTATATAGACATCTTTTCGTGAAGAATATTCTAAAATCAATTTGCAGAAATACAAACCAAATTAAACCAAACTCTTTTGTTCCATGGATTTTTTCCTTTGTTTGTTTGTGAAAGCAGAATTTATTTTTACATTTCCCCCCCCCCAAGACCAACTGACATGACCCTAACACACCAGCTGCTGTGGGCAGCTGGAGCTCTGAGCAAGCTGGGCCAGGGGAGGTTTAGGTTGGACAGGAGGAACAATTTCTTCCCCACAAGGGTTGTCAAGCCCTGGAACAGGCTGCCCAGGGCAGTGCTTGAGTCACCACCCCTGGATGGGATGTAAACCTCCTGGAGATGTGGTGCTGAGGACATGGGTTAGAGTGGACTTAGAGGCAGGTTAATGGTTGGACTGGATGATCCTAAAGGTCTTTTCCAACCTAAACAAGGCTGTGACTCTGTGATCACAGCTCCAGAACAGCCTGGAGGACACAGGAGGGGTTGATTTGCCAGCCCTGACATTTCTCCCCCAGCAGCTCCAGCCATTGTCACCTGGCCAGGCTGCAGGAATAAACCCTCTTCAGATACCAAAACTAGAACACTCCCCCACCTCCAAAAATTAATATATGTATTTCTGGTTGGTTTCATTCCTTTTCTTATATTTGAACAAATATCAAAATATTGCAGACAAATATAAACTGAATTTTCTGCTCTCAGCCACAGCTTCAGAGATGAACTGAGACCTTCATGAGGGTGCAAACCCTCATCTTCATCCACTCCCTGCTGTGAATGAGGGGCTGGGGAAACCCCTGCAAGTCAAGTCAGGCCAGGACAAAACCTCTATAGGCAATAAATCCTATTCTAATAATCCAGATCTTTGCTTTTGGGTTGCTTTATCTTTGTTTTATCAGCTCCTGCTAGGATTGAGCTCTCATTCTATGGCCAGAACTCTGCTTAGACAGAAACTGCCACTAATCCAAGCTGAATAATAAACAAGGAGGGAAATTTGCCTGTTAAAAGAGTTTGTAAAAGTTCCACTGACATTTTGAAATCCTTCTCCCAGTCTTGTAGCTGGTTAAAAAGGGCTGAAGCACTTGAAATGTCTGCCTTCATTCCATTATGGGTTTTTTTCTTTAATCAAAATTTGGAAGGAGGATACAAACCCTCATGGAAACACTGACCCATGGAAGAATTCAATGAGCTGTGTCTAACCCTGGGTGAAGCTGTCAATGCAGACCAAGAAAACAACTTTCATTTTAAAGACCAAAAACAGAGAGAATTTTAACACTAAACTAGTGAATTTTCCACTGAAAATCTCTATGGAGACAAAGGGTGGCTACCCCTAAATTCACATGGTTGCCCCAGTGCTATTGGGCTGCCCAGGGAGGCCCCATCCCTGGAGTCCTTCAAGGTGAGGCTGGATGGGGCTCTGAGCAGCCTGCCCTAGGTAGAGATGTCCCTGTGGGGTAGGGAGGTTGGAGCAGATGAGCTCTGGAGGTCCCTTCCATGATTCTATTGTCCCACAGGGATTCACACCAAGAGGAAACTGAGGTGCTTGTACCCCCAGGGAGATCAGCAGCCTCAAACTCCACTACTCCCAGCCAGCCAAGAGCTCCTGCCAGTCACCAAGTGCCAAATGCTGCCAACTTGCTTCTTGACAAGTGCTGAGGACCTGGATGGTGCCTGGAGTCTCTGTTGTGAAATGTTCTGACATGTTAAAACTCTACTGTGTAGACTCTGAAACAAATAAGCTGGTGGAGAAAGGGAGGCAGCTGTGCCTTGAAGCCTCCTGTTCCCTGCCAGAGTCCAGCAGGGCCAAGAAACTGCTACAAGCACTGCTGGCAGTTGGAGTGCAATGGAAAACAACGTCTGGAAGATACTGTAAAATATCAAGATATCAAGAAATCTGAAGCAGGACACATTAGAGGCATTTCCTCAATCATAGTGGGGGTGTGGATGTGCTTTCAGCTTTCACTCAGCACTGAGTGTGGGACTGTTCTGGACTGTGAGAAGCATGGTGGGGGTTGGATGGACCTCTGGAGATGCTCTGGTGCCACCCCCCTGCTCCAGCAGCTCCCCCAGAGCAGGGACACCAGGATCACATCCAGGCCCCTTGGGAATCTCTCCACACAAGGAGACTCCACAACCTCTCTGGGCAGCCTGGGCCAGGCTCCAACACCCTCCCAACAAACAACTTGCTCCTCCTGCTCACATGCAACCTCCTGGGCTCCACTTGGTGCCCGCTGCCCCTTGGCCTGGCCCTGGGCACCACTCCCAAGAGTCTGCCCCCAGCCTCTTGCCCCCACCCTTTAGCTCTTGAGCCCCATTGAGCAGATCCCCTCTGGGGCTTCTCTTCTCCAGCCCACCAGCCATTCACTGGAGGCTGCTCAGAGGACCTCAGGCAGGTCTCTCCTCCAGGGCAGGCTGGAAAGCTGCCACCACTGCTGCTCCAGGGCTGTAGAACCACCTGCACTGGGACCAGCAGCATGGAGACAACCATCCAGCCAAGTCCCACTTGAGAGTGACTCTACAACTCAAACATTTCCCACTGCTACACCTCAGGTGCTTTACAAGGAGGAGAAACATGGTTGAAGGCATTCCAGAGACAGGGTAGATGTGAATGGCTCCTGTATCATTGTTTTTAACATTTCCCAAGCAGGAGGAGCAAGGACATGCTGAAAGCTTCAGGGGTGTTGTAGGAAAAGAATGAAGTGCTTTTAAAAAGCTTTGTGAAAACCTTGAGGTGAACGAGCACCCAAAATCAGAGGTTTTGTCCCTGGAGAGAAAGTAGAAACATTTTCATGTCCCTCAGTCCATGGGGTGGAAAAGATAAAGGCTGATCCTACCCTGCCTGCCCCCACCAGAGAGACTCAGGCCCTCCCCATGTCTGCCTGACCCCCCTGGGAACTCTCCCACCACAGGAACTGATGCCTATCATTTATTTTATCACACAGGAATTTTGGTTTAATATAACAGAACTAATCTGGCCTCATCTCTGAAAGGAAATGAAACCTCTCTGAGGGCAGAGCTCTGCAGCACCAGCCCCTGCTCAGCACCCCTGAGAAGCTGCTGGAGCAGGAGCCAAGCTCTGCAGGGGATGGGAGCACGACATGTCTGCTGGGGTCACTCCAGCTCCTTTTCCAGGTGTTCTCAGCTCCTTTTCTCTGGGCTGGGAAATGAGGTGCCCCCCTGGCAATGACCCATCTCCCTCCTCTCCTTCCAGAGCTAAAGGAAATGAGAGATGAGAGATGAGAGCCCCCTTACAAAGGGCTTCTCCAGCATCCCACCTCCTTTGCTTTGCAGCCCAGTGTAACCAGTGAAGCCTCAGTTCAGCACATGCTGAATCAACCCAGAGCAAGAGACAACCCTTGTCCTAGGAGTTCCCACTCCAGACAGAGCAGGCAAGCACATGGTGGGGAGGAGGAGGAATCAATCCTCCCTCTGGTGCAAGGAAAAATCTTTGGTCAGGCAAAACAGTTCTCTAACCCTTGATTGCCCCATCTGTGCTTATGAAAACAAGCTGAACTTTCCCTTCAGGAGAAATATTAAAAGTTTCCAGCTAAACAGAAGTGTCAGAAGAGTATTTCTGAAAGGCAGATGTGGCAGGACTGAGAGAAGCTGGGTAGGATTCCAGTTTGTCCACTCCTAGGCTAGTGCCTCCCTGTAAGGCTCTGCCTGGAGATCCTGCCCCAAATACAGCAGGGGCAGGGCATGAAAAACCCCAACATGACAAACCCCTGCAGGCTGATGAGCTCCAGCTCTATCTACTCTCCCTCAGCACTGGGATGCTGGTGTCTTCTGCTGACAGCACCTCCTCACATGGAGGTGTTGAGGTCCAAAGGCCTTTCCCCTCCTCCCTGGTTTTCTAGCTCCCTCAGACATCCCATCAGGTTGGGGAAACACTCCAAATTCTGTTCCTGTTTCTGACACAAAGATCCTGACCCCTGAATTTCACTGCCCAGAGACCCAAGGCTGAGAAATCTGGGTTTGTTCAGCCTTGAGAGGAGAAGCCTTAGGGGAGACCTTACTGCCATGTACCAGTACATAAAGGGTGGCTACCAAGGAGATTCCCTTTTTACAAGGAGTCACATGGAAAAAACAAAGGGGAATTGTTGCAAGCTACTCCTGGGGAGATTCC
>VYZX01002250.1:17148-29586 GCA_013401335.1 Brachypteracias leptosomus | reverse complement strand
AGGATTACCACAATGGATCAGATTTTCCATTTTTTCATCCTTATTCTGTATGTTTTACTCCTTTGTGTCTTTGTGTTTTCCTTAGCTTTTCCCTTGAAGGCTGAACTTTCCAGGTGTGCTTTTATTTTTTTCTAAGATAAATAAATATTTTTGATGGTTTCAGGCAGCATGTTATTTAGATGATCTGGAACAGAGGAGAACCCTAAATGTTAGGGGTGGGGAGGGGGTAGAAATCTGTTGACCTTTTCCGGTATCAGTAGTTGAATTATGTAGAAATGGAAACGACTGTAACCTCAGAGAATGTAGAGTTTTTCTAGCAGTTAGTTTTATTGTGGCTAATTCTGTCCAGCTGCCTTTCATAATGTTGGTTGATGTGTTTCCACCTCTATGTGTGACACCAAGATAAAACTGATCAAGAGAACGGAGTTGGCTTGAACACTCTTAGATTGTGAAGAGTATATTTGCCTAAAACTTCTTTTTTAAGATGACATAATGAAAAAAATTACAAGTGGTGTTTTTAATGACCTGAATTTCTGATTTTGACAGGTATTAGCACCAAAGATGGTACTGCCAAGAAAGATAAAGACTTCCGAGGAAAAGCCCAGAAGCAGGTGCAGTTTAATCCTGGACAGACTTTAGCTACGTGGCGAGTACGGATTTTGAGTGATGGTGAACATGAGCAGTCTGAGTCCTTTCAAATAGTTCTTTCTGAGCCTGTCATGGCCGTTCTGGAATTTCCTGATGTATCCACAGTAGAAATTATTGACCCAGGAGATGGTAAGAACCTTTCCAGAACTGTACTGCCAATATGTGTATATATCAAAAGATAAACTGGACAACAAATGCTCTGAGTAACCGTGGATAGTAAAGCTGGTTACCTTTCCTCAGAATATTTCTGAAGACAGATCTAGGCACTGAGTAGCTATTTGTACTCTATTACTTTAAGAGATTCATAAATATATAACTTAGGTAGCATGCTTTGATGGCATAGCTGCAATTTTCCTATAATATATTATTTCTAGGTTTTGGGGTTTGTTTAGTTTTGTTTTCATTTTAGGTATAATAATATTAAGATGAGAAGCTCAGTAAGGTAAGGTTCACTTGACCAAGTACAGCACAAGCTGTGTCAAGAATGAATAAAATTAAGGTTAAATGTAAATGAAAGAAGCTGATTAAAAAAAAAAAAAGTAGAATGTCCTCTGGTTGCTTTGCTTTTCAGCTGCATCCAGACATGTGAGCCCATGGGCCATTGTCACACAAAACTGTCCATAAGGAATCTTTCAAGTGTTGGACAACTATAACAGCTTGTTTTATATAGTCTTCCCTAATTAATATTTGAAGAGGACTGGTCAGGAAAAACTGTCAGAGGTTTCTTGGTTCCTAGTTACAAACACAAGTTAAACCACAGATTATCTGACTTCCATATTTAGTCACTAACAAAAATAGTGGTTAACTTGAAAAGCAGTATTTATGAGACACAGAAATTATGTAAAAATGTATTAAATCTGTCTTTTCTATGATCAGTGAGATAAAACAACTCAAGATAATCCTCTGAACCTCCTTAATGCCAACAATAGTTTTTTTCTGTTTCTTGTATTAAGATAAAATTTTTACAGTCCCAGATAATTTGTAGTAACTATACATAAAGTGAAGTTGCATGGAAGGAAATCAAATGCACAACTACAGATCAAGGAATATCTACAGGAGAAATAGAACTTTGAGGGGAAGGACTAGATTTCCTAACAATCTTGTAAAGCACAATGTTATGACAAATCCATATAGTAACTGAATGGGAACTATCAGAAGTTTTATTCTACTTCCACTGAAAATTATTTTTTAAATAATTGATTATTTGAATTATGTAGTCTTAGCACCAAAATAGTGCACTTGTTTGGAAAGCTGTACCAGCCCCTTGGTGTATGGGATATTAGCTAACGTTTTATTCCAAAAAGAGATTGCATAAGGTTATGGTTTTTTATACTAGCTGAGATGGCATAGATCATTCTCCTCTGAGCTTTTATGTTTTTCACAAGGTCTGTTAAACTTTTATAGTGTCATTTTACTCCTGGTTGGATAATTAGGAGAGAAGTAGGAAACAGAATAAAGCAGATTCCTGCCATTTTTTTGAAGAATAGAGTTTTTTATTTTTGTCAACTTAATTCTGAAGGGAAAAATAAAAGGAATAAATTGGGGGGGGGTTTAATGTTTTTACTTTTAAAAAAAAAAAAAAGTCAGGGATTTGGTGTTTTTCATGTAGATTTTTCTACTTGCTTGAATAGCGGAAGTAACCAGAGCTTATCAAACCCAAAATACAGCATTTTTATGGCAGGCTTTTGACTTTAAGTGATGGTAGTAGTATTTTCCAGTTGGAAAATTAAAACTCGGAACATGTTTTCAAGTAGTCACATGGCAATTTTTTAGAACATTGTTTGCCAAAGTTCTCTGAAATAATGAAAAGATTTGCTTTGCGCAGTCAGTTGATACCACTTGGTTTGGTATTATGCAGAATTATATTCTGTTTGGGTTGCAGTCGTATTAATGAAACTGTAAAGGTACATTATAATTATGTGCAAGATCTCATTTCTGTTCTTGAGGTTTTGAGAGAACAAGAACAAAATTGGTCCCAAATCCCAGTAACAACATAAAACTCAGCAGTTTGTTTATACGAGTTTAAAATAATGAAGGAGTTTAAAATGCATTTTATTGTTTTTTTCCGTGGAAAACAGATCTGACATTCTTTGGTCTGATATATTTTAGAGTGATTGCTTGTCAGATTCACTGACTGTATTGGCTAGGTCTCCTTTGAGTAAAACAGGAGTATAGACATGTAGCCAACTCAAGTCAAATGTCCAAGTTAGAGTAAGATAGCAGGAGCTCAATCCTGCATCCTCAATGCCAAGTGATGATCACAGTTATCTTGATGCAGTAAGTTAAAGAATGGCCTTGCAGAATCACAGCCTATATGTGAGCTATGCTATTGATACTTCTGTAATTAACAGTTAATAATGAAATACCATGGAAATAATAAAAACATAGATCTTGTGGACAAATTCTTCAAACACTGTCTTGCATCATATGTAAATTAGTCACATTGGAGAGAATTGCTAAGGACTTATATGTTCAGACCTAATGTTCTGATTTTCTTTTCCATTTCTGAAGGACTACTCTCACTCTACAGGTTTTTTTTTCTTAAAATGTAACACCATTGTTGATAAATATGAGTTATTTGTTGCACTTCAGAATATGCTAAAATGCTCCTAGCTATTTTTCAGGTGGCTTTATGAGGCCATAAATCCACATTAAAGGATGTATCTGTTCTTTGCAGAATCAACTGTCTTTATTCCTCAGTCCACTTATACTATTGAAGAAGATGTTGGTGAATTATTTATTCCCGTCAGAAGAAGTGGAGATGTGAGCCAGGAACTGATGGTTATCTGCTACACACAACAAGGTAACAGAATCTGCTACAGAGAAAAAAGGCAAAAATGGAAAAGAGACAGAAAACCAAAAAGAATTGTTCCATCTATTGCATAATAAAATTGTTTATAACTGTTAATTACTTTTTCATCTAAATATCCAGATTTAACTGGAAATGTATTCATCTTTGCAGTCTGTTTTAGAGTACTATTGAATACAGCTGAAAAATTACCGTGTTCCAAATTTCTACCATTTGTAAATAGGTAAAGAGCAGCTGTGTTCTTTATCTTTTTGCAAGATTTTTTATATGCAGCCTCATATATCTGAAAGCAATGAGAACTGAAAGCACTACAGTGATTGCCCAGGATATCCTTTAATTGTTTGATTCTTGATAAAAATGGTATAAAGTAATATTGCTAAATTTCTATGCTTCTCCTTCCTCTATTTTTCAATCTCCTCATTATACAGATAATTATATCCATGTGGATAATTATATCCATGCAGAACATGGGGTCTCTACACTTGTGATTTTATTATTATTTTTCATCTGGAGAGATGAAGCAATGTTTTTAGTGAGATGATCTGGAATCAAAATAATTTGTTTTTATCAAATTCTATCTGTAGTAGTTAATTTCTGGCCCACCAATACCTGCAATGGGTAAAATATACTAAGGGAGTTAGCTGGTAACCCTCACAGGATCTCCTTTTTCAGGCGTGTCTTTTGTGGTAGACTACAATATTCTTTCTCACTGGAAAAATGGAAGTGAATTTGAGCAACCATATGCCTACATTGCATCATATACAGAGTAGTTTGTCCAGGGACCTCAGAAATGTAGCCTGGTCAGAGGTTTCAGCCCATCTTGTCACCTAAAAGTAAATAGAACTTAAAATATAGTGAAAATTAAATTCAGCCTCTGTGAGGGGATCATTATAACCACGGTGTGTTACTCTTTTCTTTTTATGCCACAGGAACAGCGTCTGGCACTGCCCCAACCTCTGTACTGTCTTACTCTGACTACATATCCAGGTCTGAGGATCACAACAGCATTCTACGTTTTGACAAAGACGAACGAGAGAAAATGTGTCGGATCGTCATCATAGATGATTCTTTGTATGAGGAGACTGAGACCTTTGATGTTTTGCTGAGCATGCCAATGGGTGGAAGAATTGGTGCAGAATTCCCAAGCACTCGAATTACCATTGTACCTGACAAGGATGATGGTAAGACATCATATAACGACGTGATATTCCCAGTTCTGGACAGAAACTGCAAATAGCATCACACTCAAATCAGCATGTAGAAACTGGATTTTTGCACTTCTTCCTGGTGGTTAAAACACATGGTGCTTCCATCTTGAGATTTGACAATAGTATTAGAAAGCTATGTAGCTTTTAAAAAGTTAGTTTAGTATTGATTTTTTGTGGTTTGAGAAAATCACATGAGCAGTGATTGAGAGTGAAAAGACACACCTTTCTATTCTATCACCGTAACAAGTGTAATCCGAAATATCACCCTGCATGGGCACCTGTGTATATGTGATTCTGAGATTGTGTCCACAAAGCCTTCAGGCCTCATTGCATTATGCTCCAGAAGGCCATATTAGAGGCCCTGTTGGGCCAGAAGCAATCTAGCAGCTGCTAAGAGGCAGCTGCATTTAAATTTCTGTGTAGAAGTGCCCATGTATGCTTCCTTTGTCTTTTTAATAAAGCAGATAATCAAAAGACACTGGCACAGGTTGCCCAGGGGGGTTCTGGATGCTCCACCCCTGGAGGTGTTCAAGGCCAGGTTGGATGGGGTATTGAGCAACCTGGTCTAGTGGGAAGTGTCCCTGCCATGGCAGAGGGGTTGGAACTAGATGATCTTTGAGGTCCCTTCCAACCCAAGCCATTCTAGGATAAAGATAGTAATATTGCCTTAGAAATCACCTCAGTAAGGAATTGCTGACAGAATGATGTCCTTTATTCAAGTGGTCAATAGATTTGATATATCTTGTTGAAAGGGACATTTCTGGGAGTGATTAGTGAGAGGTCTGTGACTAAGGAAGTGTAGAATTATCACACTATCACCAACTGCTTTCGAACATACATGTAAATATTATTGCAGCCTCAGGCCTCGCCTTCAGTGTTCCTCACACTGGTGTGGCAACTCTCGTTCTAGGAGTAGTGGCAAAAGGTTTTCCTGGTACAATTGCCCTCATTTATGCATAGAGTTTGGAGGCTGACATCTCAACTGTCAATTCTGTGAAAGGAATATGGAGAAGCTATTTTAGGCCTTTCTGGAAGGCCATAAACCATCTATTGTAACACTGTCATATTTCTGATTGACTTCATATTTCTGACTAATGTGAAGAATTATATTATACAGTACTCTTTGAAAATCTGATGCCATGATAGACAGTTATTATCAGCAGAGTGATTTCTCCTGAGTTAAGGATATAAAAGGCAGGAAGTTGACACCCATCTAATTGCATCGGAAATACTTAGTCTGCCTGAATTTTTTTATATGTAATCCTCTGACAGAGGTGACTTTGTTTTCCCTGTGGAGCGTTTGGGTAATCATATAGCATTAAAGCATATGGAGTGGAAGCTGAAATAGAAGTATGTTTATCTGACTTTGCTGTGATGGCAAATACAGGTTTATTTATGTAGGTTTTTTACTACAATTTGATCTTTTGAATAATTTTAATAAATTCATGAACTTTACAGCTTGTAGGTAGCAGAGCATAGAATACTGGGAAAGGAACTATAAAAAAATATATCCATGAAGAAGCTGATAATCCAACTTTTGAAGATGTTCTCACTGCTTAAAATGTATATGGAAAGTTTGGGTTGAGGAGAATTTTCTCCAAGAGGTTATTTAAAACAGAGATGAGCTGAAATTAGAGCATCTAATTTCAGTGGGAACCTCAGTGCCTGGGAGGGAACGTTTTTATATGCTGTTTTTAGCATTTACGATAAGATACTGTCATTCATAGGCTTATACAGTCAATTTAATGGTAACCTAGAGTGACTCTGAATACAAAATGATGGAAGTTAATAAATCACAACATAGTATAGAACTTAACAGTTTATGAGACTCCCAGAAGATATTAGGGAACTTAACCAGAAATCTCCTTTATTTTAACATTGACATTAGAAAACATGAGAAGTAATTTGGTTTGTATACCACCATTTAGTTTTAAGTCTAATATTTCCTACATTTCTGAGCACAACTTACCTCAATGCTACAAACTTTTAAACAGGAATTATTTAACAAATAATAATAATAATTTTATGGCATTTATTTAAAAAGCTGGGGAAGCATTGGACGTTAGAGCAGAACATTTTCGTTATGTAACAATTGAAGCATCCACATTTTTTGTAAGAGTGATCAATATTTTGGATATTGAAAGATAAGGGAGCTTTGAAGGATAGGTTTGGATCATTCACTTGTCTTTTTGTACCCAAGATTTTGCATTTGTCATACTTGAAATACTGTGACAGAACTCCTTTTTTGCTTTCTGTATCAGTATCACAAAAAATTCCCAAGTATTCAGAAACTTACTGACAATTCACTTACAGTGAAGTTTTCTATCACATGCTCTTGGTTTGCACAAAAACTTAATGCATGGTAACAGAAAAGTTTAAAAACATTTTGTTTTATCTAATATCTGTTGTGCTGTTCTATAAAAAGCAGAGTACAGACTACAGAGTAGATAAACTTTAAGTTATACCTTACGTATTTATTTCTGTATTCACACACACATATATGTATGCTTATTTCAGATTGTATATATGCACACATGTACGTAATATGTGAAGAATTTAACACCCTGTGCATCACAATTTAAATTCTCCATAAATAAGCAGGGGATTTTAAGCAGAATTGGTTATTATTGTTTGGAGTGCACAAAATTCATTTAAATAAATTAAAACAGTATGCTATGTGAAATAAAGAGCATTTTCTTTAGCTTTTAACAATAAAATTTAATTCAGAAAATGCCAAAGATAGAGGTGGGCAAAAGCTTTAGCACATGTGTAGTAGCCTATGAGCTATAGTAATGTTGTCATATTAAATTCTGTAGTCCACTTTAGTCTCTTTACTTTGCATCTATTGATACATTTTTTCTCTTTGTTTAAATTCATCCTCTACTTAACAAAGTTTCTTTGGCTGAATGTCACAGCATGTCATTAAGTTGTGATTTCTCCAAGTACTGTGACTGAATTAACATTAGACGTTGACTTCTTCTGGTCAAAAGATACAAACAGCAAGGGTCAAAGTTTAATAATACTACATGAGATCTTTCCTATGGAAGTCAAGTCAGCACTAGCAACATTACCTTATCTTCCCTGGCATTCAATGCAAGCTAATTAGGAAACATTCGCCTTCAGTACCTATTATCAAAGTCTTTTATTTCTAGAAAAGGCCCTCAGGTCTAACTAAAATAGCTGAGTTGCTGTACAATCAGGACAAGAAACAAAAAGGAAAAGAGGTGTGCTCAAATTTCTAGTGATCCAGAGTATATTAAAGAAATTCCTGGCAACTGAATACTTTAATTGGGGATTATACAGTTCTGCTGTGCTGCCAAAGCAAAACCTGAAAAAAAATCATGGTATTTAGAACATGCCACAGATATATCTACATCTTGTGAAAGATGATTTTAAAATTGGTGCTGCTGTTCAGACATTTCTTAATTTGGAAGGGACTTTTTCTGATACATCCTGAAGTATGCAATAGATAGAAAAGAAGTAAAGGATTAAATTCATGAAATACACAGCAAAGTAAGTTGCGTATGGAATCTCTGAATTCAAAGTTACATGTGTCACTACAGTTTAAAAAATAAAACCATGGATCTATTTGAGTCAGAAATGAAGTTACTAACCATGAACAGCTGGAAGAAAAGCATTCAGGGGGAAAACATATCCAAATTATCCACTTTTAGGGTGGCAGTAATCTTGCTTAGTATTAGCCATCTACACACTTAGACAATTCATTCAAGCAGGCTATGCCAGGATCCTCCTATAGTTAATGAAAAAAAGAGAGTACTCCTAAGAACCATCCCATCCTAGGAGAAGACTCTAAGCTGTTGAAACCAATCATTGTGGGTACCTGTTGCATTTAAATACATTGATTTCTGACAGTAGATATAAACCCTGCCCTTAGAAGTTTGATTTGCCAACCAACCCAAAGTTGTAAGTACTATTGGGCATGAAAGAAGGAATTTGTTCTAATTTTGTGTTTATACGGGAAAGAGATACATACCTATTGCTGCCTCATAAAATAATAATGATTTCTAAAGAAAAATCTAAAATAATCTAGTTGATATCTAAAGAAATGAATGCTGAAGAGTATTTCAATAAGTATTTAGACCTTCAAGATAAAATCCAAAACCAAAGAAAAACCCTCAACCATTTTCCATGCAGATGTGAGCTTATGTTAATAAATCTAGCCAGAACTGATGGGCTGAACTACTGGTCTTCATGCATCTAAAGGATTTCGGGAATGAATGGAAATCCCAGAAGAATTTGAGGTCAGTCGATGTTTGTCCTGCATGGAGAGCACAGAGTTCAGCATAAAGCTCATTCAGAGGAGGCACTTTACATAATGGATCAATATTATGAATCTAGGAAAAGGAAGATAAGGTTGCTGTGCACTTTTCATTCAACTTGGAGAGAGGAGTCCTGGAGTTTAGTCTCAGACCCTGAAAGCACTCAGACCCCAGTCTTCCATGGAAAAGCTTTAGTCCCCAAGCATTTAGCAACTGAGCAAGATCAGCCTGGAAGTGCTCTCTGCTTTTCCAGCAGAAGCTATGGCTCTGAAATCATTTCACATATATAGAGAAAAAATGGGATCAAGCTCTTCTGTTAGTCTTCATCTGGGAATGAGGAGCCTGTAATTTGGTTGCAACACTAAGAGTGTTCCTGTGTTGTGTGCAACAAGTCTGGCACAAAATGCTTTAGTCCTTGCAACAAGGCTTGCAGTCAAAGCTCTGCCCTCTCATCGGCTGATTTGGATTCTTTTTTACTTACTCTGTTTTGTGTTGTGGGCAAATTTTAAACTCTTGGTTATACTCTTCTGGTCTTTCCAAATAATCACATTTGGTAACTAGAAGAGAAGAGGTGTGATAGATGCAGAGCTGAAAGTTTGCAGCTAAGAGGAGAACGCTTACAATTATTTTGTTTGCTTCAAGTTTTTTATCAGTAGCTGTCTTCCCATGTGATTTTAATTCCATGCTACTGTATTTAGTGTTGCCATGAGAGCACACAGCCTTACAGCCAGGCTGACAAACAGTCATCTTGCCTTGGTGGAATTGTTGAAGCCTCATGCTGTTCACAGCAGGAAGTACATTAAATACATTTGTTCCACTTCATTCACTTTAGATGGGCAAGCAGCTGTTCAGACTTCTTCTTGACATTTCTGCATCAAGGCTGGGAAAGCAAAGGACTCAGGTTTATGTTGGAGGTTTGCCTACCATTTTCTTTATATCTACTCAACAGAACTGATCTCTCGTATCATGCACATGCTGGAAGATAACACTATCAGGGAATATTTTACAGCTGAGTAAACTGGATGATGGTATGATCATGGTATGGTAATGCAGAAACCCAGTGTTAGAGGTCAAACAGAACAGATTAATTCTTTAGTCTTCTGGAGATGTCATTAAAACACTTGTCACTCCCCCTACAGTTCATTAAACTTGGGAAATCTTTACACCATGTCCTGGAAATCAGTATACCCACTAGCACTTGTTCAACTTGCTTGGAGTAGTAAAGTCCATATTGATAATTAATAGCCTGAAATGAAGCAGAAAGCACTGCAATGCTACATTGCTTTGTGTTATGTATGCTTTACATTAAGTCACCCAGCAGCCATACAGTATCAATTAACTGTCAGTGCGTGTACTGTGACACATTTCCAGTTATATAATAATTAAATATTCTATTGATAATAATTGATATTGATAATAATTAAATATTCTATTAGTAACACAGTTTGTCAGAAGGACATCTTTATCTCACAAAGCTAACTGGAATGTCCTTATTTCCAGTGGCCTCCAAGGCAGGCGATCAAATGTGTCTTTTTCTTCTCAACAAGAGTTGTGCCATTGCCTTAAATTGGATGGGTTGTTGGTTGATCTTGGTAGTTAATATCTGCTAGTCTATTTGTCCAAGTTTAGCTACAACCTGAACACAGTAGGCAGAGCATACTTAGTGTTATATTATCGACTCGAGTAATGATTTGACCAAGTATCCACAATTCTCTGGAAATGAATAAATTAATGAAATAGTTGTTCTTTTTTGCTCTGTGTATCCATCTTGACTACTTTCTCCCATTTCTAGTTGTACAGTGTCTGTGGGTCTGATGCCTCTGTCACTTCTGTGCAGCTTTTAACTTCTTTTGTCCTCTCATTAGGTAAAAATCTCTGTGTGACCCCACCCCTTTCCCCAGTCTGTGGCAGGTGGCCAGATTGGCAACTAATCAAGGGAAAAAGTGGAAGACAGGCAATTCATGACATATGTTATACTCCCAGTTTTCTTTACTTAATAGTTTCTTATTATCCACCAGTTCAGCAGAGTGAAAAATGTTCAATTTATGATAGCCTTAAAGATTTTGGAAAGTCCCTATTTGCTATCTTTCACAGAAATAAATTAATGTCATCTTACAGTAGGGTATTCTATAGAGGCAACTAGGTGCATTTGTGATTTGTTTTTCTAGCATTATCTGTTGTTTACAGCTCATTATATGTGTGTGTTTGCAGGTACACACACATTACATATATATATATGAACTACAGATGTCGGATTAATCTCATTTTCGCTTAGCTGCTTAATAACTATTTATATAGTCCATCCAGCCTTATGATCTATGCTCCTTTGATAGGTAAGGAGAAGAGAGCATGACCTCCAGACAATACTTTGCCACATCTATCAAATGGTTCCTATATGGTAGAGTACTCAGCTGGTAGAGGACTCCTCTCTAACCCTTCACTACTGCAGATTCTTAAATAGTTATCTTACATATGCATTATTACATTTCTATGTGAATTCTAGTAGTATTTCTAGAAGAGTTTTGAAATACAGAAAACAGCTTTTTAGTTTTGTTCTCGAAGCACATAAAATAGTTGATAAGCAGAAGGTATGAAATTACATGAACTGTAGAAAATGGATACTTTCTGTTAAATCAAGAGTGAGCTAAATGAAATGATGTTCTTATGTGTACTGATATTGTTTTCTAGAGCCTAATGGACTGTTGTTTTATGACAGTTCACTCAAGAATACATTAAACTTCTTTCTCTCTTCTGTCTTCCTTTAGCATGTTGTATTTTTAATGGCTTGGGTCTTTGTACTGCAGATCTTATATTTATTATAGACTATTTGAATATGTAATGAGTGTCTAGCAAAACATTCTAAATTAATTAGTTGTCTTGGTTGCTTGCAATTGTAGGGAGTGAATTTAGTGACCTAGTTTTGTGTGTCTAAGATTTGGATGATGAAGTTGTGCAATCATTTTAGTGCGTTCAGTTTTCCTAACTTTAATATAATGAAGTATTTAATATCTTCATCAATGATATAGACAGTGGGATTTAGTGTACCCTCAGCAAGTTTACAGATGACACCAAGCTGAGTGGTGCAGCTGATAGACTTCAGGGAAGAGATGCTATCCAGAGGGACCTTGACAGGCTTGAGGAGTGGGCCCATGCAAACCTTATAATGTTCAGTGAGGCTGAGTGCAAGGTCTTGCACCTGAGTTGGGGCAATCCTCAATGTCAGTATAGACTGGAGGATGAATGGTATCCCTCACCTGCACAGAGGGACTTGGGGATGCAGGTGGATGAAAAGCTGGACATGAGCCAACAATGTGCCAGTGCAGCCCAGAAAGTCAATCATATCCCATATCCTGGGCTGCATCAAAAGAAGTGTGACAAGCAGGCCAAGGGTCTACTCCACTTTTGTGAGGCCTCACCTGGAGTACTGCATCCAGCTGTGGAGCCCCCAGCACAGGAATGACAGAACCTGTTGGAGCAGGTCCAGAGGAGGAGG
>VYZX01002249.1:205255-489483 GCA_013401335.1 Brachypteracias leptosomus | reverse complement strand
GGGATTAGCAGCATGTAGGGGTGTTAGTGAGGTTGGGGTGGGTTTGGGGCCACCGAGCCAAGTGGGGTGTCCCAGTAGTAGGTGTGGGACTTGGAAACTGGGGGTTGTGGAAGGATCCAGGGACCTTGGGGGCCTGTGAGGTGCTGGGGGTCTGGGGGGGCCGTGGTGAACCAGCGCCTGTCCCTGCAGAAGAAGAGCCGGGAGGAGTCGAGCGGCGAGGGCAGCGGGGTGGAGATCTTGGCCAACCGGCCCTACAGCGACGGCCCCGGCGGCAGCGGCCAGTACACCCACAAGATCTACCACGTGGGTTCCCACATCCCCAGCTGGTTTCGGGCTCTGCTCCCCAAAGCTGCCCTGCAGGTGGAGGAGGAATCCTGGAACGCCTACCCCTACACCCGCACCAGGTGGGTGGGACCTGGGGGGGACACCATGGGGCGGGCTGTGGGGCTCACCAGCGGGCTCAGCTCCATCCCCACGTGTCCCCCAGGTACACCTGCCCCTTCGTGGAGAAGTTCTCCATTGAGATCGAGACCTACTACCGGCCAGATGCTGGGCAGCAGACCAACATCTTCAACCTGAGCGCAGCTGAGAAGAGGCAGAGGATTTTGGGTGTGTATGGCTGAGCTTGGGGAGCTGGCACCACCCAGTGCCTGCCCGGGGGGTTCCCCCGTGGTGCTCACCAGGCTGGGGGTGTGGGTGGTTTGTGTCTGGTGCACTTGGCTTTGCTCTCCTGGGGATGGTTTTGTGGGGATCATGCCCTGGGCTCCCTGTCCCAGACTCTCTTCCCACTCCCTTGGCAGTGCTGCCAAACCAGAGTCCCCATTAAGGATGTTCTGGGGGGCAATTCTTTCTCTGCCTTCTTCCCTTGCCTGTATATTTGCTTTGGTTTTGTGGGGACCATGGCAGAGGAAGGTGGTTGTGCCCTGGGCTCCCTGTCCTGGGCCCTCTTCCCTCTCCCTTAGTGCTGCCAAACCAGACTCCCCATTTAGGGTGTTCTATGGGGCAATTTCATCCTCTACCTTCTTCCCTCGCTTGTATATTTGTTCCCAGCACTGCTGCCAGCCTGTTCCCCTCTCCCTCCATGTCCCATCCCCTATCCCATGAGGTCTGGCACAGCTTTGCCTGCTCTGGGGAACACACACCAGGGTGTTTCTATCGGCTGGAGGCAGGGGGGGGAGCTGGAAAAGCGTGTCCTTATTTCCCCACCCCTCGCCCTGCTTGCTCTGCTCCCCAGGGCTCTGCTCCAGCTTGCTCCCCACATCCAGGATTGGGGGGGGATTCCTCTCTGGGTGCCAGGTCTGGCCCTGGCTGCCCCATCCCCTTCCTGGTGGTGTCTCTGGTTGGTTCAGTGCAGGGTGTGACGTGGTGCCTCTTAAGATGGAGGCCTAAAATAGGCACTGGGAGGAAATGATTCATCTGACCTATTTCTCTCATTGGCTCTCACGGCTCCAGGGACGGCTGCCCGGGGATGCCAACGGCTTGGGACAGGGAGGGGACAAACTCTGGCCCTGCCACCACCGGAGAGGGGGCAGAGCCACCCCCCTGTGCCCACTGCCACACTGGATCCTCCCCTTCAGTGCCTATCCCGTGGGATTTCTGCTGTGGCTGGGGTGGTTCTCACCTCCAGGGTGGGATTGTCCTTGGTGGTGACCCCCTGGGATGTTCTTGGCCAGCAGATTTCAAGCTCCTCTCACGTTTCAAAGGGCAGTGGGGTGACTGTCGGGGTGAACCACAAGGGTAATGAGTCCCTCTCCTGGCTCCTTGTGCCACCATCCAGGCTTGGTGGCCACTGATTCCAGGCTCATGTTTGCCTCACTGCTGTGGCCAGGCCAAGTGCTGGGGCTGGGCAGAGGTGGTTTGTAGGCTCAGGGCACCTCTGTGCCCTTTGGAGAAGGATAACTGGGAGGGACACTAGTGCTGGTGGCAGGTGCCAGCTCTGGGGTGTCCTCTCTGCTTGTCTTGATGCACAGTTTGGACACTGGGGGGTGTTTTGGACACCCCACAGGGTGTTTGGTGTGCTGAGGAGGTTTGGAGGGGTTGTGGCACCTCATGTTTTTCTCTCACAGTGGGAAAAACCCCACTTAGGGCCACAGTTCCTTGCTTTGTGAGACTTAAAGTCCTTTTTCCCTTGTTTTTTTGGCCCAAGGTCTGTTGGATCATGTTTTTCTGGGTGCCACCTGTGAGCCCCACCTCCAGTTTCGAGTCCCTCAGCCCTGTTTTGGGCTGACCACCCCTGTTCTGGGGAGAGGGGGATGCTGGGGCTCCTCCTGGGTTGTAGGAGCAGTGTTCCATGCCCCATTTTTGGGGGTCCCTTGGGTCTGAGGTGGGGACCAGCTGGTGGGTTTCACCCCAGCACTGAGCTGCTTGATGCAGCTCATCCTCTGCAGGGTAGAGAGAGTTTGTTACAGGCTGTGATGGGCATGTGGCTGGTGGGAATCATTTTAGAGGCGACCCCTTTGATTTTTGTGCATTTTTTAGCCCCAGGGCTCTTCCACCCGCCTGCGTCACAGAGTTGGTTCCATTGGAAGAGATCTTTAAGCTCATTGAGTCCCCCCATTCCCCATCCCTGCCAGGGCACCACTGACCCCTGGCCCTCAGCACCACATCTCCAGCCTGGCAAACCCCTCCAGGGGTGGGGACTCTGCCCTGAGCAGCTTCATCCAACCCTGCCCACCAACAAATTGTTCCTCAGCTCCAACCTCAACCTCCCCTGGGCCAACTGGAGGCCAGTTCCTCTCGTCCCATCCCTTGGGGACAAGAGATCTCACCCCCCCTGGCTCCAACCTCCTCTCAGGGAGTTGTGCAGAGCCACAAGGTCTCCCCTGAGCCTCCTCCTGAGCTCCCTCAGCTGCTCCTCACCACACTCCTGCTCTAGACCCTGCCCAGACCCCTCTGTAAACCCTCCAGCCCCTCATCATCCTCTCCCTGAGCACTGCAGGGTGACAAGTGCTGTTCCCCCCCACAGACACCATCGACATCGTGCGTGACCCCATCTCCCCTGGGGAGTACAAGCCCGAGGAGGACCCCAAGCTCTACCACTCAGCCAAGACAGGCCGAGGCCCCTTGGGGGACGACTGGCTGGAGGCAGCTGCTGGGGGCCCCTTGATGTGTGCCTACAAGCTCTGCAAGGTGGAGTTTCGCTACTGGGGGATGCAGTCCAAGATTGAGCAGTTCATCCACGACGTGGGTGAGTGTGGAGACCCCTCAACACANTCACAGCAGAGGTGCTCCAGCCTCTGGTCATCCCCGTGGTCCTTCTCTGGACACATCCAGATCTCTCTTGTCCTGGGGGCTCCAGAATTGGACGCAGTACAAGGGTGGAGTAGTGGGAGAATCCCCCCACTTTGGAGATGGCTTTGGGGAGCCCTGTGGTGATGCCAGGCTGGTTTCTCCCCCCGTGGCAGGTCTGAGGAAGGTGATGCTCCGTGCCCACCGCCAGGCCTGGTGCTGGCAGGACGAGTGGACAGACCTGACCATGGAGGACATCCGCCAGCTGGAGGAGGAGACAGCTCGGATGCTGGCCCAGAAGATGGCCAAGTGTGGAGAGCCTGAGGAGCCCCCCGCTGCTGGGCCCACCCCTGAGGGGCGGCCGGAGCCTGGGGGTCCCTGTGGGCAGGAGGGGACCGAGGCTCAAGGGGTGGTCGATGTCTCCCCTGATGATTCCTTTGCCAAGCAGTGGTCCACCTCCTCCAGGTCCTCCTACTCTTCCCAGCATGGAGGTAAGAGCAGATCCTTCGTGGGTAGGGTGGGGACCCACTAACACATGGTGTTCTTCATAGGAGGTGTGTTGAGGGATCATCTCTTCCCTGGTCTAGATCTCCCAGGGGAGCTCTGGGTGCTCCCAAAAAGGTCCTGGCTGTCTTGGGGGGACTCTGGGTGCTCCTGGGGTGGCCCTGGGTCTCTTGGAAGGCTCTCTGAGTGCCCCAGGCATGTGCTTGGGTCTCCTAAATGGGCTCTGGGATGGCCTTGGGTCTCTTGGATTTTCTGTGAGGGCCCTGGGCATGATCCTGGATCTCCTGGATGGTCTCTGGATGCCCAAGGGATAGCCCTGGATCTCTTGGGAGGGTCTCTGAGTGCCCCAGGCATGGCCCTGGATCTCCTGGATGGTCTCTGGATGCCCAAGGGATAGCCCTGGATCTCTTGGGAGGGTCTCTGAGTGCCCCAAGGATGGCCCTGGGTCTCTTGGATGAGCTCTGGGTGCTCCAGGGGTGCCCCTGGGTCTCTTGAGGGGACCTCTGCATCTCTTGAGTGGGCCCTGGGTCTCTTGGAGGAGCTCTGGGTGCCACAGGGGTGACCTTTGGTCTCTTGAGAGAGGCGCTGGGTGTCCCAGGGGTGTCCCTGGCTCTTGTGGGGGGATGCAGAAACAGGGGGGGCTTTGGGGCAGGAGCAGAGTCTCTCTGTGGGGGGTTCTGGTGCTGACCCCAGGCTGGGGGCAGGGGGGGTGTCTCCTCAGAGCCTGTCTGAGTGGAGGATGCAGAACATCGCCCGGGACTCTGAGAACAGCTCTGAAGAGGAGTTTTTTGATGCCCACGGTAGGAGGGGGCACCCCCATGGCTCACTGGGGACTGGGCACCAGCTCAGGGTGGGCTGGATGTGCCTGGAGGGGGGTTCTTGTGCTGGGGGGGCAGTCACAGGGGTGCTCCCCCCGCCCACACTCCCCTTCTTGCTGCTGCAGAGGATCTGTCTGACAGCGACGAGGTCTTTGCAAAGGAGATGACCAAGTGGAGCTCCAATGACTTCTTGGACACGCTGGAGCGGCCGGTGGAGCTGGATGAGGCTCTGGGTGAGCATCTGAGGGGGGTCCTAGGCCCAAACCCCTGGGTGAATGACCTGGGAGGAGGGTGACCCCCACCCGGACACCCCATCTGGGCTCACTGGGACCTGCAAGAAAGCTGGGGAGGGACTTTTGAGGCTGTTGGGTAGTGGTAGGACTGGGGGGAATGGGTCAAAAGTAGAGGTGGGGAGATTGAGATGAGACATTAGGAAGAAGTTCTTGCCCAGGAGGGTGGGGAGACACTGGCCCAGGTTGGCCAGAGAGGTGCTGGAAGCCCCATGCCTGGACATTTGGAAGGCCAGTGAGCAACTGATGTAGTGGGAGGTGTCCCTGCCCATGGCAGGGGGGTTGGAACTGGATGATCTTTAAGGTCCTAGAGGGGTTGGAACGAGATGATATTTAAGGTTCCAGGAGGGTTGGAATGAGATGATCTTGAAGGTTCCAGGGAGGTTGGAACAAGATGATCTTGAAGGTCCCTTCCAACCCTGACAATTCCATGACTGTGCTCACAGGGGATGGAGCCAGTGCCACCAAGGTGGATAGTGAAGGCCTGGGGACATCCAGCTTCCCTGAGGTGTGTGCCCCCTCACCCTCAAGCCGTGCCCACCACGGGTGCCCACCACGGGTGCCAACCCCTGTCCTCTCCTCCCCCCAGGCCGGCTCTGCGGAGAGCGCGGTGCAGACGTGCCGGATCCACGCTCTCTTCCTCATCCTCCACAGCGGGAACATCCTGGACCAGGGTGGGGGGGAGGTGGGCTCCAAGCAGGCAGACATCCAGACCCTGGCTGCCACCTTCGACGCCGTCACCCGCGTCCACTTCCCCGAGGCTCTGGGACACGTGGCCCTGAGGCTGGTGCCCTGTCCCCCCATCTGCGCCGCCGCCTACGCCCTCGTCTCCAAGTAGGGGGTGGCACCGCCCTGGGTAGTGCCAGGGGGTGGTTGACCCCCCTGGAAAAACACCCCAGAGATGCGGGAGGGAGTGGGGAGGTGGTGGGGTCAGAGAGGGGGTTTTTCTTTGTCTGGTGTGGGGTGAAATCTGGTTGGTGGGTGGTCAAAAGGGGTGTTGGTTTTGGTTAATGTCTTAATAGTGATGGCACTAGGGCAGGGAATGTCCTCCTGGAGTTGGCACTCAAATCCTGGGGGCGGGTTTGGGGCCCTCACTCCAAGAAGGAGCTTGAGGGGCTGGAGCGTGGACAGAGAAGGGCAACGGAGCTGGGGAAGGGTCTAGAGCAGGAGTGTAGTGAGGAGCAGCTGAGGGAGCTCAGGAGGAGGCTCAGGGGAGGCCTTGTGGCTCTGCACAACTCCCTGAGAGGAGGTTGGAGCCAGGGGGGGTGAGATCTCTTGTCCCCAAGGGGTGGCACAAGGGGAACCGGCCTCAAGCTGCCCCAGGGGAGGTTGAGGTTGGAGCTGAGGAGCAATTTCTTCATGGGAAGGGTTGGATGAAGCTGCTCAGGGCAGAGTCCCCATCCCTGGAGGGGTTTGCCAGGCTGGAGATGTGGTGCTGACGGCCAGGGGTTAGTGGTGCTCTAGGGGCACGTTTGGACTCCATGATCTTAAAGATCTCTTCCAATGGAACCAAAATAAATCTATGACTCTACCCAGGACAAGTGATGGGATGGAGATAACTCCTAGTGCAGGATCCTGGGGCAAGCAAGCACCATATGGGGGCAGCTCCATTCCTCTTCCCCACCTTCTGTATCCCTTCCAGGCTCAGCCCCTACAGCCACGACCGGGACAGCCTGTCCAGCAGCCAGGACCACATCCCTCTGGCCGCCCTCCCTCTCTTGGCCACCTCCTCGGGGAGCTACCAGCACGCCGTGGGCACCGTCATCACCCGTGCCAACCAGGCCTACAGCACCTTCCTGCACTCCGGGGAGGGGGCTGGATTCTGCGGGCAGGTGAGGTGGGGTTTGGTGGGGGGATTAAGCTTCATTTGGGGTTTTTCATTGGGAGATCAACACTGAGAGCTTGGGGTCTGCTCTGTCCTTCATCATGGGCTCTTTTGCCACTCACAGGTGGTGCTGCTGGGGGACTGTGTGGGCAGCATCCTAGGCTTTGATGCCTTGTGCCAGAGCCGGGGGGGCTCGGGGGGCAGCCGCAGCAGCAGCCGCCGGGGCAGCCTGGTGAGTGCCAGGGGGCTGGGGAAGGGTGAGGAGAGGGGGTTTGCACCCCCCTGGTGCAGGGGTGTGAAGCTGGGGCTGGTTCTTGGTGTCTTGCAGAGCACGGAGCCCATCTCCCCCGAGCTGTGTGGCGGGAGGGACCCTCTGTCTGAGGGGACAGATGGAGCTGGGGGGTCCAGCCAGGCCAGTCCTGAGCTGGGGATGCAGGTGCCATGCAGGGAGCAGGGGGACAGCCACCAGCACAGCTCCTCGGGCAGGTGAGGATGCAGCAGGATGGTTGTCACTGCCATGGCCCATCCTTAGATCTCCTGGCTAACTTTTCCACGTGGAAACAGCCAATTTCCATCTGCACCAGCCTGGAAAAGGAGCATTTTGTGGGGGCATCCTCCTCTGGGGGAGCTCTGCTGGAACTCCTCTGCTTCCAGCAGCTCCTCCAGGCTACCGGGGCCACGCCAGGCAGGAGGGGGATGGTGCCACCCCTCCCTGTGCCCACTGTCCCCTCTGTGCCAGCCTGCAGGCCGGCGAGGAGGCGGAGGCAGCGCGGAGCAGCGAGGGGGCAGAGGGCACCAGCACCCGCCTCGACTTTAAGGTATCCGGCTTCTTCCTCTTTGGGTCCCCGCTGGGGCTGGTGCTGGCGCTGCGCAAGACTGTCATGCCCGCTCTGGATGGTGAGGACCCCTGGCAGCCACCATGCCAGCCCCTGACCCTCCCCGAGTCACGCTCCAGCCCTTGTCCCCAAGTCGTTCTCCAGCCCTTGTCCCCGAGTCGTGCTCCCCTTTCAAGCCCGAACCCCCCCAGGATCTCCCCAGAGCCCCTGGCACGCCCAGCCCTGGTTGTGTCAACGTTGACGTGTGCCCAAGTGTCCCCTCCCCTGCTCTGTGCCAGCCCCAGCTTGTCCCTCCTGCTGTCACCGGTGTCCTGGGTTTGCCTCCCCAGCCTTTCCTCCTGCTTTCTCCTCCCTGGGTGTTGAGCTCCTGGCTGTGCTGCCCTGTGCCCACCAGCCCCCTGTGCCCATCCCTGAGGGGCTCAGGGTGCTCAGGGCACCCCCAAGCCTTGTTCTCTGCTGCAGTGGCCCAGCTCCGACCTGCTTGTGAGCAGATCTACAACCTCTTCCACGCTGCTGACCCCTGTGCCTCCCGCCTGGAGCCCCTCCTGGCCAAGGCCTTCCACGCCGTCCCACCCCTCAGCGTGCCCCGCTACCAGAAGTACCCCCTGGGTGATGGCACCTCCTCCCTCTTGGGTGAGTAGCACCCGTGCCAGGCTGGTCCTGGGCACCCTGGGGTGTGCTACAGGCTCCAGCATCACGCTGGGGCACCCCAAGACCATCTGTGTTGGGGGGAAAGGGATGTGCCAGCCCTGCCCATCTCTTTTGGGAGGGGAGTCCTAGGGGGGTTGGTGTCCTCACACACCTCTGGGTGTCCTCACATGTCCCTCTCCACAGCCGAAGCCCTGCAGATGCACTCTGCCCTCTTCCTACCCGACGTGGACGTGGCCGCCCCACCTACCCCCACCAGCAGCTTCGGGGGTTTCTGGAGGGGCAACGAGCCAGGAGAACCCCCCACCCCCGCCAGCACCAGCGAAGTCGTCAAGAGTAAGTGCCACCCCTCCCCATCCCCTGCCAGCTCCTCGGGGGGGCTTCACTGGAGCTCTCCCCACAGTCCTGGAGCGCTGGTGGGGCCCGAAGCGCATCGACTACTCGCTCTACTGCCCCGACGCCCTCACTGCCTTCCCCACCATCACCCTGCCCCACCTCTTCCACGCCAGCTACT
The DNA here is from genome assembly GCA_013401335.1 of Brachypteracias leptosomus. Taxonomy (NCBI): domain Eukaryota; kingdom Metazoa; phylum Chordata; class Aves; order Coraciiformes; family Brachypteraciidae; genus Brachypteracias; species Brachypteracias leptosomus. The sequence continues at coordinate 480,820 of VYZX01002249.1, read as the reverse complement.
GGGAGTCCTCCGACGTGGTGGCCTTCATCCTGCGGCAGGTAGGGTGGGCACGGGGCTGNCAGGTAGGGTGGGCGAGGGGCTGGGAGGGTGGGCACGGGGTGGCGGGTGGGTGGCACAGGGCTGGGAAGGGCTGAGCTGGGGCTGTGCTGCTTGGTAGGTGATGGAGAAAGAGGGACCACAGCCAGCAGAGAGTGAGGAGAGCTCCATCTACAGCCCGGCCATCCCCAGGGAGAAGTGGCAGCGCAAACGCACCCAAGTGAAGATCAGGGTAAGTGCCCCCTGGCTGTTGGGGGACAAACCCTTTGCCAGGGTGGTGCCAGGCTCTGGTCATCCCCAGGCAGACCCCAGCTGTGGTTGGGAGGGTCTTCTCCCATCTGCCAGGAGGATGTGGAGCCTGGTTGGAGGGGGTTTGGCTTCCTTTGGGTGTCACCTGAGACCCTGTGTCCCTGCAGAACGTGACTGCCAACCACCGTGCCAGTGATGTCATCGTGTGTGAGGGCAAAGCCCAGGTCCTCAGCGGGCGCTTCATGTATGGACCCCTGGACGTGGTGACACTGACTGGGGAGAAGGTACTGCTGGGCTCATGGGGGCCACCAGGAACCTATCAGAGAAGGGGGGATGAAGCTGGTGTCACCAGGGTGTGGAGACTGGAGAAGAGAAGGCTCCAGGGGGACCTTATAGTGACCTCCCAATACCTGAAGGGGCTACAGGAAGGCAGGGGAAGGTCTATTCAAAAGGGTTTGTGATGACAGGACAAGGAGTGATGGTTTTAAGCTGGGAAAGGAGAGATTGAGGCTGGAGATTAGAAAAAAGTTCTTTCATCTGAGGGTGATAGATCAGTGGAATGATGCCCAGAGAGGTGGTGGAGGCCCCATCCCTGGAGTCCTTCAAGGTCAGGCTGGATGGGGCTCTGAGCAGCCTGCCCTAGGTCGAGATGTCCCTGCTGGTGTAGGGAGGTTGGACCAGATGAGCTCTAGAGGTCCCTTCCAGCCACAAACCTTCTATGATTCTAACAGGACCATGTGGGATGGGGGGCGAAGGTCTTGTAGGTTGGGAGCGTGGCAGGATCTGTAGGTTCAGCCCATGCTCAGCCCTTCTCCTCTGCCAGGTGGACATCTACATCATGACCCAGCCCCTGTCGGGGAAGTGGCTGCACTATGGCACCGAGGTGACGAGTGGCAGCGGGCGCTTGACCTTCATCATCCCCCCAGACAAGGCCCTGGCCATTGGCATCTACCCCGTGCGCATGGTGGTCAGGTGAGACGAGGTGCCACCTCTGCTCCTCCTCCCCAGAGGTCTACCCGCCCCCTCCATGGCAGAGCTGGTGCCAATCCTGCCCTCTCTGCCGTGCCAGGGGGGATCACAGCTATGCTGAGGCGTACCTGACGGTGGTGGCCCGGGGCACCGAGTCCGTGGTGTTCAGCATCGATGGTTCCTTCACCGCCAGCGTCTCCATCATGGGCAGTGACCCCAAAGTGAGGGCAGGAGCTGTTGATGTCGTACGGTGGGTGTGCTTCAATCTCCCCCACCTTTCATGGTGAGGAACCACCCCTGGTTGGGGTGGTGGGGATGTGGGAGCAGGTGGCCTTGCTGGGGATGAACTGGGGGATCTCCCACTGCCCCCTTGCCCAGAGCTTTCACAGCATCTCTATGTTGGTGCCTTCTCCCAAAGCCTGTTGAGACCCCCTGCAGCTCTGCTGTGCCTCCAGCCTTGCTCAAATCCCTGGGAGGTGGAAGGTTTTGGAGGCAGCACCTGTGTGTGATGTGTTGGGAGATCATAGAATCATTTGGGTTGGAAGAGACCTTTAAGGTCATCAAGTCCAACCATTCCCCATCCCTGCCAGGGCACCACTAACCCCTGGAGTTGTGAGAGTTGTGCAGAGCCACAAGGTCTCCCCTGAGCCTCCTCCTGAGCTCCCTCAGCTGCTCCTCACCACACTCCTGCTCTAGACCCTTCCCCAGCTCCGTTGCCCTTCTCTGGCCACATCCAGCATGTTGGTTGACCAGATGCACCAGATGCTTGGTGGTTTCCCACCAGGACTGTCCCCACGAGGCTCTCCTGACAGCAACACGTGTCCTCTCCTAGGCACTGGCAGGACTCTGGCTACATGATCATCTACGTGACGGGTCGTCCCGACATGCAGAAGCACCGGGTGGTGGCCTGGCTGTCCCAGCACAACTTCCCCCATGGTGCTGTCTCCTTCTGTGACGGGCTCACCCACGACCCCCTGCGCCAGAAAGCCGCCTTCCTCCAGAGCCTGCGCACCGAGGTAGGGACAGGGACACTGGCAGGGTGGGGACACGGGCAGGGGGTACCTCCTGGAGCTGCTCAGAGCTGGCCCACACTGAGGTGGAGCCCTGGGGCAGCTGCCAGCCCATGGGTGTTGCACCCAGCCCTTGTGAAATGGGGTGTCCCAGCCCCCTGGGGGTGCCTGTCCCTGCAGGAAGGGTTGGTCCCTGCCCTGATGCTTCCTCTCCTCTCCATGGACAGGCAGAGATCACCATCATTGCTGGTTATGGCTCCACCAAGGACATCTCAGTCTACAGCTCGCTGGGGCTCACGCCAGGGCAGATCTACATCGTGGGAAGGGCCGTCAAGAAGTTCAACAGCCAGTGCCAGGTATGAGGGTGGGGCTGGGGGACAACTGCTGCCCTAAGGGGAGTGTTCCATGGCCTGGGTTACAGCTCAGCTTGTCCGTGTGTCCTGCAGTTCCTCTCCGAGGGCTACGTAGCCCACCTGGCTCAGCTGGAGGCAGCAGCACTGGCCCACTCCCCCAAAGGACCTCCCCGACCAGTGCTGGGCAAAGGCACCTATGGCTGCCCAGCCCCTGTGGACTTTCTCCGCAAGCAGAGCCAGCTCCTGCGCTCACGGGGCTCCAGCCAGGCCGAGAGGGATGGGGGACCCCCCTCAGCCCCCCCTGGGCTGCCCCGTGCCAAGCCCCGCAGCGTCAGCCTCAAGCTGGAGGGTGAGGAGTGAGGGGGGCACGGCCACTGTCACCCCCCCTTCACCACAACCTTCATTTCCCAGCCAGGAGCAGGTGGGGCTGGAGCCAGCGATGGGCCCTGAGCCCCTCAGAAGGAGATGAGGGTGCTGGGTCCCCCAAGAGCGAGGGCGTCCCCTGAGACCAAGGGGTCCTGGGAGGCTACACTCAGCCCCCACCGAGATCTGGAGTGATCCCCTCAGGGCTGAGCCACCCCGGGTGTCCCCCCCAGCTCTGCCTCCACCCCGTCCCCCCCACTTTGGGGCTGCAGAGCAGTGCCTAGGAGGGTCTGTCCCCTGCAGGGCTGGTGCGTTGCCCCCCAGGGGTCCCTGGGCAGTGTTGGGGGGGCCGTGGCTACGTCCCAGGGCGAGCGGCACCTCCCCTGCTTCCCACCTATTTATTTCCGTCGGGTGTCGCCGGCCCCGGGGCCGGGCCAGGGTTTAAAAGCAGTTCCTCTGTTCTCTTCGTTTCAGTGTGAAATAAAACCATGTAAAGACGAGGCTCCGGGGCCCGAGTGTCTGCTCTGTGCCCCCCTTGCCCCCCCAAACCCTGCCCACAGGGAGCCTTGGACACAGTGTCACACAGGGAGGTGGCCTTGGGGCACAGGGGTTGGGTCAGGAGGAACTTGGGATGTGTCATAGCAGGGAAATGCTCTGTCCCCGCTGGGAAACAGAGCCTGGGGTGTCGCTGGGCTGCACCCCAGCTCTGGGGTATGAGCTGCTTGTACAGTGAGCCCAGGATGGAGCCTGCTGGGGAGTTTTCTTGGCTCTACACCTTAGAATGGCCATTGAGCAGCTGTGGTGGGGAGAGTCTGCCAGACCTCAGTGCCAGGACTTGCCCAGCTCCCTCCCCCTGCCCCATTCCTACACCCTCCTTCTACCTCCTTTTCCTCTACCAGCCATTTTTCCCAGTGACGAGTTTTACTTCTGTTTATCTCGGCATAGCACGACCAGAGTTTTATATAGATAGCAGTAACAAGCAATAATTCTCTATAAAATCTTTACAACGCTGACCTAGAGGAGACACTGGCTCAAGATGAGAGCAGCAGCCGGTGCAGGACGAGGCGTGGAGAGGGGAACAGGCACGAAGGGGTTAAGAGCCAGGGGGCTTTGAGCAGCTCGGCTCAGCCCAACATAAAGTCTAAAACCATCAAAACAATGACTAAAAGCTGGTGCCCAGGAGCACAGTCTCTTCCAGCCATGGCTTGGGGTTTTTTTGGCGCTGCTTAAATACTGCGACGGCCGCGGCGAGCTCCCCGGGGCCACGTCCAATAAGTAAAATCTGTATTAAACATTAATAAACATCCATCAACATTCCACATGTGGAATATCTAAAAGAAAAGAACCTGTCCGGAGAGCTCCAGTCGGGCTCTACTGGGAGAAGATGCCCTTGAAGCGGATCTTGTCCTCGGCCTCCTTCTCCCGCAGACGCGCGTCCAGACTCCGCAGCTCCTTGGAGACCACGGGGCGCAGGGAGGGGTCGAGGGCCAGCACCTTGGCAAAGTCAGCCTGGGCTTCTGCCACGTTCCACACGGCTGCGTGGGCCTTCCCCCTCTTGAAATAAGCCTTGACGTTGTCTGTGAGGAGAGAGCTGCTGAGCTGGGGGGGGTTTAGGGGTCCCCCCGGTGCCCCCTCGCCCTGTCGGCACCGCCCGGGGCTCCTTACCCTCGTATTTGTTGAGGATGGAGGAGCAATGATCCAGCACCTCGTAATATTCCTCACATTGCAGCTTGCATTGGCAGTAATTTAACAGCAAGGGGGTGATCTTCTGGTCGAGCTCGATCCAGTCTGGAGAGCCAGGCTGTTCCTGAAGGATGAGAGCCAGGAGGTGAGGAGGGGAAGGTCGCAAGCCCTGCACAGTAGGAGGGATGAAGGGAGGTCTGCGTGCACTCCAGAGGGGGACCAGGGAGACCCACCTTCATCTGTAGGTTCTTGAGACAGGCGATGGCATCGTAGTATTTGGCAGCTGCCTCCGGCACCTTGCCCTCCCGGTACAGCTCGTTGCCTTCCTTGTGGATCAGGGGCACGGCCTGTAGCTTCTCCTCATCCGTCATGGCCCACGGGTCCTGCTGGTAGGAGCCGGGTGCTTCCACCTGCCAGGACCCAGTCATAAAACCACAGACTGGTTTGGGCTGGAATGGACCTTTCAAGGTCATCCCCTCCAACCCCCCCTGCAGGGAGCAGGGACATCTGCAACCAGAGCAGGTTGCTCAGAGCCCAACCTCCCCTGCAATGGTTCCAGGGATGGGGCAGCGACCACCTCTCTTGGCAACCTGGGACAGGCTCTCACCACCCTCAGCACCAACACTTCCTCCCTTCTCTCTCACCTAAATCTCCCTCTTTTAGTTTCAAACCATCCCCTCTTTGTCCTGTCCCAACAGACCCTGCTTAAAAGTCTGTCCTCATCTTTCTGACAGGCCCTCACCCACCCCTCCTTATACTGTCCTGAGCCAGTGCCTCACCTTGAGCACCTCGATGTCGAAGATGAGGGGCTGGGGGTTCTTCTGCAGCTCGTCGAGGTCTGGGTAGCCCAGGGAGTAGTGCTCGTGCAGCTGGGCGATGCTGCAGCAGTGCCGCTGCCCCTCCAGCGGGTCCTTCCCCGCCGCGATGTTCCGCAGGCTCTTGGACACCAGTGGGTAGAGCACCACGTGCTGCGGGGCAAGGGGGGCAGCGCTGGGAGGGGGCCAGACCAGGGCTGGGTGGGTGGGGGGCACCGGGACCCTCCGGGCCTCGAACCTGCTCACCGGGGACACCAAGGAGCCTGCGCCACGTGTGGGTGCAGCGTGGGCCACGCCCCCATTCATCAAACCACGCCCCCAGAACACAGGCAACTAATCAGAATAGAGACCGCATTTCATTGAGGTGCGGGCTCTGACCCCGATTACAATGACCACGCCCCCTAGCAGCGAAGCCACGCCTCCAGAACATGGACAGCCAATCAGAATCGACACTACACCTCATTCAGGTGCAGGCTCCACCATTCATTACGCTGACCACACCCCCTAGCGGCAAAGCCACGCCCCCTGAGCGCGGCCCACCAATCAGAATCTACTCCACACCCCATTGAGGTGTAGCCCCCGCCACATTCACGCCCCGCTCCTGCCCCGTTCCCGCCCCACCTTCACGTCACAGCGGAACCGTGCCCGCTCCCCGGGCCGCATGGTCCTCAGCACCGCCTCCCACACCGGCAGCTTGAACTTCTTGCCGGCGATCAGCTCCATGGGCTTCCCCCGCGCCCGGCTGTCGTCCAGCGGCGTCCCCTCCTCATCCCCGACCCGCAGCGTCCGGTAGTGGAAGGTGGCCTGGGCGGGAGGAAGCCGGCCCCGGCGTCACCATGGCGACGGCGGAGGAGGAGGGGCGGGGGCTCCGTGCATGCGCGCCTCGCCCGTCCCCGTCCGTTCCTACAGCACCCCCCCACCCACACAGCCCGGTCCCGGAGGCGGCGGCGCGGCCCTGACCTTGGTGCCGTCGCGGAAGTCGGGCAGCGGCCCGGTGCCNGCCGCCGCCCGGCTCTTTCCGGAGAGGGGCGGCGGCGCCCCCTGCCTGCCGGGAGGTCCCCGGTCTAGGAAGTGGGCGTGGCCAACCGGGGAAGTGGGCGGGGGCAGCACCGGGTACCGGCTGCGGCTGCGCGTCCGGTTCCCGCCATGTTCGGAGCCGTTGGGGTGTCACGGGAGGGGATTCCGGGAATAAAGGTGCCCCAGAAGCTCGGTCATGTCTCTGGAAGGGCCGCGGGGTGGGGCAGGGGGTGCTCCCGGTGTTCCCGGTGCCTGTGGAGAGGGTCACCTCCTGCCCCGGGGCTGCTCCCGGTGCCTGTGAGGTTCCCATTCTGTCCCGGGAGTGCTCCCGGTGCCTATGGAGAGGTTCGTGTCCTGTCCCGGAGGTGTTCCCGGTGCTCTCGGGGTCCGTGGTGAGAGTTTTCTATCATTCCACGGGTGCTCCCGGTGTCCCCAGGTCACACGGTGAGGGTCACCTTCCGCCCCGGTGCTCACGGTGAAGGTCACAGCCTGTCCCGGGGGTGCTCCCGGTGTCCCTGGGTCCCACGGTGATGGTCACCTCCCGACCCGGTGCTCACGGAAAAGGTCACAGCCTGTCCCAGGGGTGCTCATGGTGTCCCCGGGTCCCACAGCGAGGGTCACCTCCCACCCTGGGCACCCCAAAGCCACCTTGCCCCCTCCTGCCAACCCCAACAGCTCCCCGGGGGACCACATGGCAGCCGTGGCAGGGCTATTGGGTGCATCCCGGGTGATGCCATCACTCACAAGCCACCCCCGGGTGACATGGGGACATTTGCAGGTGGCACATCCCCATGCCACCCTTGCAGGTGTGCCCACATCACCCCCCCCCCCAGCATGATCACGATGCCACCACAAGTGCCACCACCACTCACGGCTCCTCTGCCACCTGCGCTCCCCAGCAGGTCACCGGGCCCTGCTGCCAACGGCACCGTTTTGGGGCTATTGCTGCTCTTTTGGTGGCTTTGCTTCCTCCTCACCCTGCCCCGTGTCCCACCGGCCTGGCCATGGCCACGACCTCATCCCTGGGGGGACCTCCTGCTGCCACCTCCTGTGCCCACCAGTTTTGGGCCTGACTTAGCCAGGTGGGTCCTCTTGGCACCGTCCCAGTGCGGGAACTGCGGTGTCACCGGCGGTGCCACAGGTGCCCGGGGAGCCGCGTGTGGTCGATGCCAGGTCCGCACTGGGGGGTGAAACCACCTCCTTCCTGCCCGCCCTGCCACCATGTGCCACCAGCCTCCACGAGGCACCGGGGCCCTGCCACCTGCCAGCACCGTGGGGAGCCTGGTACCCCCCTGGTAGCAGCCCAAGGAGGGGTGCCAGCGTGATGGGGTCTTTGTGCTTTGCCTCGTGCCGGTGCTGAGGGCGGCGTGGGTGGGTTTTGGGGTGAATCCTGTCGCCCTCAGGACCAGGCTCAGGGCAGGAGGGTCAGCCCCGTGGGGGGGACACGGGTGGGGAGGGGCTGGGTCCCCCCGGGTACATCCGGGGCGAGCTGTGTGACGGCAGAAGCGGAGCCGAGGCTCATATTTGGGCACGGAGCAGGTTATTGGAGGCCGAGGCCCCGGCAGCAGCGAGATAAACCCGCCTGATAACGGTGCTGCCTCCTCCATTGGCTCCTGCCGCCCTATGTATCAACGGGCACCACTCAGGGGGGGGTCCGGGAGGGCAGGATGGTGCCCATCGGGGTGTTGGTGTTGCTCTTGTGCGTGCAGCTGTGCGGGGGTGAGCGATGGGCGATGGGGCACCCATGGGACACCCATGGGGAAGGCATGGGGCATCCATGGGACGTGACCAGCTCACCCTTCCAGCAGGCACCGGGGAGCTGCGGCTGGTGGGGGGCGGCGGGCGCTGCGCCGGGCGGGTGGAGGTGGAGTACGCCGGAGAGTGGGGCTCTGTCTGCGTCTACGACTTCGACTGGGATGCCCGCTGGGCCACCGTGGTTTGCCACCAGCTGGGCTGTGGCCGGGCGGTCAGGTCGTCCCCGTACACCCCGTTCGGGCAGGGCACCGGCCAGATTTGGCTCCAGCCTTTCTTCTGCCGGGGCAACGAGGAGAAGCTGCAGGATTGTCCCCATTTCGGGTGGGGAAAGCACTACTGCGGGCACGAGCTGGACGTGGGGGTGACCTGCGAAGGTGAGGTGGGAAGGGGATGGTGGTGCCAGGGTGCCATGAGCCTGGGCATCCCCCCGGAGGGGCTGAGGCCGTGCCCGTGCCCCCGGTGCAGAGGCGGTGGAGCTGAGGCTGGCGGCTGGCACGGGGCCCTGCGCCGGGAGGGTGGAGGTGAAGCTGCAGGGACGCTGGGGCACGGTGGGAGACCCCGAATGGGACATGGGTGAGGCCGAGGTGGTTTGCCGGCAGCTGGGCTGTGGCTCGGCCGCCGGAGCCTTCTCTGCCAGCGCCCGCTTTGGCAGAGGGCACGACACCATCAGCCTGGCACTTGTCAACTGCCGCGGGTTCGAGGACACCCTCTGGGACTGTGAGATCCGTGGGTGGGGACCCTACATTGGCGTCCATGACTTCGACACGGCCGTCGTCTGCCAAGGTAGGAGCTGGGTGGTGGTGGGGAGGGGGGGAAGGTGCCAGTCGTGGTGCCAACTGAGCCCCGTGCCTCTCCCCGCAGGGTTTGCCCGGCTGGTGGGTGATGATGGTGGCTGCGCCGGGAGGCTGGAGGTGTGGAGAGGCCGAGCCTGGACCAGCGTCTGCGAGGACCACGTGGACATCAAGGCTGCCCGGGTGGTGTGCCAGGAGCTGGGCTGTGGGGTGGCACTGGCCGTCACTGGCACCGACCCGGTGGGAACGGGGCCGGTTTGGGAGGAGGAGTTCAAGTGCAATGGCACCGAGCCCCTCCTCGCCACCTGTGCCCGGCGCCCTTCCCGCAGCCGGGGCTGTGCCAGCCATGCCAGCATCGTCTGCTCCCGTAAGCGCTGCGGGTACCAGGGGGTGTTGGGGTGAGGGGGTCTCTGCACCGTCCCCCCCCTCCCAACACCCTTCTTGCCGCAGCCTACACGGGTTTCCGACTGGCAGACAACACCTCGAGCTGCTCCGGGAGGGTGGAGGTGGAGGTGGGGGGGACCTGGGGGTCCCTCTGTGCCACCGGCTGGGACCTGCCCGATGCCCACGTCCTCTGCCAGCACCTGGGCTGTGGCCCCGCCGTGGCCGTGCCCCCGGGAGGCTCCTTCGGCGGGGGGTCCGGGCCGCTGTGGAGGGATGTGTTCAGCTGTGATGGGAGCGAGGGGCACCCGGGAGAGTGTCCTGTGGTGGTGCTGGGGGAGCCCCCCTGCCCCCCCGGCCACGCTGCTGCCGTCAACTGCTCAGGTGAGTGTGGGGGAAAAGCCTCTGGGGGCTTCTGGGGTGTGGTCTGGAGAATATGGTGTATGAGGAGCATCTGAGGGACCTGGGGTTGTTTGGCTTGGAGAAGAGGAGGCTGAGAGGAGACCTCAGTGCTCTCTACAACTACCCAAAGGAGGTTGTGGTGAGGCTGGGGTTGGGCTCTTCTCCCAAGGAACTAAGGACCAGAGGTGATGGCCTCAAGTTGTGTCAGGGGAGGTTTAGTTTGGATATTAAGAAGTTCTTTAGTGGAAGAGTGGTCAGGGACTGGACCAGGTGCTGGAGTCCCCATCCCTGGAGGGGTTCAACAAACGAGTAGATGTGGAGCTTGGGGACAAGGTCTGGGGGTCAGGGAGATGTGGGACAAAGGTTGGACTGGATGATCCTGGAGGGTCCTTTCCAACCTAAGTGATTCTATGAAAAATAGGAAGTGGTGGATGTGGGGATATTTTGGGGTGGGGCGAGGGCTGAGCTGGGGTCCTGCCACCCTCCCCGTGCCCCTGTGGTGCTGGCAGAGTGGCCACTGGGCATCACTGGGGGGTTTTCCAGGCATTTCGGAGCCCCTGCGGCTGGTGGATGGGCAGAGCCGGTGCGACGGGCGGCTGGAGGTCACGGAGAGCCCCCAGACCTGGGGCCGTGTGCCAGCGGGGCTGTGGGATGCCCGGGGTGCCCGCGTGGTGTGCCAGCAGCTGGGCTGTGGTGTGCCAGAGCAGGTCCTCGCCGTGCCAGGCTCGGGCAGCGCGGGGCTGCAGGGGCTGTGGTGCGACGGCACCGAGGAGAGCCTGGCACAGTGTAACAGGTCGGTGCCAGCCCCGGTGCCCAGCGGCAGCCCCGAGGAGGTGGCCGTGGTGTGCTCGGGTGAGTACTGCCAGGCAGGGCCGGGGGTGCCAGCTCCCTGAGCGGCTGCTCCACCCGGTGCCCTCGGTGCCCCGCAGGCAGCCGGCGGGTGAGGCTGGCGGGTGGCACCGGCCGCTGCGCCGGGAGGGTCGAGGTCTACGCCGAGGGCACCTGGGGCACCGTCTGCCAGGACGCCTGGGACCTGCTGGATGCCACCGTGGTCTGTCGCCAGCTGGGCTGTGGGGTGGCACTGGAGGCACCCGGCTCGGCTCGCTTCGGGGCTGGCACCGGGGTGCCCAGGCTGGGTGCCAGTCACTGCAGCGGGACCGAGGCGTCGCTCTGGGAGTGCCCAACCCTGGCACCACACGGCTGCCAGCAGGGTGGAGGGGCTGGAGCCATCTGTGCAGGTCAGTGCCATGTGCCAACGTGTTGAGGGGCACAGGGTGGTACCCCAGGGGGGTGAGGGCTCGCCCAGCCCCTAACCCCCCCTTCATGCCCCTTTCCAGAGCTGCTCTCCCTGCGGCTGGCTGGGGGCAGCGGGCGCTGCCAGGGGCACCTGGAGGTTCTCCACAATGGCACGTGGGGCCGGGTGTGTGCCAACGGCACCAGCCTCGTCACGGCCGCCACCGTCTGCCAGCACCTGGGCTGTGGGCACGGGGGGATGCTGGTGGCAACCCCCCCTCTGGAGCTGTGCCCAGCGTGGCTGGGCTGGGTGGGCTGTGAGGAGGGTGCCCGCTCGCTCTGGCGATGCCCGTCGGCACCTTGGCACTGGCACAACTGCAGCCTCGACGGGGACGTCCACATCACGTGTGCTGAGGACAGTGATGGCACCAGCGTGACGCCCACCCCATCACCAGGTAGCTGTGGCTGTGCCAGCAGCCCCCCCAACCCTGTGCCAGGCTGGTCAGGGTGCCCCTCATCATGTCCCTGCCTGGTTGTGTCCCCGCAGGTGTCCCCAGCTGGACCACGCAGGTGGCACCGGTGGCACCAGCAGGGACCGTGCCAGTGCCCGTGGTCCTGTGCGTGGTCCTGGGGACGCTGCTGTGCCTGGCACTGGGTGCCCTGGCTGTGCAGATGGGCCGTGCCCGGTGTCCAGGTGGGTCTGGGTGGGTGGGTGCCAGGGCAGAGCCAGTTTGGGGGTGCTCAGAGGGTGGGCAGCGGGTGACCCCCGTGCCACCCGCGGTCCCCATGTCCCTGGGTGGGCGCTGCCCATCACTTCAGGCCCTGGCAGAGCTGCAGATGCCGTCTCTGATGCCATCTACGAGGAGCTGGACTATGCCCTGACACCCGAGTACCAGGAGGTGCCCAGTCGCTCAGGTTGGTACAGATGTCCCCAGGGAGGGGGGGTCTCCGCCCTGTGGCTGCACCAGGCCCTGGTGGCACAGCCCCAGCTCATCCCCGTGGTGTGGGGGGGTCCCACCACGACCCCTCTCTGCAGCGAGGGGCTGTGCCACCCATGGTGCCAGCTCCTGCCACCCCAACACCCGGTTGTCCCCATGCCAGGCTCCCCATCAGTGGGGTCAGGGACGAAGCTGCCGTATGAAAATGGGGACAACGTGGAGGAGACAGAGCCTGAGGTGGCACCAGGTAGGACACGGGGACAGGGACACAGTGGGGACCCCCAGGGACAGGGTGCTGGGGACCTCCAACCCCAGTGCCACCATCCCTGGGGGCATGGCCATGGACTCCTGTCCCTATCCCAGACCCCCCTGCCCATCCTGGCCCCCCGGATGGCTACGACGATGCCATGGCTGTGCCAGAAGGGTCCCCTGCTCCCGGTGGTGACATCTCCAAGGGGGTGTCATGGAGCAGCTGGGACCGTGACCCCCCCCCAGGTAAGAAGGGCCATGGCCACACTGTCCCCCCCTCCAGGGGGGGGTTTGGCTGTGGAGCAGGTGACAAATCCTTTGCTGTCCCCAAAGGTGGGAGCTGCCCCCCTCCAAGCCCCCCAGGAGACCCCCAGGACCCCCCAGCCCAGCACATGGACTATGATGATGTTGGCATCAGCACCACGGGGACATCTCTGTGAGGATGCTGGGGACACACCATGGAGGTCACCATGGAGGTCACCTCAGCCTGCCCAGCAGCAGAACAACCCCCTGTCCCCCCCCCCAGCAGCACCCCAAGAGAATTTTTTAATTTCAATGTGAATTTATCATTTTTTTCGCTAATAAACTCCTCAAAGTGGCTGGAGACTCGTTCCAGGGCAGACATTGAGCTACGGGGGACATCAGCCACCTCCTGGGGACGTGGGGCTGGACCCAGAGACTCATCCCTGGGCATGGTGGGGACAAGGAGGGATGGGCTGGGAGGGGGGGACTTTGTACAAGGGCTGGTAGTGATAGGACAAGAGGTGATGGCTTCAAACTGGACTTAGATTGGAAATTAGGAGGAAATTCCTTCTCTGAGGGTGGGGAGACCCTGGCCCAGGTTGCCCAGGGGAGTTGTGGATGCTCCATCCCTGGAGGTGTTCAAGATGTTGGATGGGGCTTGGAGCAGCCAGGTCTGGTGGGAGGTGTCCCTGCCATGAGGCTTGGAACTGGATGATCTTTGAGGTCCCTTCCAACCCATTCCATGACTCTGTGGTTGCTGGTACTGGCCCCAGGACCTTTATTTGGGACACTCGTGGGGACACGGGAGAGGGAAGGACCCAAACCTGCTCTGCCCGACCCCCAGCAGCTGCAGGACCCTCCTGCCCCGTGTCCTTGGCAACCTCAAAGCCAGGAGAGCCCCTCCCTGACCTCAGCAGCACTGAGCCCTGGGCTAGAGGTGGCTCTGGTCACGTCCAGGAGCTCTCCTGGAGGTGGGGACCCCCCTCCTGCCCCCCGGCAGGACCCCCCGGTGGAAGGGCAGCCGGGCCATGGCCCTCGGCTCTGGGGGCTCCTGCTCCAGGAGGTGCCCGATCTTCAGGGCTGGCTTCAGGGTCCTCAGGGCCTCCAGCTCCTGCAGAACTTCTGCGTTTAACCCAGTTGTGGTCAGGCTTTAAATAGAGGGAGGGAAGAAGAAGAGCTGTTACCACCTCCTCCTGGGCACCAGGATGCTGGTGTCCCACCATACTTGGTCATCCCTGGAATATGGTTTGAGTTTTGGTCCATATTGGAGATAAAAGCTGGGGAGGGTCTAGAGAAGGGCCACCAAGATGGTCCAAGGACTGGGAAGCTGCCACCTGAGGACAGGCTGAAGGAACTGCCCCATCCCTGGAACCATCCCAGGTGAGGTTGGGCTCCGAGCAACCTGCCCTAGTTCCAGATGTCCCTGCAGGGGTTGGGCTCAATGACCTTGAAGGTCCCTTCCCACCCAAACTGCTCCATTATTCTGTGATTCGATGAGGGGTTTGTCCAGCCTTAATAAAGGAGGCTCAGGAGAGACCTTCTCCCCATGTTCCAGCGTCTCATGGGTGGCTACAACGCCGGTGGAGACCCCCTTTTGATAAGTGGACGTGGACAACAGGTCCAGATCACTCCTGGGGAGATTCTGACTGGACACAAGAAGAAACCCCAACAGTGGACACAAGATTTAGGTGGACACCTCGCCTAGACCACGCTTTGGCCAAAAACCTTGGACCAGATGATCCTTGAGGTCCATTTCAAGGTGGGATTCTCCAATTCTCTGCCCCCCCTGTCCCACAGCACTGAGGATGGAAGGAGAACCTCACCCCAAGACCTGCAGCGGGCAGGAGGGCTGCTGGAGCTGCTGGAGGAGCTGCAGGACACCTTCAGATCCCAGCTGGTTGTCGCTCAGGTCCAGGCAGGTGAGTTTTGGGGTCTCCAGCAGCAGCGTGGCCAGAGCTCGGCACCCAGCGCCCGTCACCCGGCAGCTCCCCAGCCTGGGCACCAGGGGGGACATGGGGTTGGGGTGGGTGGTGGGTGGTGGGCAGGGGTGGGGAGGGGGGTCCAGGGTCGGGTCTCTTACCTCAGGGTCCTCAGAGGGTGGGCAGGGCCGTGACAGAGCCCCTGGCACAGCAGAGCCACGCCAGCATCACGCAGCCCCTCGCTGAAGGACAGGTCCAGCTCCTCCAGGCATGAGCTGGTGGCCACAGCCTGGGCCAGGTCCTGGCAGCTGCCACTGGTGAGGCGGGAGTACCAGAGCCTGATGGGCACCCATGGGAGAGACCGTCAGGGCCACCCCACCGGGGTGACAATCATCCCACCACGGTGATGGTCCCTACCCTCATGCCATCCCACCACGGTGAAGGTCCCCAGCCTAGTGCCATCCCACCATGGTGATGGTTCCTACCCCAGTGCCACCCCAACACAGTGACAGTCCCCACCCTGGTGCCACCCCACCCTGTTTTCAAGCCCCTCACCCTGGGAAGGGGGGACAAAGGGGTGATGCCACCTCAGAGGGACTCCCCAGCTTCATTCTGGGAGTCTGGGAGGTGTCCAGGGGTGCCAGGGGACGTCCAGGGGTGCCAAGGAGATGGCTGGAGGTGCCAGGGGGATGCCCAGGGGTCCAAGGAGGATGCTTGGGGTGCCAGGAGAATGCCCAGGGGTCCAAGGAGGTTGTCTGGAGGTGTCAGGGGGATATCTGGGGGCTCCACGGGGATGCTCTTGGATGCCAGGGGGTGCCCAGGGGTCCAGAGAGGATGTCTAGGGGTGCCAGGGAGATGCCCAGGGGTCCAAGGAGGTTGTCTGGAGGTGTCAGGGGGATATCTGGGGGCTCCACGGGGATGCTCTTGGATGCCAGGGGGTGCCCAGGGGTCCAGAGAGGATGTCTAGGGGTGCCAGGGAGATGCCCAGGGGTCCAAGGAGGATGTCCAGGTGATCAGGGTTGCTGGGGGGACGCCCAGGGGTTCAAGAAGGTTGTCTGGAGGTGCCAGGGGGATGCCTGGGGGGTACCAGAGGATGCCCAGGGAGGTACCAGGGGGGTGCCCGGGGGTGCCACTCACCGCAGGACACGCAGTTGGCAGCGGGGCTGCCGCAGCCCCTGGCAGAGCCGCCTCACGCCGGGGTCACCCAAGGTGCCATCGCCCAGCTCCAGCCGTGCCAGCCTCGGGTGCTGGGACAGCAGCTCCCCCAGCTCCGCGCAGCAGCTCTCGGACAGTTGGCACCAGTGCAGCCTGGGGGACAACCACGGGGACACCACCAGGGCACAACCAGCATGGAGGGACCACATCAATCCAGGAGTGGAGGGACCACACCCACCACATGGACCATCAGGATGGTGGGACCACACCCAACCAGGGCCAACCAACATAGAGAGGACACACCCAACCATGGACAACCAGCATGGAAGGACCACACCCAACCATGGCCAATGAACATGGAGGAACCACACCCAACCATGGACAATCAATGTGGAAGGACCACACCCAACCATGGCCAATGAACATGGAGGGACCACACCCAACCATGGCCAATCAATGTGGAAGGACCACACCCAACCATGGCCAATGAACATGGAGGAACCACACCCAACCATGGCCAATCAACGTGGAGGGACCACACCCTCCCACCCCACAGGTCTCTTACCTGAGCACCTCCAGGCTGCTGCCCGGGTGCTGCAGAGCTCTGCAGAGCAGGTGGATGGGGGAGTGAAGCTCTGGCTGGGGATGTTCTCCAGCTCCCGAGGCACCAGACCTGCAAGGAGACAGAGCCCTGAGGACCATGGGTGGCCTCCACCAGCACCAGCACCTCTCGGCTTTGATGCTGGCACCCAAGACCCCCAAGCAAGCTCACAAGAGGTCTCCTCAGAGGGACCTCCATGGCTTTGGAGATGCAAAGGATGCCAAGGGTTGCTGCTGGAGTCGACCAAAGCAAAGCTCAAGCTGCACCTAAAATTTCAGCTCCAGGGATGTCCCCTTGCAGGTGAGAAGGGGACGTGGAGCCAGATGGACACCAGGGACAGTTGGGCCTCTTCAGGCTGGAGAAGGTGAGCCAAGAGGCTCCATCTCCATCAGTCCCACCTCATCCAGGAGCCTGCATGAGCCTCAGGAATAAGTCAAGCCCTCCATGGAGGAACTAGACCAAGGAGAGGACCAGCTGGTCTCTGGGTAGAAGGACCTGAGATGCCTTTAAAGCCTTTTGGGGTGGAGAAGGAGAAACGTTTGTGTTTGGGGTCACCAGAGCAGGGAAGGACAGAACTCACCGGGGCAGGTCCTGGCTGGGACCCTCCTGCTGGAAGGAGCATCCCCGGAGGGTGACACAGCCCAGCCCAGCCCAGCCCCTGATGCAGAAGGAAAGGGCCAACTGGTCGTAGAGGCTCAACTTGATGTCCTTCAAGTCTATGTCAGTGCAACGACCCAACGTGCTCTGCATGGAGCTCTCCTCGTTCATCTCAAACAACCAGTGGAACGTGTCCAGCTCTGAAACCTTCAGCTCTTGGCCAGGCTGGGAGCTGCCCCCAAGCCTCCCCTGGAGCCACCTCAGCACATCTGCCCTGGCTTGGGGTGAAATCCTGCAGCCCGTCATCTCCTCCATGGACTTCATGGACTTGGGGCTCACCAGCCCGAAGAGGAACCTCACCACTAAGGTCAGATCCTTCCTGGACCCACCATAACTCTCCAATAACAGGTTCACATCCTTCAGGAGAGCCCCCGAGTCATTGGCTGCTCCCTCATCATCCTCCAGAACATAAAACATGGCTGCAAAAAGCTCCTGGAGGTGCAGGTGGGTGAAGCTGTAGAAGTTCCCTTGGTCAACCCCTTTCTTTGGGATCTTCTCGTTGAGGAAGAGGGGGAGAAGCTCTGGCTGGTCCAAGCCACGCTCCTTGATCTCCTTCTCCTCAAAGAGGACCTTGTGCTTCCAGATGCCCTCAGCAGCCAAGGAGCAAAGGTTGGGTAGGAACTTCTGGAGGTCCTGGGGGTTGTCCCTGTCCCTGCACCTCATTAACCAGGAGAGGTAGAACATGCTCATCTGGGTGGTGGTTTTGGGGCACTCAACGAGGGTTTTCTTCTGGGTGAGCTCTTGTTTGAGGACGGTGCAGATGCTCCAGCTCATGATGGGGATGGTGCACAAGCTGTAGAGGACCTCGTCGCCCCTGGCAAACCCTAAGGCCATGTTGGCTTTATTGGTGTCCCCAAAGAACCTGTGGAAATGTTCCTCCCTCCTGGCTGCTGGAAACCCCAGAATTTCTGCACAACGTTCCCCCTCCAGGCACCTCCCCAGGCTCTGGAGAGCCACCGGCCTGCTGGTGATGAGCAAGGAGGACCTGGGCAGAACTGTCTTCTTCAACAGGCTCCTCAGGGTGGTCTCCAGGGGCTTCACCTCCCGGGGGTCAGAGCTCAGCTCCTCCTTGGGCTCAACCAAGGAGAACCCCAGGGCCTCGAAGCCATCAAAGATGAAGAGGATCCTCTTCTGGCCATCCAGGATCTTCCCAACCAGAGTCCTCCTGTGAGGGCAGCACCTGGACACCAGGTCTACCACGCTGGCCTCCTGGGTAAGGGCAATGTCTTTGCAGTCTATGCAGAAGACGTAGTCAAACCGTCTGTAGGTCCCTTCCACCCACTCCACCATCACCTTCCTCACCGTCATCGTCTTGCCCATCCCCGGGGCCCCCACCAGCACCACCACCTGCGGTGTGTGTCCATCTCCACGGGGTCTGAGCAGTGTCTCTGCAGTGATGGTGGTTGGTCCATCGCTGGTGTTGGCAGCTCCATGGCTGGAGGTCACAGCTCCATGGTCACCTCCCCGCTGGCTCCGAGGCCCCCAGGAGATGCTGAGGGGGGTGTAGCGGCTGTTGATGGACACGTTCTCCCCAGGGCAGGAGGTGACCTCTCTGTACCAGAGGAACTCCTGGGCCACGTGCTCCCGGTACTGCCGCTGGTGCTCTGGGGGGTGAGGAGCAGAGTGAGGTCCAAGCACAGCTGGGCTCCTGAGGAGCTCCCAACCGGCCCAACCATCTTCCCAAGGGGACACTGGTGTCAACGCTCAGGGCTTGCCCAAGTCCGGCAGGGATGATAAGGACGTTGTCTGCCAGAACTGAGGGATCCTGCTCAGTTCATCCTCCAGGATCAGCAAGTCCAACCTTCATCCAACATCTCCCTGACCCCCAGACCATGTCCCCAAGCTCCACATCTACTTGTGTGTTGAACCCCTCCAGGGATGGGGACTCCAGCAGCTCCCTGGGCAGCCTGGGCCAGTCCCTGACCACTCTTCCACTAAAGAACTTCTTCCTAATGTCCAACCTAAACCGCCCCTGGTGCAACTTGAGGTCACTACCAGTTGGGGAGGTCCTTCTCCTCTCCTGGCTCCCCCCATCATCCTGATCCATCAACCCCTGTTTTAACCACCCTTCAATCCTCACCCACCCTGGGAGAAGATGCAATTTCCCACCTGTCTCCAGGATCACCCGGGGGAACAAGAGGCAGAGAAAAGGAGAACAGACTCTGGCTTCCCACCTTTCTCCATCTCCTCCAGGAGTTCCTCAGCCAGGTCCCCCTGGTCCAGCTCCTGGAGCAGCCCAATCGCCATGTCCATGGCGGCGTCTCCACCGTGGTTCTTGCCCATGCAGCTGATGAAGGCACCAGGATGAGCGGCCTCCTCCAGGGAATCCTTGGGGATGTCCCATCCTCCTTCCACCTGAGCCTCCCAGAACTTCGTCTTGAACTCCTGGAAGTCTTTGAGAGTGAGACCCTGGAGTGCTCGTAAGAGGATGGCCAATGAACGTTCCTCTGCTGCCATCTCAGGGGGTCATCTGAAAGTACCAATGGTTAGATACCAGGGCAAGAGGTTCTGGAGGTGGGTGCTGTGTCTGTCCCAGTACAACCCAGTTCTTCCCATGCTGGAAAGGCTGGGGAGGGTCACCCCGTCATGGCATGGTCACACAGACCATGGGTGCTGTGGAGCTGGTACCACGGGGGTGTCCCACTGGGATGGGGAGAGGAAAAACCCAAAGATCATCCTGGGGGTTTGTACCTGGCTGAAGGTGCAGCCCCTTGGGGCAGAGTCACCCTGGTCAGCTCAATCCCTTGGCACAAGGTCACCCACTCAGCCCATTCCCTTGGCACAGGGTCCCCCAGTCCCTTGGCACAAGGTCACTCAGTCATTCCAGTCCCTTGGTGCAGGGTCCCCCAGTCAGCCCAGTCCCTTGGCACAGGGTCACCTGCTCAGCCCAGTCCCTTGGTGCAGGATCCCCCCAGTCCCTTGGCACAGGGTCCCCCAGTCCCTTGGTGCAGGATCCCCCCAGTCCCCTGGCACAACGTGTCCGTGCCCCCCGTGCCCTCCCCGGTGCCCCCGGAAGGACTCAGGCACCCCCAGCATCCCCTTCCTGCACGTCACCCAACGGCCTCTTCCTCCTCCTTCCCCACACAGGACAACCCCCAGCACCAGCAGCTGAGCACCCAAAGGGCTCCAACAAGCCCACGAGGAAGATGCCCCGAACCTCTTGGTGCCCCCTGAGGAACTTTATTGTGATAATTGCAATGATAGAACGTGTGGAAGAAAATGTTGTTGTTGCAGAGCTCACTAATTAGTGTATGAACCATGGGTGAGAGTTAAGGATGAACGTGGAGAGCAGGAGAAAATAAGGATGAGCTTGGCCAGGAGAGCAGAAGAGGTTCTGCTGTGGGCTTGGGGTCTGCAGCTGGGGCTGGGGGTGGGTCCTGCAGGGTCTGCAGAGGAGCTGGACCAGGGTGGGGGAGGCATCAGCCATGGGGGTCACTTGGGAGTGGGGTCTGGAGATGGAGACAGAGCCAGGACCAGGAACAAGGGCACAGAGTGGGTTCAAGGTCCACGAAGGAGGCAGGACCAGGAACAAGGCTCCAGATTCTTCCTGGAGCCTGGAGAAGGGTGACTGCAGCATGGGTAGAAGGTCCAAGCCAAGGATGGGCTGAGATACCCCAGAATGTCCCCCTGAGGGGGTCAGTGAAGAGATGAGGTGCCCACAGCACCGCTCAGACAGAGAGGGAGGGTCCAGGGCAGTGGGTGGGGAGGTCCCAGGCGAGGCTGATCAGGGCTTTGAGGCTATTAAAGCCCCTCAGGTGCTCATGGGTGGGTGTTGCTGCTGCTTTCTGGGAGGTGCTGAGCCAGGCAGAGCTTCAGCTGCTGCAGGTTCCCTCCAGACCCACCTCAGCTGCCACACCAGGACACCCCGACCATGGGAAACGTCCCTCATCCCCCTTCCCAGGAGCTCAGAGGTGAGGAGAAGCAGCTGCTGCCCCAAAGGTCCCAGGTTTTTGTTGTTGTGCTCCCTCTCCAGCCATGGGGGGGTTGCAACTGGGGTTGTAGGAAAGGAGAGGGGCTCCTGGGGGGGGGTCGTGATGTCCAGGGGGGGAATAAGCTCATTCTGTGACCTGCTCTCCTGGTTTTCATGGGTTTATGAGCAGGAGTGTGGTGAGAAGCAGCTGGGGGGGTTGAGCCTGGAGCAAAGGAGGCTCAGGGGAGACCTTGTGGCTCTGCACAACTCCCTGAGAGGAGGTTGGAGCCAGGCGGGGTCGGGCAAGTGTTTTCCTGCTTATTTCCGAAGAAAATCAGGCTGGAAGAGCTCTGGGCAGCCCCAGAACCTGGCTGTGGGTTGGGGTTTGACTCATGTGGGGTGAACAGGAGAGTTGTGGGTGGCTGGAGAAGGGGAGGCTGTGACTGGGAGGGCACAAAACCACCCTGGGGTGCTTCTTCCCTCCCCCTTGCAGAGCTTCTTGGCCCTTTAGTCACTGCTGGGGGGGTTGTCACACTCAGAACCCCCTTATCCTGATGGGGGGAGCCCCATATTCCTTTGCCAGGCAGTTTAGCAGCCTGGCACCCTCCCCAGCATGCTTCCTACTCCCCCTTTGTGTCTCTATTCTCTGTAATCACTGCAAATCCAGGCAGGATTTGGAGGAGCAAGCAAAGCAGGTTTTGGGGGGGTTGGGAGCTGCGGGGACAGCCCCAAATCCCTGAGAATAAGCCCCAAATAACAGGAGATGTGGAGCAGCAGCTGGGCTGCCTTACCCACCCTGCCAGCCCCCCCTTGGCACCCTGTCCCCCCAGAGCCCCAGCCCTTCCCTCCCAATTGGAGCTTCCCCCCCCTTCTCTGCTCTCCATCTTCATGCAGTCTGCAGAGGTGCATTGTGGGAACCCCCCAAGTCCCCCCCCCCCTTTTCTGCCTCCCTCCCTCCCTCCTCTCTGCGCAAGAACCAGCTCCAAGGTGCGACTCGGGCGGGCAGAGGACACAAGGTAGGAGCTGCTGCTTTCTCCTGGCACTGGGGGCTTGGGGCAGAGCTACGGGGGGGTCCTGGGGGATTCCAGCCACGTTCCCACCCGGGTCATGCGGAGAAATGGGGCTTCACCTGCTCAAGGTGAGTGTCTGCTTGGGGAGCAGGCCAGGGGTGCTGGTGGGCTCAGCTCTGTGCACAGCCAGGGGGGGCTGCTTTTAACCCAAACCAGTGGGCAGAGCTGGTCCTGAGCAGCTCCCAGCCCATCCCAACCTCCCTTCTGCTGCTCCCTGAAGGTCAGGCAGCCAGGGGAGCATCTCTGCAAAGGCTGCTGGGTGGCAGCTCGTCTGCTCCCTCCACGTACCTGCCATCTCCTCCGGGCTTGCCTGGAAGGCGTTTCTGCAGAGGCAGGTGTGTGGGAGCTCACCTGCTTGTTCCACGTACCTACAACCTCCTCCAGGTTGCATGCTTGCTTTCCTGCTCGCTTCATGTACCTGCAATCTCCTCCAGGCTCCCTGCTCGCTTGCCTGGAAGGCGTTTCTGCAGAGGCAGGTGCCTGCTCACTTTCCTTCTTGCTCCATGTACCTTCCATCTCCTCCAAGCCTCCTGCTGGCTCCACATACCTGCAGTCTCCTCCAGGCTGTTCATTTGCCTGCTCACTTGCTTGCCTGCTTGCTCACATACCTTCCATCTCCTCCAAGCCTCCTGCTCACTCGCTCCATGTACCTTCCATCTCCTCCAAGCCTCCTGCTGGCTCCACATACCTGCAATCTCCTCCAGGCTGTTCATTTGCCTTCTCACTTGCTTGCCTGCTTGCTCACATACCTTCCATCTCCTCCAGGCTGCTCTCTTGCCTGCCCTCTTGCTCGCTCCCTGCCCGCTCACATACCTGCAATCTCCTCCAGGCTGTTCATTTGCCTTCTCACTTGCTTGCCTGCTTGCTCACATACCTTCCATCTCCTCCAAGCCTCCTGCTGGCTCCACATACCTGCAATCTCCTCCAGGCTGATACCCTCATCCAGCCCCAGGGAACCCAGCCCCGGTCCGGAGCAGCCGCGGTGCCGCAGCAGGGCCCGGGCTCCGGGAAGGCTCCGGGAGGGCTCCGGGAGCGCGGGCGGCATGTGCCGGAAACAGGGCGGCTGGGAAGGAGGAGGGGAAGGAGCTTCTCCAGCACAAACCCTCCAGCCTGGGCTGGGATCCCCTTTCCAGCCTCATTTCCCCTTCCCTGAGCTGGGGTTTGTTTGTCCTGGGTGGGTTTGATGTCTTGGTTTCATCGCTGGTTGGTTTGAAGGAAGGAGTTGGGGGTGTTGTTAGGTGTGGGGGGGGTGATATCAAAGGGATATCATTTGATAAGACCCCAGATTGTGCTGGGAAGCAGCTCACAAAGGGGAACCTGCCCTAAAATGCCCCAAATTGCACCAGAGGCAATAGTGGTGGTTTTAAGCTATGGGAGAAGATTGCACCAAAGAAGGGGGGGGACACCAGAGCAGGGCTCCTCTCTCAGGGTTGGGGCTTCCAGGGGTGAAATGAATATTGGGGGGGGATGTCTTGGGTTTTCCAGCCTGGTGGCCCTGCCTCGATGTCCACCCGTGCCCTGTTTGTTTGCAGAGACCTGTTGATTTAGCCCCTGTGCCCCTCTGGTAGCTTCTGGTGGGGCTGGAACAGGGAGGGGAAAAAAGAGGATTTTTTTTTATTCCTGAATTGGGGTCATCCTGGTGGAACTTCAGCATTTGGGGCAGGAGGAGAACCCCCCCTCTGCAGCCCCGTTTTCCTGGGTGGGGCTTGGGCAGGATGCTGTCGGGAGAGGGAGGATGGACTATGCTGGATCTGCTCCACGCTCCAGCTCAGGAGTGACCTCCACGAGTGTGACCTTCACAGGTTTGACCTTCAGCATTTCTCCATCTTTCCTTTCCCAGCCACCCTGCCCGACTCCAGCCTCTATATTGGGGCAGGAGAGGGGAAAAAAACCCCAGATTTCCCCTAAATGCAGATATTTATCCCTCTGCATCCATCTCCTCTGCTGGCAGGTGGCCAGGAGCAGGGGCTGGCAAACCCCCTGATGTTCTGATGTTCCTCATCCTTGGCTGGGCATGGGGCAGGTAGAAGGGGCAGAGGGGAGGGATGGGGATTGCTGAGCAAGCGTTTTGATGCTGGTGGTGCTTCCTCAGCTCCTCCTCATCTTCCTCACCATCCTGCCTGCAGGGAGGGAGGGAAGGGCTGAGGTTTTGCTGCATAAGGTGAGTGATGGGCTTTCCTCCAGAGCGTGCCAGGAGCTGCTCTGGAAGGTCACTGCTGACTTGGCCCCTTTTCCTGCAGCAGATTCTTGCATTTCAGCTGCAGAGCAACAGTTCTGAGGCTGGTGGCTGCAGATGTTTGAGCTGCCAGACCTGGACCTGCCCTGTGCTCATGCAGCGGCACCTCTGGGATCATCTTGTTGGCTACAGAGGAGGGTGATGCCATGAAAGCCCTGGTGCAACCCCCTGCTGGTCAGGAGGGATGGGGTTGGGATGCCCAGGAGCTGGGGGGGGGATGGTGAATTTGCTGCTTGCTGCAGAGGTTGGGGCTGTTTCACTGTGTCAGAAATAACCCTTGGGGTTTTTTTTGGGGATGTTGCTTTGAGAGAGACACGGGACATCAGGAAGGGACCTTAAAAGCCTTGATGTGTTGGGTGCAGAAGGTTGATTCCCTTGCTCCTGGCTGCTTGGGGAGCAGCCCCCCCAAACTGGAAGCATCTCCCCTCATGGCCAAGGCAGCTTCCCAGGCTTGGTGCAGCGATGAGGGCTTTGGGGTGGGGAGGGGTGAGTTGTTCACCCTTCTCCAAGAGGCAGAAAGGAGCCACGAAGCTCTTGCTGCCCCAGCATTGGCATCAGGATATCGAGAGAGAGATGAGACCTGCCCTGTGGCCCCAGCCTGGGTGGGAGCTGTGGGGAATTGCTTATGGGGGACATCTGAGCCTTTTGGGGTGGCAATAACCCCCTCCCAGAGCAAGCAGCCCTCTGGGAAGACCCAGAGGCGGTGTGGACCTCCAGGAGGGGGTGTCAGTGGTGCTGAGCTTGAAAGGACAATAATGAGCTTTCCTTGATTGTGGGCCAGCTTCTGCTGGGGCTCTTGGGCTCTGGGGGCCTCTCTTTTGATCTCACAGCCTGGGGGGATGTGGCAGCTCCTGGTGCAGCAGCTCGTCCCCAGTGCCACAGAGCTGCTGGCCCTGGGGGGGCTGGGAAAGGATTAAAAAGAGAGAAAAAGGGGGTGTTTGCAAAATGCTGAGTGTGGCAAGAGCTGAGGCGTGAGGGGGTGCCCAGGGTGGGACGTGGGGGTGCCCCAGGGGCTGGGGATGGTGTCACCCCTGGGTCTGTGTTCGTGTCACTGGCTGCGCATCTCCCACTGCGACTCCTTTGGGAACTGCTCCAGTGCTTTGATCCCCTCCTGTCACAAAACTGCTCTGGAAAAAAGGCATCGTGGTGAAAATCCTCCCCTTTGTCCCCCAGGTTTCTGTCTGGGCTGAGTGATGCTGGGGCCTGGCAGGGAGAGGCTGCAGGTCTCACACTGTGTGAGTTTTGAAGGGGAAAAGGAACAACCTTGTTCCACTGCAGGAAAAAAAAAAGGAATATAAAGTGGATAAAGGGTATTTGGTGCTGTCTGAGGGGGGGTTGAGCTCAGGATTAAAGGCAGGAGGGAGCAGAGTGAAGTGAGATGCTCTGAAATCAGTGTGGTTATGACTGTGCCTCTTTGGGGGCCCATGAGGGGACCCCGAGAAGCTGCAGGATCATAGAGTGACAGGTTGGAAGGGACCTCAAGGATCATCCAGCCCAATGGGTCTGGTTTAACCTCACCAAGTGTCTCCAGGTTCTCTCTAGTTGTAGGAGCAGTTTGCTGCTGTGATGGGGGCACAGCAGCTCCAGCTGCACCCCAAGGGCTGGTGGCTCTCGAGTGTGACCAGGAGGGTTTCACAGCCTTGCTGGGTGGGACCTCTCCTGCTGATGGTTGGTCAAGCCCACGCTGGGGGTATCTCAGTGCCCACCCCTATGGACCAGTCAGGGCACCATTCATGGAATCATTGAGGTTGGAAGAGACCTCTAAGACCACCAAGTCCAACCCTCACCCCAGGAGCACTAACCCATGTCCTGAAGTGCCACATCTACAGGTTTTCTGAACCCCTCCAGGGCTGGTGACTCCACCATTGGAGAGTTTGAGACTAAATCTTCTATTTCCCAGCTGTTTTGGAGATGCTTCCCTGATTTCTGCCATGTTTGGGGGCAGCTGGGGGGTTGTGTCCACCCCAGTGCCACGTTCAGGTGATGAACAGCACGTGGTGAAGACCATGATGCAGGAGGGAAGGGGAGGGTTTGGCTGGGGGGTTTGGGGCTTTATTGTCACATAGGGTGAGAGGAGACGAGGGAAGGAAAATGCAGAAGATGGTTTTGCTGGGTGCAGGGGCAGTGCCTCAGTGCAGCCGAGCTGTGGTTTGGTTTCCAAAGGAAAAAGGACACAAATAAATCCCCTGGTTGGAGTTTGAGGTGTCTGCAACGTCCATCCCAGTGAGATCTCTGGGGTCAGGGCAAGATGAGAGCTCAGCCCCCTTCTCCTGCAGAGGTCCTGGTGGAGAAAAAGGATATTTAACCTTTTTCTGGGTTTCTGCTGCTGGAGAGTGTCTCAGGGCTCTGAAATTGTGTCTGGAACTAATTACCATAGTTGCATGGTCATTATGTGCAGCCTGGGCCTCTGAGGACCTTCCCTTGGTGGTCCCTGGAGGTCTTTAAGAGGTATCTCTTGGTGTCCTCTCCATGAGCTCCTGGCCTCCTTTTCCATAGATGGTTTTGTCTCAGCCCATCTCTGGTTGTGGAGTGTTAAGGCTCCTTCTCTTGGCCTTGGTTGTGCTCTCTCCTTGTTGTAAAACACTCTGGGATGTGTCCTCCTCCAGTCGTGGTTGCAAGAGCTGTGTCCTTGGTGGCCCAGGCTGCCCAGGGAGGTGCTGGAGTCCCCATCCCTGGAGGGGTTTAAAGAACGAGTAGATGTGGAGCTTTGGGACATGGTCTGGGGGTCAGGGAGATGTTGGGATGAAGGTTGGACTGGCTGATCCTGGAGGTCCTTTCCTCTTTGAATTCTGATTCTTCCCTGAGGCTGCTGTAACAGTTCCCTTGGCAGATATCAGACAAACCCCATTTTGTTGGGCTACAGGAGCCTGTCCCATCCCACCCCTCAACTTGGTGCCAGGTAGAACCTGACCTCTGACCTCTGATGCCCACCCTGGGTTGGGAGATGACGGGTCAGGAAGGGGTAGGGGGCTGTGGTTGGAGGTTTGGTGATGGGTCAGGGAGGGGTTGGAGGTTTGGTGATGGGTCAGGTAGAGGTTGGAGGGTTGGTGATGGGTCAGGAAGGGGTAAGGGGCTGTGGTTGGAGGTTTGGTGATGGATCAGGTAGAGGTTGGAGGTTTGGTGATGGGTCAGGGTGGGGTTGGAGGGTTGGTGATGGGTCAGGAAGGGGTAGGGGGCTGTGCCTGGAGGTTTGACCATCCCTGGCCAGGAGATGAGCTGCTGGGGTGGGTGCAGCCGCAGGAGTGACGCAGCCCTGGAGCTTTGCTGGCAAATCCTCCCCCCCCTCCATGGCAGTGACTGTGAAAACCCTTCCAGCATCTGACACTCTCCACGCTGAGCCTCAAAGGGCTCGTTTGAGAGGGAGATGTTTAATNTGAGCTCCTGGCCTCCTTTTCCATAGATGGTTTTGTCTCAGCCCATCTCTGGTTGTGGAGTGTTAAGGCTCCTTCTCTTGGCCTTGGTTGTGCTCTCTCCTTGTTGTAAAACACTCTGGGATGTGTCCTCCTCCAGTCGTGGTTGCAAGAGCTGTGTCCTTGGTGGCCCAGGCTGCCCAGGGAGGTGCTGGAGTCCCCATCCCTGGAGGGGTTTAAAGAACGAGTAGATGTGGAGCTTTGGGACATGGTCTGGGGGTCAGGGAGATGTTGGGATGAAGGTTGGACTGGATGATCCTGGAGGTCCTTTCCTCTTTGAATTCTGATTCTTCCCTGAGGCTGCTGTAACAGTTCCCTTGGCAGATATCAGACAAACCCCATTTTGTTGGGCTACAGGAGCCTGTCCCATCCCACCCCTCAACTTGGTGCCAGGTAGAACCTGACCTCTGACCTCTGATGCCCACCCTGGGTTGGGAGATGACNCGGGGGGGGGGGATGTGGGGAGCAGCAAACACCAGGTTGGGAAAGGATCCATAAATATCTGAGCAGAGGGAAGTGGGTCAGCAGCAGCTGCTGGGACTTGATGCCGTTGTCTCCAGGGCTGGGCTCTGGGAGGGCTTCCAAGCCCAGCATCCTCCTCACACTGCCCCAGCCTGGGGTGCTGGGGGTGTTGAGAGGCATCCGTGACCAGCAGCTCTGGTTCACATCATGTTTTATCCCATTGTGTCAGGAGCTGGGGTCAGAAGAGCCCGTGAGGGAGCTGGGAACCATCCTGGGGTAGGATTGATGCTCTGGGAGCCTCCTCGGGGAGCTGCCCACGAGCTCCAGCTCCTTATGTAAAGCTGCTCTAATATTGATGGAGATCTCCAGGCACTGCATTACCTCATCTGTCTCCACAGCACCTCTTGGAGGGGGGGAAAGGCTTAGTCACAGTGCCCCGAGGTGCTGGCATCTCCCTCCTGCCCTCCTCATCCTCATCCCCAGCAGCTCAGGAAGGAGAAGGGACGTTTAGTCCCTGCTGGGGATGAGGGGTGGGAGGACTGGGAAGCAGAATGTGCTGCTGGGCTGCAGGAGGAGGCTGGGATGGGGGGGGTTGAACACGAATCCTGGGGGATTTGGAGTCACCATCCCTGGAGGGGTTTAAAGAATGAGTAGATGCAGCACTTGAGGCCGTGGTCTGGTGGTCAGGGAGGTTGGGGTGAAGGTTGGACTTGCTGATCCTAGAGCTCTTTGATCTATGATTCTTTCCTGAGGCTGCTGCATCAGTTCCCTCTGCAGATACCAGACAAACCCCATTTTGTTGGGCTACAGGAGCCTGTCCCCCCCCACCCCTCACCTTGGTGCCAGTTTTTTTTTTGCTTCTTCTCCACAGGGTAGAAGAAACTGGCCCAGAGCCCTGAGGACACTCTCTAAAGGGCAGTGTCAGCATCACTGGGGGGGTGGGAAGGTTGAAATCCCCAGTGTGACCCCTCAGAGCCACCAACACCTCCCCAGTTCAGTGGGGGAAAGTCTTTGATCTCCCCACTCCTGCCACACACATTTATTTTTTTTTCTTCCCTTTCCAGGAAATTACGTGTTTTCAGGTGCCTCTTTGAAGTGGCCAAATTCTGCTTTTCCTGTTTAGGTGCAGAGGCTGCCACAGGGACTGGATCTGCAGATTTCAGCCTAAAATCACCTGCTCTTCACCACCCAGCTGCTGCCTGAGTCCCTGAGGATGGATTCAATCCCCTGAGCTGCTTTGGGCAGGTGCAAATTGCTCTTACCAGAGGGAGCTGGGTGAGAAAAGGACCTTTTTGTGTCCTTCAGGAAGCTGCTTTGGTCTGAAATGGCCAAATTCAGAGAACCTGCTGGAGGCACCTGGAATTCGGGGTATTCAGAGCATGTTCCTCCTCCCTGGCACTGAAACCCTCTCACTGTGTTGGTGTAAGAGCAGTTGAGTGGAGAAGAGGATGAGGATGGTGAGGCTGGAAGAGACGTTCATGCTGGTTAATGGGGACTCAATTCTTTGCCCAAAAGCCACCAGAGGCCATGCAAAGTGGGGCTTTGGGGCTGGAAACTCTCCTTGTTACCCCCAAAAGCTAAACCTTCAGGCCTTTTTATTCCAGATGTGTGGGAATGACAAAGTGAAGGGGAGATTGGGGGGTAGGAAAGAAGATTTGAGGGTATATAGGGTTTTTTTTGCCATCTTGGGCTCTTCTACACAGCATTTCTGAGCCTGATGTCTCCAACTGGAGGCACCAGGGGGGTGTGGAGGGACCTTTGCCACACGTGTGGAGTCAGATACTCAACCCCACTGCTCTGAATCCTTCCTTGCTGGCAGAGTGGCAGCTGAGGACCCAGGAGAGAGTTTGCTTGTCATGGAGGAGGGAAGAACCCCTTTGTCTGAGCCCCATTTTCAGCTCTGCTGAGACCCTCCACACCCTTGGGGGGTCACCATCCCAGCCCCCTGCTCCTCAGCCTTTGAAGCTGCTGACTTTCCAACCTGAGGCAGTGAGGGGGAGATCGAAGGGTTGGGGGCAGAAGAAGAACCTTCTGATGGTGACACATCATGGTAGAGCCATGACTCATCTGCTCGGTGCAGGATTGATGCAGCTTCATCTGCACACGGAGGAGGAGGAGGATGGAGAGATGGATCTGCTGGCTTGCTGGGGGGGATGGAGCAGGAGAGGTGCCCTTCAGGTCCTTCTGATGGCCCTGTGGCTTTGGCTGGGGCCAGCTTGGTGCAGGGGTGGGGTTGAAGCTCTGACCTTGAGCTGCAGCATCCCGGGGGGTCTGTGGTGTCTGTGCTGCTGCTTCCAGATGCCCCCCACACTGCAGGGCTTTGCTTTCCCTTTTCCTCCTTATCACTGGATTCCTCATCTTGCTCCTTCCCCCCAGCCTGGGCAGGAGCTGGTTGGTTGCTGGCAGGTGAGAACCTCCCTTTTCAGGCAGGGTGTTAAACAAAGAAATAGGATGGGAGGGGGGGAAGAGGGAAAATGAAACATCTTCCTTAAAAAACCCTTTTTCTGAAGAGCTGCTGTTGGTGTGGGAGGCAGGGAGGAGCTGGGAGGGGGAGGGATGGGGAGAGAGCAGCTGAGGAGGGGAGGGGAGGGAGGAATAAATAGATGTGAGGAGCTGGAGAGAAGAAAGCAAAGGTGGAGGATCAGAACTTTGTGTGATGGAATGAGGGAAGAGGAGGAGCCAAAGGGATGGGGGAAGAAACCACCACATCTCTAAGTGGGTTTGAAAATGAGGAAGGCACCTTCCTTGTGGTCTGTGGGACTTGAGCTTGAAAGTGAGCACATGGTCATGGCCTTGAAAGCAGAGGACTGGGAAGGAGAGGGGAGGGAAAGGAAGGATGATATTGGAGGTAGGAGGTTTGGGAGGTTGCTAATAACCTACAGAAGAGGGTTGAGTGCTGTGATGGAAGGGGATGTGCTGCTAAGGGTCTGGAGGAGGAGGAGGGCAGCAGCCCAGCACGATGCTGACCCCAGCAGGGCTCTGGTGGGGGTGCTGCAGCTGGGGGGGACAGAAAGAGACCTTGAGCTTCTGGAATGCAGAAGCCAAAGGGGCTGGAGAGGTGCTGGGCAGTGCTGGGGCTGGTTCCAGGGCTGGAAAGTCCTTTCACTGGACACTTAAGAACTGCTGATATTGATTTTTGGGCTTAGTTTGGTTCCTACATCCCGTAAAACCTTTTGTAACCTGCGTGAGGGGCTGGCATTGATTTTAGTGGAGAATCACTTGGAAATGAAGAGCTTTTGTGATGAGCTGCTGTGGCTGCAGGACAGGGCACAGGGGAAGCTCTGAGCACAACCAGCTCTCCTGCTGCCAGGAACCTGGAAACCAGATCAGTGAGGGCCGTGGATGAACTGGGAGGTCCCCAGGCTCTGCAGGGTCCCCATCGCTCAGCACAGAGGCCACTTTGCCCAGGGTTTTACCCCATCATCCCTGCAGGCTGCACGGAGCTTTCCCTGGGAGAGCAGCAGGAGTTTGGCGCTTGGTCCTGATGCTCTGACCACAGGAACACCAGAGGGCAGGGGAGCAGCCCAGTTAATTGACATCAAAGCCACTAAGCAGCTAATTTAATATTTATAGCAGGATGAATCTGCCTCTCCCTGCTTTGACCTCTAAACCCGCTGCAGTCTTGGGCTCCTCTTGCTATTTCCTTGTGTCATCGTTGTAGCAGATGTAGAATGATGAAAATGAGAAGATGTGGAGCTTGGGGACATGGTCTGGGGGTCAGGGAGGTGTTGGACTTGGTGACCCTGGAGGTCCTTCCCAACCTAAAGGATTCTATGTTCTCGTTGTGTTTTTATAGCCCTTTGAAGCCCCTTTGTTTGCTGGTGCTTGCCTGGTTTGGCTGTGGCTCCACCAGAAGCACTGATAGACCCTCATAGCTCAGATACCTGTGACACCCGAGGAGCTAACCCTGGTTTTGCTGCAGTACCTGGATGGAGAGTATCCCACAAGGTCACTTACCAACCACTCCCTAAACTTACCTTGGGATAACGCTGCAGAAAGAAGGATGGGGGGTGAGATACGAGCAGGGAGGAGCTATTGATCTGCTCTCCCCTTGAACACAAGGTTCTCTCCTTTCCCAGGAGGCCAGGAGCTGTGGTGAGCAAATGAAAAGCAAGATTTGGTTGGTTGGACATGGGCAAATCTGGTCACTGGCCAAAGGCTTCACAGGCAAGGACTTGTCTGGGTCCCCCATGGAGTGGTTGTGGCAGGTGTGGGGGACAAGTGTGACTGGTTTGATGTTCCTGCAGAGGCGGGTGCTGGAGGAGATGCTTTGAAGAGAGCTCAGTTGCCAAAGGAAGACCCAAAGATTCTCTTTGTCTTCTGTCCTCCAGGTAGAGTGATGCTGCCTTGCTCTGTCCTCTCCCTCACCTCTCATTGCTCTGCCTCCTCTCCAGGTGCTGTATCATGTCCAGATAGGACACGGCCAGCGTGAGAACCACCCCACGACAGCCACTCCAAGGGCCTGAGCTCAGGTGGCTCCTCTGCTTCCTCCAGAGCCGGGCACAGGAGGAGACCTGGGCCAGCCCCACGCGTGGTGTCCCCTCACTGCAGCTCTCGCGGGGATGGATTCCAAAGGCAACGTCCGCAGTGGGAACAAGCCCGACGCCAAGGCCCCCAGCTCGGGCAAGCCAGAGAAGCCCAACCCTGGTCCTGCCACGAACGCAGACAAGAAGGAGGTGCCCAAAGAGCAACCTGCCCCTGCCACCAAGAAGGCTGGAGGTGACGGCGCCGTGGCGAACAACCACAGCAACCTGAAACCCAGCCCTGCCTCCACCGAGACGCAAGAGGCCCCCGGCCAGTCCCCTGACTCTGACCACAAGGGAGACAGCTCCGAGGAGTCCCCGGGCAGCATCTTCGACAACATGAAGCCCCTGCTGATCATCGGGGGAGTGGCGGTGGCCGCGCTCGCCGTGGTCGTGGGGGTGGCTTTCCTAGCCCGGAAAAAATGAAGACGGAGCCGGGGTGGGGATGAGGAACCCAGCCCAGCTGGACAGCTCCTTTTGAGACAAAATGCATGCAGAAAATTCTATACATATCTATATATATATATATATATACAGAGAGAGAGAGCTAGCTAGGCCAACTAACACCAACTGCAACTCCAAGAGTCTTGGTGACGACGCCTGTGCCAGTCTGACCCCCTGTGGGTGACTCCATGCACTCCGTGTGTTCTCCATGTACTATAGCTTGGCTTCTCCCACCGTCTAGAGGTTCCAGCTTCTCCTGATGGGTGTGAACGGCGGGGGCCCCTTCCCTCNNTGAACGGCGGTGGCCCCTCCTCTCCCCTGCTGTCCCCACCTCCAGGAGACACCCCCCGCCCTTGTTTTCAAGTCTGAAGTGTTCCACGTCCCGTCCTCGGTCCCCGCTTTGTGTTCTGGTTTCTGTTGGGTTTGGTTTTAAGTTGGGTTGTGGTAAAGATGATGTGAAGGGAGCTGGAGTTTAGTGCTAAGACCTGGTCTGCCTGTCGCTGGGTGTTGGGTTGGTGGGTACCCAGCACCCGCGGGTGATCACACCAGGCAGCTCCTTGACCCAGACAGCCAAGTGTGGTCTCTGAGAGGTGTCTCGTGTACCTGCTGCTCTCCAACCCCCCTTCAAACCCCAGCTCGAGCACCCCAGAGCAGACAGGCTGAGGCTGCAGCAAGGTAGAACTGAGGATGAAACCTGGGAGGTGGCATCAGGTCGCTCCTCTGGCTGAGCTGCCCTCGGGGAGCGAGCAGAGGGGCCGTGCTTGGCCAGGGGTGCAGCTGGAGATCCCTGGTGAAGGTCCATGCCCACCTCAGGCAGGCGGTGGCTGCCATCTGCTTGGGTCCTCGCATTCCTTGGGCAGCCTTCGGGACCTCCAGAGCTCACCGAGGCCACGTGGGCAGCGTTTGGGGTTAGAGAGGCTTTGTTTTGGATCTAGTATTTCCTACAGTTAGGCTGGGCTTTGCAGGGTGCTGTGGCCTTGGCCCAAACTCCTTGAGGTCAGATGGACTCTTCATTCTTTGGGTCAGGCCTTTCACCTGATTTTTTTTAACTTTTAAATTTTGTTTTCTTCCCCCACTGAAGGTTATGGTCTGTTGGTACATGAGAAGGTGGAAAAAGGGAGACACAAGCTGGTTTTAGGGGCAGAGAGGCCCTTGTTCTGAAAGCTCCCATCAACCTCCTTCTGGCTGCTGCAAAAACAGCCTTGCAGCAAAGCCCTGACCTTTGGGGTTGAAATTGGGTCAGAGATGAGACGAGAGGAGAACCACAGCGTGGAGCTCAGCAGCAGCTGCAGCCCAGGGGCAGGGTGACGGGGTGATGGTGGTGACAAAGTGGGGGGAGTTTGGTTGAAGAACCTCTTTAGCTGAGCCTGGATGTGCAGCTGCAATGGGTGCAGGGCCAGGGGAAGGTTCGTGTTCCTCAGGGGCTGCCTGGGCACTGCCTGCTCCTGGCAGGGTGGCTGGGCAGGATGGGGGGTGTACAACAAGTCTCTTGGCTCGTGTCTGTTGTTTACCTCCAAAGTTGGTCTCCTGTTTAGAGGAGGACCCTGGAGGTGCTCAAAAAACCTGCAGATGTGGCACAGCAGGACGTGGTCTAGTGGTCGTGGTGGTGTTGGGTTGATGGTTGGACTTGGTGAACTTTTCCAACCTTACTGATTCTGTTTTACTTTGTAAAGTGTTTTTATTTCCTTGACTTAACCTTTGGTAACAGAAGAGGGGGAAACACAGTTCTCAGCCAACACGAGCCTTAACCATTGCTGTCCACCCCCAACCCCACCCTGCCCTCAGAGCACCCTAATTCATCCAGGAGCCCACCCCAGAGGTGGTGATGGGTCAGCAGCTCCTCAGCTGCCCACGTCACCACCCACGAGCCCTCCCTGGGCAGGTTTGTCCTGTCCATAAGGGGTTTTTCTCTGCTTGCTGTGATCACTTGACGTTGCTGCTCAGAATCACCACCTGGAACCCACCTCTTAGGTCTGGAAACACCCGTGTTTGTGTGTGTGTGTGAGTGTGAGTGAGTTGACACCACCCTGCCTTGAGGAATATCCTGCACATGGATGTATACATACCTGTGTGTCCCTACCACTGCAGCCTGGGGAGGAGAAACCCCTGGAGCTGACCCTCCATTTGTTGCTCTGCCTTCACACAAAGTGTCCGTGGTGTCTCTTTTTTTGTGCCATCCTCCCCGTGCCACACAGCCCCTGAATTCCTCTGTGGTCCTGGGTTCTTCTCAGTGCCCAGAGTGTCTGGCTAGGGAACTGCTGAATGTACCGTGTGCCCCTTGTGCTAGAAGCTCCGAGTTCTCACCCCCCTTCCCTGGATAGTCGTGTGGGCTACTCGCTTTCAAACCAGGCACTCTTAGGCTGTGGTAGTGCTCTTCCAAGTGGGTCTAGTGTTGAGCTGAGTCAGGGAGCTCCAGGGTAGATGCCACCCCAGCTCCTGGCTGGGGCAAGGGGCTTCAGTCCTGACAACCTCTTAGCAAACACCTCCTGTCCTGCCTTAACGTGCCAGGCTGTGCAGTGGCTCTGGTGATGGCCAGTGAGAAGAGGAGATTCCCCCCTCTCAGAACCAGAGCGAGCTTGAAACCCAATTTGTGGGAGCAGAAGGTGCCACTGGCTGCCCTCCTGTGCTAATAAATAGTTGTCTTTCTGTTCTGAGCACATGCTGTGGTTTGCTGCTGTTCCGTGTGTGGTGTCCGTGCTATGAAGTCCTAGTGCTGTCTCCGTGGGGAGAATGAAGCGATGCTGAGCTTGGCTCAGCTGCTGGGCTTGGGGCTCTGAAGAGATCTAGATTGCTAGTTTACTCTCTTGATAAAAGTCTATCCATGACAAATTTGCCAACCTGGCTTCAGCTTCGGTAGCTTGCCACTGAAATAATTCAATTGCTGCACCTGATCTCCAGCTATTTTTGAGGGATAATTTTAGTTGACTGTGGAGGTGTCACTGGGCAGCTTAGCAGAAGGTTTTGGCTGCTTCTGGCTTTAAGGAAGATGAGCTGGGTTGTGCTTCTGCTTCCCCTTTCTGCTGATTTCCCACGTGGTGGATAAGCCCCATTATTCCAAACAGTTCTGCAGTGGGATGCAAACACATCTGGAAGCCCAAGCAGCACTCTGGGGAGGGTAGGGATGAGCTCTTGCAGGTGCTGTTCACCCCTTGGGCTCATGCTTAAAGCACTGAACAGTCACTTGCCCTGGAGCACTCTGTAGTTCCCTTAGGGATAAATTAAAACTGGGTTTATGTCTCTGCTGATCACAGTGTAGGGGTTGATCTGTAGGCTGTGGAAAACAAGGGGAATGTTCCCCTTGGCTTCACCACGCTCTGCTCAGGCCCCTCAGATCTTATTGGCAGCAGGGGTAGGATTTGAGGTCATCCTGACGTGGAAAATCATCTCAATTTTTAAAATGGACCAAATTATTCCTTGTGTGTAAGGAAAGTCTGCTCTGGTGTTCAGTGAGGAGCCCTGGGTTTGGTTAGGATGGGGTTAACCAGACACACCAGCCCTGCTTATACCCACTGGGGTGTAACTAAAAAAAATCCTGGAGTTCAGGGATGATTTCAGCCTTAAAAATGTCCCTTCCTGCCCTGGAAATGCCACTGGGGTTTAGAAACTGGCATCCTTCTATTCTTAGAGTTGTACTGAAGATTTGAGAGAAAAATGATTATTTGAGAAACGAATCAAAAAAGGAAGTTCCGTGAAAAAATGTTTGAAAAGTGAAACTCTTGGAGTTTCAATGAGCTCTGCAGAAAGGTTCAGGTCAGTGCCTGTGAGAGGGCACAAGAACAGGGAGAAAAAAGCTCCATTTCATTATCTCAGTGCTGCTGGTGAGGACCCGTTAATGTTTATACTCTACCCACTCCTATTTTAATTTTTTATCTTGCACAAAAGCCGAAATGACCAGCTCTGCCCCATGCAAATTAACCTTCATTAACTGCCTTGGCCAACTCATCTTCCCTGGCTCTGCTCCATCTTCTTGAGGCAGGAATCTGGATATGTCCCATTATTTACCCCAGGGGTATTTGCTTCTTGACTCCTTCAGGGAGAAATCTGCTGCTGCTGAAGATCTCATCTGGGTCGCCTGCAAGTTTTAGGTCTTATGAGCGGTCCTTGATTGATAACTCCCCCATGGACAACTCCTGGAAGGTGCTGAAGCCCTTGCAGGGATGTTCTGGGCCAGGGGCTGTGGTACCACCCATGTGGGTCAGGATTTGTGCTCTGCAGGTCATGAAGGAGCCAGGAGAGGGCAACGTGAGCAGAGTGCTGGGGGTTAAATAGTGCTGCTGTTCCCAGCATCGCTGGTCCTTAAAGGCTTCTCCTGCAGTGGCTGGTTCTGGCCTCTCATTCTTCTCAACCCTCTCCTGTCCTCATCCAATTGATTAGTTCTTCTCTTGACGTTCGTACTTATTTGAAGTGTTACTTAATCATTCATGGGGAGTTATTTTGTAAGAGGCATGAAGGGCACAGAGTGTAGAAGAAGGTTTTTATTGAAAGAATTGAGTGTGAGGTTCTCTGGCTGCTTCCAGCAGGAGCTTACTCTGTGCTTGGCTGCAGCCCTCGGGGTCCTGGAGCACCACAAGGGCAGAGAAGAGAGGTTCTCAAGCTCTGGGTTGGGTCATTGCCCCACATTTCTGCTGGCCCTGAAGAACCAGCTCACGTGTGGGGTCATGTAGCTCACTGAGGACACACAGAACTGCAAGGATTTTGCCATTGGAATGGGCTGTTCATGCTCTGCTCTTTGATGCTCTGCTCTTCAGATTCAATAATTCAATTTATTTTTGCTGAAAAAACCAACTTGGGTTATACAGGATTTGGACCAACGTGTTATTCTCATTCCTATTTCTCTCCCCATCGCTCCCAGCTTGAAATTTATAGAAAATTCCTTGATTTTTCCAGTTCTTACAATGCAAAGCCCCAGTGCAGCTCACCCAGAGCAGTTACAGGTTCTTCTTGTCTGTGCATGATGATGCTACAGCAGCAGAACTCCCAGAATCTTCCACCACCTCTGCAGCAGCAAAGACCTGTCGTGTATCTGCCACAGCAGCTCATGGGGCAAGCTGAGGAGAACAAGGGTGCCATACAACTTTGTCATGTTAAAAAACCCCCACAAATAAACCAACAAAGGACTAATTTGGCTTTCCTGAGTTTTGAGCAGCCCTTCTTCAGCCTGGTGCCTTTTCCTGGTGGGGTCTTTAAAAGGTGCAACCTCAACTCCCCCTGAAACCCAACTCTCCCCACGGTAGGTGCAGGTTGGTCACAAATCTGTGGAGAAACTCAAATTGCAGAAGGGAACTCGAAGGTCAGATTACAGGGGATTTATATATATTTTTTTTCCTTCTGTTTTGCTCAGATTCTGTTCCTTTCCCAGGGACTGGTCAAAGGCCGGTGGCTGGGAAGTTTATGTTGGACAAAGGTTGGACTAGATGATCCTTGAGGTCCCTTCCAACCTAAATAATTCTGATTCTAAGTGCCTGCTGGGACCTTGGAAGCCACAGGCACCTTTCCAGCTCCTCGGTGGGGTTTGACTCAGCCCCTGGGTGTGTTTTTTCCCAAATAACAGTAATTTTCAGAGTGACCCCTTGATTTCTTCCCTGTACAACCAGACCTGCTCGTCACTTCCCTCTCTTCAACATCCAGGTTTGGGGTTTCTTTTGGGTTTTTTTTTTTGCTTTCAGAAACAAAATGCTGCTAAGACACATTTCCGGAGGGAAATGGACACCTACCTACACACAAAGCTCTAATTTATACCTTGTTGAATTTATAACCTCGTCTATGCTTCTATGGACACTTTGTATGGGCTGCAGCTCAAACCCTAAAATAGTCAAGAATTATTATTACTTTTTTTTTCCTTTCCCATATAGTATCCTATTTACTTTGACTTTAAAAAAAACAAAAAACAAAAAACAAAAAAACAGAACAAAAAAGCGTATAAATGCAATAATGCAGGTAGACTAGAAATACTAGATTGAAAATTAAAAGTAGTTTAGCTTGTCCCATTGTGACTGGCAGTGTTGTACCACACCCAACGCTCTGCCCTGACATTTTCCAGGCTTTCCACGTAGCTGAATCTAGTATTAGCTTTGGAACCCATTGTGTGAGTGGTGGGTGGGTGGCTTGGACGCGTGTGCTCTCTACACACTGTGTGTTCCTCACCTCAGAAGCTGTCTGGCCACTCCATGTCTGCTGTGAAACTGTAAATGATTCCCAGTACACCTGTAACTCCTACCGGGATTGTGAGAAATAAACTATATCTAGAGATCTCTATACACACAGAGAGATTGTGTAATTCCTCCTGGGAGCATCTCTGGGGGGGTGAGTGAAAATGGTTCTTCTCACTCCTTGCTCGTGTCCGGGTTTTCCTGCAGGATTTGCCAGGGTTAGCGATTCCCAACTGTAAGAAGAGGCAGTTCCCACCCCAAAAAACCTCCAGCCTGCCCGGGGAGAGCAGGTGAAGGATGGTCATTGTCAGTCCCACCTCAGAACTGAGGTGTGGGACAGCTAAAGATTTATCCTGGGCCACAGAGGAACCTTTCTGATCCTGATCTCTCCTGCAGGGTGGTCTCCAGGCTTTTGCTGTGATTTCCCTGCTTGGGTTTGGTTTTAAGGTGTCTCGGGAGCATCTGTGTGTCCTCACAAGGAGGGGAGCACCCAGCAGATGTCGTGGAGGTCCCTGCGTGTCAGCACCAGCCAGGGATTCCTCTGACCTGGCAGCTGGGAGGAGGGTTTCAGCAGCCACCTCACTGCAAATAGTTGCTGTCAGGTAACATCAGCCCCCAAGGGGGTCCCTGCAGAAGTCTGGAGGCTTTTGGAAAGGAATCTCCTGAGAAATGGGAAGATAAATATGGTAAACTCCTCAGGGTGAGGAAAAAAGGGTAGCCCTGACTTGCACTAGCATTAATCACCTGGGATTTTTGCTGCAGAAATACAGCAGAGCCCCATCAAGCCTGACCTTGGATGTCTCCAGGGATGGGGCCTCCACCACCTCTCTGGGCAACCTGTTCCAGTGATCAACCACCCTCAGATTAAAGAACTTTTTCCTAATACCCAACCTAAATCTACCCTTTTCTAGCTTAAAACCATCACCCCTTGTC
Organism: Brachypteracias leptosomus; assembly: GCA_013401335.1. Classification (NCBI taxonomy): domain Eukaryota; kingdom Metazoa; phylum Chordata; class Aves; order Coraciiformes; family Brachypteraciidae; genus Brachypteracias; species Brachypteracias leptosomus. The sequence continues at coordinate 440,864 of VYZX01002249.1, read as the reverse complement.
CTGTTGCTACAAACCCTTGAGAACAGATCCTCCCCCTTCCTACAGGCCCCTTTCAGGTATTGAGAGGGCACTATAAGGTCCCTCTGGAGCTTCTCTTCTCCAGGCTGGACAACCCCAACTCTCCTAGCCTCTCTTCATAGCAGAGGGGTCACAGCCCTCGAATCATTTTCATGGCTCTTCTCTGGCCATGCACCAACAAGTCCACGTCCTTTCCCTCCATATATTAATAGAAATCTAAAAAATACAAAACCCAGAAAAACTATGTTCACAATTACCTTAAACTATGTGTTGGTTTTCCCTGCTCCCTTCTACTCCAAAACAGGGTTCAGGTTGGGTTTTTTAAAAATCATTTTCTGGAGCAAAGTGGGAGGAACACTCAGGTATCTCTGTGGTTAACCAGCCTACAGCTTCAGAACACACTTCCAGGGAGAAAAGAAGAGTGATAAGGGATGGACAAGCAGACAGCCTGATGGCACAAGCTTTAACCAGGCTGGAAATTAGATCCTTTCAAATAAACCAACAAAAATAATGGCAGAATTGTGCTGTCTTCATTTGACACCTGTCATTCCACACTGGCGTTGTCTCTTTGTAATACACAACCAACCATTAACAGCTGAACTTATTAAATTCACACAGAGATGAAAAATGCAAACCCAGAAACTGAATGGGGTTCACAAAAATGGCTTTTTTGTAAAGAAAGCAACAGCACCTGCAAGAAACAAACATTTTCCTCAGGGAATAATGTCCCATTAAAGATTAAGAGCATGCACAATCTGGACCCAGTATGAAGGATGGGCAGGACAGCTCCAGGAAGGTTTGGATGACTTTATTTAGCTGATAATTTTGATTATCAGAAAATGTCTCTGTTCTTCACAGTTTTTTACCTGTCATTTTTTTCAGCAAATCATTCCAACAGATCCATGCGCATCTTGTACCAGCCCATAAAAAGTAATTAGGGATATGTATCAGGGATATGAAGGAGCAGAGTGTGCATCTGTCCCTTCACAACTTGAGGCCGGTTCCTCTTGTCCCTTGTGATAAATACTTAAAAAAATCAACCCCCAATATAAAACTTAATGAGGAAAACACCTGAAAACACTTGAAAACAGCCACTAACGACATCATTATGCTACGAAGGGGAAATAAACCTGGCGTAGGGGCGGGGGGAGGACACCAGGTGATCCTCTTGACCCTCCACGGTGCCGCTGAGGGGTTAAAAGGCCTCATGAGGCCTCTCAGGCCCGTTACCGGCCGCCGTTACCGGCCCCTCCCTCGGGCGCTTCCCGCGCTTCGCCCAACGGCCGCCGGCGGCGCGCGCAGCTCCCGCCCTGCGCACGCGCGGAGCGGCCGCCTGAGGAGGAGACGCCCCCCCCGGGTCCTAGCGCCGCCGCCGCCATCATGTCGGACAGGCTCGGGAAACCCACCTGCCTCATCGTCGCCAGCGCTGCTGCTGCGGGTGAGATGCTCTCCAAGGGGATCCCTCCCGTCCCCCCGGGCCTCGCTGCTCCCCCTCGGGCGAGCTGGCTCCTGTCTGAGGGGTCCCCTGCGGCCTTCCCCCTCCAGCCCAGCCCCTCAGGTCCCCCAGCGCTGTGAGGCCGGTCCCGGCCTGTGCGGGGCCTGCAGGGCTGTGCCCTGCGGTTGGCATCTGGGCTGGCAGAGAATCCCTCCAGCAGGTCACCCAGAGCAGTGCAGGCCCCTTTGAGATCTCTGCAGAGAAGGAGACTCCACAACCTCTGTGGGCAGCCTGGGCCAGGCTCCAACACCCTCACCCCAAACAACTTTCTCCTCCTGGGTTCCACTTGGTGCCCGGTGCCCCTTGGCCTGTCCCTGGGCACCACTGACAAGAGTCTGGCCCCAGCCTCTTGCCCCCACCCTTTAGCTCTTGCTCAGCATTGATCAGATCCCCTCTGGGGCTTCTCTTCTCCAGCTCAGCACCTCCAGGGCTCTCAGCCTGTCCTGGGCACACAGATGCTCCAGGCCCCTCAGTATCTTCAAAGCCTCCACTGGCCTCTCTCCAGTAGCTCCTTGTCTCTCTTGAACTGGGGAACCCAGAACTGGACCCAGTACTCTAGAGGTGACAGAGCAGAGGTGGAGAAGGAGGATCCCCTTCAACCTGCTGCCCACACTCCTCATGCCCCCCTGTGACTGAGCTGTGAGCTCTGTACAGGGACGTACACGTGCTGCTCCTCTTGTGCACAGATGTGCTGATTTCCACCAGTGCTCATCTGCCAGCACACGTGGCTGTGTGTCCCTGTGCAGGGCTGTGCTGTTGGATACCTCCTGGTTTTCCCCTCTGCATATACCTTCTTCAGAGCACACACACAGCTGAGCATCTACTGGAGGAAGCCAAAGTCCCTTCGCTTCTGGCCTTCCCTCTGCCCCCCCTGTAGCCCCCAGCCCAGACAAATAAAACACCTTCATCATGTTTTTCTTGAGGCACAGCTCACTGTGCACTTCTGACAGCTTAAAATCACCCTCCAGAGTTACCCAGAGCATTGAAGCTGAGCAAAAAGCCCAGCTCGTGTACTTTGCTGGATCAGATGAGCTGGTGTGGCTGGGATTAAAGTGTGATGGTTGTTTCCTGATGTTGTCGGGCTGTTTTTCAGGTGTGTCAGCCCAGTCCTTCCTTCACTGCTTCACACTGGCCAGCTCTGCTTTCAACCTGCAGGTTGCAACTCCTGGGGTAAGTAAAAATGGGTGGCTACTGTGACTTCAATCTGAAACCATTTGGTAGCTGGCAGAGAATTACACTGAATTTTTGTTTGAAAAGTGTTTTATTGGCTTTACAGATTTATGGGACATTTTTTAAAATTGTTTTCTTAATTTTGAAGTGAGCACATGCTTCTGGAGTGTGGTTCTGAACCTCTCTGTCCAGTATCTGCTGCCCACAAAGAGGGAGAGCTATTGGAAGAGCTACTTCAGTGGGGAAAAATTGAAAACCTCAGGTTTTAAGAGCTGAAACACCTCAAAATCCCCTGTGGTTATGCTTTGAGGAGTGTGGTGGATGTCTGTGCAGGGATCCTGACAGGCTTGGACTCCTGTTTCCCCCAGGGGAAGCCAATAGATTTTGTGGATGTGAACGAGAGCACCGTGCGCTGGATCCAGGACTTCAGGATGAAATCTTATGCCAGCCCTGCCAAGCTGGAGTCCATTGATGGTGAGTTGGGCTTTGCTGTTCCCCCTGTGCCATCTCCATTTATTGGGGAAACACTTTTCTTCTTAATATTAGGTTTTGGGGGAAGTACAGCACAGAAAAAGCATAAAACTCATGTTTGAAGAGGAAGCCCTGTCAGCTATAGCTGCTGTTTTTTATTTAATAGGTAGCTCTTGGTTACTGCAGCTGTTATTTTATTTATCTTGGGTTGGTAATTCTCTTTTGTTATATATACACCCCCCACGTTGTATATATTCTTTCTCTTGTGTATATATACACACTATACATTGTTATTTTTTAAAACCAAATATTTTGCTCAAGTAGAACTTGGCAGACATAACAATTTAAGCTTTGTCTGGCTAAAAATGCCCCACTAAAAATGTATGAAAGGACCTTTTTCTCTACTCCACATAGGGCTGTTAATTTATATTTAGTTTTTCTTTACTCCACATAGATCTGTGAATTTCTTTAGTTCATAGTGGTTTTCCTTACTCCACATAATGTGTTAAATTCTTTAGTTTGAGTTTTTCTCTACTCCACATGGATCTGTTATTTCTCTGGCTCATTCAGTTGATAGATTTTTTACCTGACTTACATGGTGTTGTCTTAATTCTGTCAAATCTTTAAAGAATTGATGGCCAGGCTCTTGTTTCACCACCAGTTTCTCCTCTCCTCCTCCCCAGGAGCTCGATACCACGCCTTGCTGATCCCAAACTGCCCTGGGGCCATGACTGACCTGGCCAACAGTGGGTACCTGGCCAAGATCCTGCAGCACTTCAGCACTGAGAGCAGTAGGTGAACACTGTTGGGTGTTTTCTCAAATAAAATAGTAGTGCCAGCCTCCTTGTGGGAGGTTGTTGCCTTCCAGTGGCTTAAAAATGCTTAAGGAGTTGAAGAGCTGCTCTAGAGAAATGTCTCTTCTCTTAAAAAAGTATCTTCTGTGTAAATGTGTGTTAAAAAAACAGCTTTTCAATGCTTGTGCCCTACAACGGTGCAGAAATTGCTCTCTCCAAGTCAGTTCAGAGCTAAATGGAAGGTCCCAGGATCATCATTAAGGCTGCTGTTAATGAGCTCCTCATTCACCATTGGAACATGGGTTCTTCTCCCTACTCCTGTCCCTGAACTCAGCATTAGCAGCTGGTAACTCTTGGGGAATTTGAGGTGATTTTTATAGTAGTGAGCAGGAAAAACCTCAGAGAACAGAGAGTTCAGTGTAGTTACAGCTCTAATGAAGAGTCTCATGAGCACTCACCTGTGTTTTGACTGCTTGAAGGTGCTCAGAGGAGCTTTGGTGTTTCTCCAGAGCCCATCTGTGCAGTTGGACATGGAGTTGCAGCTTTGTGCTGTGCCACCAACGAGGATAAATCCTGGGTGTTCCAGGGGTACAGCCTCACAGGGGTAAGTTCAGCTTGCACCTGAGTTTTGCTGTTTGGGGGTTTTCTTGCTGTGCAGGGCCTGAGATTTCAGGTGTTGGTGTTTCTGGCCTTATCCTGGAGCTTCCTACAAATATAAATCCTCAGTTTGGTACCTCTGGGTGTTGTGTAAGATCTGGAGGGTTGTCAGTGGCAAGAGGATTTAACACCAAGGGTCTGAAGGAATGATCTCACCTGGCTCTTGTGGGGAGAGTGTTTTCCTCCCAATTGTCCAGCAGATGTTAAACAATCATGTTTCATCCAGTGGATGTTAAACAAATGCTGGAGAGGACTCCTGAGCTCTGTGGATTCATATTGAGGGCTGTTAAAAATGCCTTTTTTAGTTGAATGCTGGGGCTAAGTTCTAATTCTCAGGGTGCTCTTTCATTTGGAAAGTAGAGGAAGTTTTAGGAGGGGGGAAAGAGCTGTTTGTACAAACTGACTTGGCATTCCAAAAGCAGTCAGGTGGTGGTTTATCTAATGTACAGTCACCTCTGACCTCACAGGCTCTTCGTGGAGCACTTGTACCTGTGCCAAGCCAATGCAAACCTCTGTTTACAGCTTCTGGGCTTGAAAATATAAATGCAGAGTTAAGAAATGAAGTTTATGGCACTCAAAAAACCCCAGTCTCTGTCCTGATGTGCTTATTTGGCATCACAAGCCACGATACAATATTTTAAATCAGGCATGATGTGGCCTAGCTATAGCTGCTATGGAAACCATACAATTCCATTTCCTCCTGTGCCTGTAGGAACCAAACTGAGCACTCTTAATTTTTCTCTCTTTATTTAAGCTATTTCCCATATTCTTTCTGTTACTTGGACTCTGCAGGTGGTGCAGTGTCTGTGTCCCCCTGCCAAAGGTGTCTGCTCTTTCCTGACATGACTTCCAGGCACCCTGGGGATGTGCAGCAACTCCTTGGTGTTCTTTATCTTTATTTCATATAAAAACTTTCCCTTTGCTCCCTACAGAAAAGCCACAGAAGCTGCTTCTGGTCACTTGGTTTTATGCCTCATTTCTGTTTCACTTCCTCTCTATATTTGGGAGAATTGTAGGACAGGAAAATAAACTGTAGGAGGAAATATGTGTTGGTTTTGCTTGGCTTTTATAATATCTATGATCTCTTTCAGCCCTCAGTGTATGAACTAGTCAGGCAGCCAAACTTTGCCAGCCTGCCCATCATTGTGGAAGACTTTGTGAAGGATTCTGGAGCTACATTCAGTGGTAAGTCACTCGTGTTGTCCAGGACTGTGTTTTGTGGCTGTGCTCTGGGAATCAAGGCTTGCGTGCCAGTTTCCCCCAGCTCAACACAGGACAGGATTTCTCATCTTGTGTTCCCGTTTCAGGGATATAAACAAATACCCCTGTGGATTAGAAGCTGTTGCGTGGCAGAGAGAGAGGAGAGGTTAAGTTCTGGATTTGGGGATTGTCTTTTATTCAAGCAAATGTTTCATTATTTAAAGCTGGAGGCTTTAAACTGGATTTTTTTTGGTTGCTCTGAGTTGTCTTTTACCATCAAGTGTTTCCTCGTAGCTGGGTCTGGGTTTGTTACTAGTAATTACATTAATTATTATTAGCCAAAATGTAAAAGTTTGACTTTGAACTGCAAAATCTGAACTTCTGTCCTGTGAGAAATTCAATTCATTGCAGCACAGAAATGTCCCTTTTTTCCTAGATAATAATCTAGGGAAAAAAATACCTGGATGTGCAGGGAAAAGGGTCATTTTCCTGGTTCTCAGGAGCTTCAGGGAGAATTAAATAATGAGCTGTAAATGGCCCTGTTCTGCAGCTGCCCTTCAGTATCCTCTTGGGTTAGGTCAGTTTTTAGACTCTGTCCTTAAAGAGGATCAGGAGATGCTGGTGGTGCTGAAATCATTTAATTTAAGAGCCTGGTGCCACCCGTTGGAGTGGCTGGATTAGAGACTCCACACATGGCAGGGGAAGGAGACAGAGCCAGGCCCCTAATGCCACACATCTATTTGTCACTAAGACATGTCCTTGTTGTACCAAATTGCTGGATATTCTTAATCCTCTCCCATCCCTGCTGCTCTCAGCCTGTTGGTGTCTTTAAACAGCATCTTTGTGCTTTAGGGATGAGCTGCTGCCACCTTCTGAGTGCTGGCTTCAGTAGGGCTGGTGTAAAAGCTGCTGTCTCTGTGGTGTTTGTTACATCACATCATTGATTGCAGAGCTGCTGGCAAATTAAGCAACAAGAGGAAATATCTGGGGTTTGAAGGCACTTTCAGCCTCTGTTTTGACAGTTGGTGGCTGGGAGGAGAAGAAAATAGTTTTTCATTATGAGCAAAATAATGGCTCTGTCTGGAATGAAGTATTTCAAAAATATCTGTTAGAGCACTGAAGAATTGCTGGTGAATATTCACACATCGTGGTGTTATCACTGGCCAGAAGATAAATATCCTCCTGCAGGCTCTTTGTAGGTGGTGATTGCAAGAGTTTATGTTGTGCTGCAGGGTAATTACAGCTTTAAAATCTAAACTTGGGGGTATTTATGATGAAGATCTCTTGGTATCCCCACTTGATGTTAACTGAATCAAGGGAGCTGTCCTGTCAGGGAAGGGCCTGGAGTGGAATTATTTCAGGATTAGGGGCTGGAGATGTCCCTGTGTGGGTTTATAAGTGACCATGTCAATCACCAGCAAATCTGGTGAAAATATAAATGTATTGTTAGTTCTCTGAGGTGTGATGGTGGCACTGACGTGGTGCCCACTGCCAACACTTGCTGCTCTCTCCCCTGTTCAGCCAGCAGCCCTGATGCTGTCCATGTGGTGCTGGACAGGCACCTGGTGACAGGGCAGAATGAGAACTCCACCCTCCCTGCTGTCCACAACCTCCTCCTCCTCTGCAATGTCAGGTGAGGCAAGGGGAGAGGGAAGAACTGGGGGTGGGGGGTGGGGGGAATCAGTTTGCTTCAGGAGGATTGGCCTCCAAAAGAATTTCTCCCTCCAGCTGCTGGAGTGTGTGTCCTCTGATGGAGTTATTCTGTCTTTTGCTAAAAAATGTGTCAGTATTTAAAAACTAAGGGAAGCTGGGTTGGGAAATGCAGAGCTGTCTATCAGTGAAATGCAGAATAGGCTCCATTGAACATTTCTGGTGAGAGAAACATCCCCTGTGTGCTGGTATTTATGCTTTGCCAAGTTAGCTGTCTGGGATTTAGGATTCTGGGAATGAAGGGACCTCATTCCTTTGGTGATGGCGTGGCTGTTGGACTGACTTTCATCTTGTCAGCCAGAAGAACCCCTAAATAACCACCCAAATCTTCTTCTGTTCAGGTGAATGTGTTTGAGGTCCTGTCCTGGCTGTGGACTAACGGGTGGTGTCATGTTTGGGTGTGTTTCCTTCTGCAGGAAATGAAGGAGCAGCTCTCTTGGCAAGTGGGATGGATGAAGAGGCAGCAGGTGAAGGATTTCCTTGTCTGTTGACTGGATAAAGTGTCCCTCTGAATTTCTGTGCTGGACTGTGAAGTGACAGTGTTGGGTTTTGCCTGTAGAGTGGAGGAAGACTGTGAAGGAGGAAACTTCCAAGTGCATCCCACTTCAGAAACACTTGTGGAACCATCACACTTTTGTTGCTGCATCTTTTTTTCTGCTCTCCAGACCCTTCATTTGCAGCTGGGAGAACTGTCATGGTGAAAAAGTTGGTGCTATGGGTACAAATTGCTGATGGTGAAGCTGCTGCTCTAGGCTGACGTTGTGCTGGTTGTTGGTGACAGCCCCAAAGAGGACCTGGGACTCAACCAGTGAGTTTCCAACATCAAAACCTCCACCTGGAGCTTCATGAAACACAATTTCAGATGTGTCCTCACCTTTCTTTTGGTGGATCACAAAATTCCTGTCTGGGACACTTGGCTGTACCTGGAACAGGGTGGAAAATGCTGGACTCTGAACAAAGCAGAGGGAGTTGTTTGAAGGCAGCTCCCTGGTGGTGCTGCTGGTGGAATAATGTGCCCTTGTTTTCTTCCTGGCCTGCTCACATTACTGGGCCTCTGTTTGAAAAGCTTGCTCAGCTGTTTTTAAATGGTCTTCTCACTGCTTATCTGCTCTGCTTTGTGGTGCTTATGTTATGGGCTTTGTTCTCTTTGACATGTTTGGGATAGTTCTCTCTGGCAGCTGCTGGTGGCTGTTATCCCTTGCTGGAATTTGATGGACAATGGAATTAAAACTGTGGGCAGCTCGTGTGGGTCACAACTTGTGAGGAACCAACTGGGAGATGAAATGTGGCCTTCTCTTTGCTCTTTCCTTGCGAGCATGGAGAGGAGAGATCAGACTGAGGATGTTTTCCACTGGTGCAGGCTCAAACACAGTAACTCCCACTGCTCTGCACTGTGGTGGGTGTCCTCTCTACCTGCCTTGAGCACCACAACCTGAGCTCCAAGGGAGGCTGAGCTTCTGGCAGTGCTCTTGGTGTTCTCCTGCCTTGTGGTCAGTTGCTCACAGAGGGTTCTGCCATTTAAACCCCATGACAGGCCCTTTTGGGACCAAAGCCAGGAGCTGCTTCCCAAACAAATGGAAAGCTTCAAATTCGGGAGGTTTTGAAGCCCTCCAAATCCTGAGTGTTTCAGTGTTGTTCTCTGCAGTGCATTTTCATCCTCGGGATGTTTTCAGCCAGGTTTATTTCCTTACAAATCTGCCTCTTCCTGGTAACATCCAGCTGCTGATATTTTTAATTTTTCTTTAGGGAACCCCACACAAAGAATGTTACATCCTACATCTTGTAGCCTGTGGTGGCTGTGGCTGAGAGTCCCTAGAAGTGAATCTCTGGGGACTAATTTTAAAGTGAAATTCTGTTGGAAAGCTGAAAATAAATGAATGTGCTGCCTGGGTCAGTCCTGTTCTCCTGAGCTCTGCTCTTCTGTGCCCTTGTTTCAAGAATATAGGAGGTGCTGGGAGCAACTGTTGGGAGCAGCAGCACATTGTGGAATGCAGGAGGGAGCTGAAGGAGGAAGGAAAAGCTTCTCCACCCCCTCTACCCCCATATTTTGTATTTCATAGAGCTGGATGTTGGAATGGGAGGTGCTGGTCACTCATTTGTGCTCCTTGGGTGGTTGTTCTCCGTGAGCCTTGGGAAGGAGCTGTGCCCTGGGCCTGGCAGCCTCCCCACGAGGTGGTGGTGCTGCTCTGCACACTCTCTAGAGGCTCACCTGAGGAAGGGGGTTGTTGGCAGCTCTCTGTGCTGGCTCTTCTGGCCCTGGTGATGGGCTCAAGTGTAGAGCAGGTGGTAAAGGGAGACCTTCTGTCCTCCCAGGGGTTTGGAAGGGTTTAGTCTTTGTGGCTGGGAAGTGTTAGAGGCTTTGGGTGAGTTTATTAAAGGGCAAGCATGTTTTAAAATCAATTTTTAAAGCTTATGGGTTCTTTGGGATTTCCACACGTGCATTTAATTTGCCCTTACTTGGTGACCGAGCTTGTCCTTGTGGCTGTGATGGCTGAGACAACAAACATCTCCTGCTCCCCATTAATCTGGGGAGGTTGGGGGATCTGGGAAGCCACTGGAAGGAGTTTGTGAGCTGGGCTCTGACAGCATCCTGGGAGAGATCATCTCATCCCCTGCAGAGATGAAGGTGAGGAAGAGTTGTGGGGTAAAGGTGTGAGGGGCTGAAGAGCTGTGCAGGCTGGAGGTTTATGTGGTTGTTGGGTTTTTGCTCCATTTCAGAGTGGACTTTGTGACTTAGCCACGTCCATTGGTCACCCCACAGCATCCAGGCCTGTGCTGGAGAAGCCTCAGTGCTGGAAGAGGAACATGAGCTGCTGAGGGGTCCTGGGCCTCAAGGTTTTGGCCATACCTTGTTCATCTCCTGCCTGCTCAGCTCTTGAGGGGACCACGTGTCTGTGGGTAAGTGGAGTAAGGTTTGACTGTTCTTGAGGCACCTTTTCCAGCCTCCTCTTTTCACCCCAGTATTTTATTGTCTCTTGAGCAACATTTGGATGCATGGAGTTGTTTGGACCCCAGGGTATCCCAGCTGCATCAGGGTTGTGAGCACAGCTCTGGCTGGTGCTGGGGTGAAACGAAGAGTCCCCAGGCTGTTGTGGGACTGTCCTGAGCCCAGTGCTGCTGTGTCACCCTGGTGGTGGTGATCACTTGTCCCCTCAGCTTGTCCCAGCTGTTTAGTGTGTGTGTAGAAGTGTTGCAGCCTCAGTGCTGCTGGGGTTTGGGTTTTAAGAGGTTAAGTTCAGGCAACTCCATGAGGAACCAGTTAGTTGTGTCTGCACAGAAACAGGAACTGGCCCTACATCAACTAATAAGACCTATTTAATTATTCTTAATGAAATACAGCATGAAATGGAATCACCTGCATCCCAAGTTGATGGAAAGCCCTGTAATTGCCAAGTGCTGAGGAGGATTAGGTCACTCCTGAGGAAGGCTGCCACGCAGCTCTTCCTCTCTCATAGAAGCAGCAGCTTAGGGAGGATGAGGAAGGGAGGTGGGATAGAACCACCCAAAACCCCCAAACACCCCCTGCAAATTGTCAAGCTCTTTATTAATGGCTTGAGAGACTCAGTGAGGAAGTGACTTTTGGAAGTGTAGCCTTCAATACCATCGAGGTGCTTTCAGCTCGTGCCTGGGCTGTGATCACAGCAGCATTTTCAGCTCCAATCAAGTCCATGCTCTTGCTCTGGGCTCTTAGGCAAGTGGTAAACCAAACTGATGGACACAATTCCTGAACATTTCTTAAGATCCAGCTTTTTCCCTGCTGTTAAAAAGCCTTGAAATTCTAATTCTGATGGTATTTCAGCAGGTTTGCCAGCCAGCAAGTCACTTCTGCCAGCACCTTGGCTGCAGGGAGAGGAAAGGAGGGGACTGGAGCCTAGTAAGTGTATATAAATATATATATTTTTATATATATATATGTGTGTGCCTCATAATGGTACTAGTGGTTTTTTTTTTACCAAAGAGGGCTTTTGAAACCTGTGTCTTCTCTTTAGTCATGGTAAAGCAGCACAAAAGTTTTTATAATGTGTTAGGACTGCAGACTTACTTAGGGATTTAATCTGAAGTTAATTAAAATGTGCTGTCAGGTGTCCCCCAGAGCAGTGCAATGAACACAGGACAAGGGAGGTTGGGGTTAATCCGCATGTATTGACAAAAGTGCCACAAAAATTCAAAATTCTAGTTGTCCCTTTGCAAATTGATAAAAAAAGCATAATACAGAAATCTATCCATACACGGCGTGAGACTTGGACAGGAGAGACATTTGTACATCCACGGGCCCCCAGGCCTGCTGCTCATCCAGGAGAATCAGGAGTTCTCCTACTTCCCATTCTCAGCACTGAACATTCGCTCCTGGAAAGAGAAGTGAACAAAGAGCAGCTGAGTGAGGGGCTGGAGCTGGGCTTTGGTCATTATTAAGTAGCTGTTAGTCAACAATGCCTAGATCAGTGTTGGACTTGTCAGGGTTAGGTTAATGGTTGGCTTGATGATCTTAAAGGTCTTCTCTGTATTCCTGGGGAGTATTTTTCTCCCCAGAACAGTTCAGCTGACCCCATGTGAAAGACTCCCCATAAACTGACACTTACACATGGCCTGGCCAGACTCAGCCCAACTGTTCTTGCTGCCTCCTCATGCCAGGTACAATCATGATTGATTTCCAGCTCACTCCAAAGGTGATTTGTGTGTCTTGGAGCTGTCAGGGAGTTAGACTCAAGGGACTTTTCAGCTGCCAGTCTAAACACTGCCCTGGGCCTCCAACAGCAGGTGTGGCCATGAATTCTTTCTGGAGATGCAGTCAAGTCTACCAGGTTCACAGGCTGTCCTACAGACCTGATGGGACTTGCTCACAGCTTCCTAATCCTCAGCCACACCACGAACTGGGGAGGCTGCAGAGGAACTGGGGAGGCTGCAGTGTGATTTAACATCTACCTTTAACATCCTCTCCAGCTTAACTGCATCTGCAGCAAATTTCCTGATCCCATCAGATAGTTTCTCCACAGCCATCTGGTCTTCGTTGTGGTGCCAGCGAAACGCCTTCTCATCCAGGTGGATCTTCTCAAGGTCACAGGCCTGAGCTGCACACGGGGAGTCCAGAAAGAGACAGAATTTCTTATCGGGTACCACAGGCTTCCCCAAAACACATCCTCAACGTTCTGAGCATCTCCAGCCATGGAAGAATTTCCAACACCACTTTCAGCATGACTTGTTTCAGAGCACGCTCTGGGATGCAGGATTGGAAATACTCCTGATCTGATTTTAGGGGGAAAAAAACCCAGGTAGCCCAGATAATTCTTAATGCAAGGTTAATGTGCTGTTATCTTGTATCTGCTCCTGAGTGGTACAGTCCTTGCAGGCCTATTATCAGGGATTATGCAACAGCCCCCGTGCAGGGAGGCTTTCTAAGCAAATAAGCTGAACAATTGGGTCTTTGATTATTTGGCAGCAGCAAACAAAAGCTCACTTGATAAGGTGCCTGCAAGGCAGGGCGGGCTGGGAGCAGCAGCCCATGACTGCAGCTGGGCACAAACCTCCTGCCCTCTTGGGAAGGAGCATTTGAAGGCTGCAGAAAAGCAGGAGTGGTGCAGAGATTCCAAACCAGGGTGGCACAGCAGCACTAGAGCAAATCCCTGGGGAAACACACACCGTTGGGCCTGTCTGGAGCTAACTGCTTCACTGATACAGTATTTACATGAGATTAAACCAGGTTTGGCATCTCTGCTAATGCCCAGTAAAATTTCATCCCAAGTATTATGATGTATAAAGCTCCTCCTTGTTCTCTCCATCCTCTTGGGAGAGGGTGCCCAGTATTTAACCCATTATAATTCCAATCCCTGGATTCAGTGGGACCCAAGACCCTGTGGAAGTGCAGCAGAACTTCTGTAATGAGGGGATGGTGCTGCCTTCAGGGTCAAGGCTTGTCCTAAAGCACCACAGAGCTGAGCAGAACCACATTCTCTTCATGCTCAGGAAGAAAAGGAGCTGGAACAAGCCCACATGACCCAGGAGGACTCACCCTCTTTGACACTGAGTGTGGGAGTTAACTTGACATACTCTTTGCTGAGCTCTGCCAGCAGCTTGGGTGAGATGGTGAGATAGTCACAGCCTGTCAGGGCTTTGATTTCCCCCGTGTTGCGAAACGAAGCTCCCATCACGATGGTCTTGTAGCCAAACTTCTTGTAGTAGTTGTAGATCTTAGTGACGCTCTTCACTCCTGCAAAGGACAAGTTGGCAACTTTCAGAATAACCCATTTGTAACAGAAATCACAGAATCATAGAATGCAGTGGGTTGGAAGGGACCTCTAAAGGTCATCTAGTCCCACCCCCCTACAATAAGCAGGGAAGTGATTATTTAAACCCAACATTTCTTCATGAGAGGATTTACAGGAGTAAACTGAATGAGCAGCTGTTGTATTTTTAATACAGGACAAGAGGTGATGGCCTCATGTTGCACCAGGGGAGGTTTAGATTGGACATTAGGAAGTTCTTTAGTAGAAGAGTGGTCAGGGACTGGCCCAGGCTGCCCAGGGAGGTGCTGGAGTCACCATCCCTGGAGGGGTTCAACACACAAGTAGATGTGGAGCTTGGGGACATGATCTGGGGGTCAGGGAGATGTTGGACAAATGTTGGACTGGATGATCCGGGAGGTCCTTTCCAACCTAAGTGATTCTCTAATATGTTAAAATGAAAGTACCTGGATCCTCTGAGGGCTCAAAGGTTTTCTTATCTCCGTTTGCAACGTACCAGTCCAGGATACGTCCTACGAACGGGGAGATGAGAGTGACCCCAGCTTCAGCACAGGCAACTGCCTGGGCAAAGGAGAACAGCAGGGTCATGTTGCAGTGAATCCCATACTCTGCCTCCAGGACCCTGTGGGGACAGGCTGGCTGAGAACTGCAGTTTGCTCCCCTCCTCCATTCAGGTTAAAGCTCCTGAACGTCTCGAGTTAAACTAGCAATGTTTTACTGTTTATAAGCTTTAAAATCTTGAGCTAACAGCAAATGCTTTGTGCTGCCAGACTGGTCTGTTCACTGCTGTCCCTTGGTTACCAACTGCAGACAACATCTCGTGGCATTTCAGGAAACTCTGGGGGCTGGCTCTTGTCTGAACAAACTTTTCCTCTTTCACCAGAGCACCCCAGTAAGAGATCTCCTGGGGCAGGGCTTTCCAAACAACCCTGTGTGCTGTGCTGAATGCAGGCAGGCCATGAATCAGCAGAGGCAGCACAGAAACACCTACTTGCCAGCCTGGATTCCTTCCCACGTTGAGGAGAGCTTGATGAGGATTCGATCTTTACTGATCCCTGCTTCCTTGTAGAGGTCGATGAGGCGCCTGGCCCTTTGGATCATCCCTTCCTTATCAAAGGACAACCTTTGAAGCAAGAGCAGGACTATTAAAACTGGCTGGGGAGGGGTTAAAAATGCTTCCACCCCCCTCAGCCCCACTGAAAAAGGCTGGTTTATCAGCGTTTCTAGGCCAGGAGCAGGGTTTTGTTCTCAGAGATGCTTCCTGGGTTGTGAACCCATCAAGTTGGGGTATGACAGCACTTTTTAAGCTGTGGATTAAAGTTTCCTCAGGTTTTTCACAGAAGCTGAGCCTTAGGAGTGAAGTGGCTGGTAGGTTAACAGACCAGTGCTGTGCAAGCCTTGAAATTAACTGTTAAACTAAAATAAACTGAGATTGTTCATTGTGTGGAAGAGAATGGGCAGAACTCAAGGTGTACTGGAAGCAAGAGGTTTCCCTTGCTTAAGGAACAGCAGGAAGGTGACAAAACCCCAGCTCAACTTGTTTTCATGAAGTTTTGTCACAGAGTTAAGCAAACTAAGGGAAATCCATTCTCTGATTAAACAAATATTACTATAAACTCTTGTGAGTGTTTTTACAGTGAGCTGTCTAGTCAAGAATGTATTTCTACAACTCATTGTGTCTTTTTTTTTGTATTTAGAAATATCCAGCATAACCCAGAGGAAAAAGAGCCAACCTTGCATCTACTTCTGTGGACACCCGGCCAGGTATCCTCTTCAGGATCTCAGCTCCAAATAACACAAAAAGTTTGTCAGAGGCATTTTTGATCTGCTCCTCTTCTGACCTGGAAACCACAAAGAGCAAAATCAGTTCTATTGGGGGGGGAAGAAACCCCAAACTGTGTTTGTACCTTGCTGGGGATTTGATGTTTGAACTTGAAATGAATGATTAAACTTGATTTAACATGAAACTCCAGAGTTCCAACAGCCACTTTTGCTCTGCTCAGTGTTTGTTCCACCAGCAGTTTGGCCTTTGGACACTTTCCTACGTGCTGTCAATTCAAGGGGGTTTTTCTGAGCACTCCTAGAAGGCCTGGAACTGGTAAGTGGGGATGTTCTTCTTCAAAGCACCTCTGAAACCTGCCTAAAATCCTTCTGTAATGGTTGAGGCTTTTTGGGGTGGGAGTCACACCCCCGAGTACAAGAGGGGAAACCTCAGTACCCAGTGTACTAAACACAACTTGGATAAATAAGGTGTCTTAAATAGATCTACAGAGATTAAAACCCCCTCTTTACTTACCCACCAAGTTTTTTCCCATAGGCCACAGCATCATCCACAAGCTCCTGGTAAACTGGCATCTGAGCAGCAGCCAGGATCAGGGAGGGGTTTGTGGTGGCATCCAGGGGCTTGTACTCCTCAATTGCTGGGGAAATAAAAACCAGCTCGTTGGAAACCCCCAGTCAGGCAGAGCAGCTGAAAGGGTTTTGTTGGGTAATGGTGTTTGTCAGAGCAGAGTGGTGCAGGGTGGGGTTAAAACATCCCTGCCTGTGCCAGGAAGAGGTTAACAGAGCTCCAGCAATTGGGTTAAACTGTTGCCCAAGAGAGATTAACTTGTACAAGTGACAGATGAAGAGAAGTGCCACTAATTTGCAACTTCTCCCCTCTGTCCCTATCACATCAACCAGCAGAGCTGAGGTCCAGGGGGGAAGGAAAGATGAGGGGATCCTTCTTCCCCTCCAGCAGTTGGGTTTTTGTTTGTCTCCAACCAGACCAGAAGGACTCATCTGTTAACACCTAAAAACTCTTGGGATCCAGCAACTTTTCTTACTGCATTTTAAAACTTCTTTTCAAATAATTTTGGATTGTTTCTTAGCATCTTGTTACATCCTTGTACTTCCTTACAGGAGATATTTGACCTCTACCTGGCCCTGGACTACACCCATTTCAGGTTGTTTATGGGGCAGGCTGTGACCACAAGCTCCTGTGTGCTCTGGCCCCAGGCACAGGACCTGACTCAGCAAAGGGAAGAGCCCCCATGAGCCCTCGAGTGATTCCTGCTGATGAGCTACACCTCAAAAATACCAAACCACTTGTTACCAACTCCTGTCCCTCAGTGTTTCTGCATGGGGATGAAATCTGATCTTAGAGAGGGTGACTTTATTTTGTCATTGCAGAAAATAATCTTGTTTTCCTCATAGCTCCCTCTGAGGCAATGACTGTGATCCTGGAGCCCAGCCCATTCCATCCAGGTCCTCCAAAAGACACTTCAATTCACATGGATGCTCCTTTGGAAAAGGAAACTCCCTTTGGAAGCAGATGCACAATTGTAGACAAGAGTATTTGGACAGAGTTTACGACTTCTTTCCAGCCTTGCAGCTTGTGGAGACTCTTGAAATGCCTCTGGCAACGTGCCTAAATTAATGTCATTAATTCTGTCTCCCTGTCTTCCTCCCCCAGTCTCCCAGGAAGCAGCCAGCAGCCTGTGCTTCAGCTGGAGGGGCTTGTCCATGGCCATCCTGCCACCTTTCCTCGTCGTGAGCACAGAGAACACCAGGAAAAAGTGCTCTGGCTTAGTTCAAAAGCCAAGCTAGTGAAACTCCTGGAGAAACCACCACTGCCTGCTGTGGGTTCTTGCTTCAGGAGCCATCAAACCACACTGACATGTTCATCTGACCAGAACTGGGAACTGGTGTCCACAACAGCAGCACCTCGACCAGCATCAGAGAGGGAGTCACGTGTTGGTTGTAGCCTTGTTTGGACTGTCAGAAAGACCCACAGGTGACAACAGGAGCCAGAGATCAACCATCAACCACAAAACTGCTGCAAGGAGCTTGTTAGAACTTCCCATGGACAGTGCCTGGGCTCCTTCCAGCCCCCTCGGCCCCCACAAGGATTGGTTTTACATGGAATCATTACGGTTGGAAAGGACCTCCAGGATCATCAAGTCCAGATTCCATCCCAACATCTCCCTGGGACAGACAGCATGATATTTTGAATTAAATCCTAATCAATGCCCATTTCAGCTGGGCTTTGGCCAGGGTTGTTGCTACTCAATGGGACACAGATCTGCCCAGGCTGAGGTTATCACTGAGCTTTGCTGAGGTGATGCTTGATAAAGCTGCATCAACACCCCAAACCTTGCATGGTGGGGTGGTTGTCTTGTGTCAGAAAGTGAGTAGCAGCTTCTCAACCTTGAAACCAAGCAATCCAAAGTGTTTGACAGACAGATGCTACCTGGAGTCGGCACAGGGACGCTGACACACGTCACAAGACCCCCAAGCTGTCCCTACCCCTCTTCATCTTAACTTTACCAATCCCAGACGTTTGGTGGCTGCCATTTAGGGCTGTTTATTCCTCACCCACGGGATTAGGTGCAGCAGCAGCCGGATTACCACGGGCCAGGCTGGGGGCTGAGGGGGATCCAAGCCTTGCTCCACACAACCCCGAGAAGATCCAGGAGGGGTTTTTCCAGTCTGATGGTTGGGAACGTTGCCTGTGCTGTGATGGCTTCGGACCAAGGGGCTCCATGGTGGGACATCACCTCCCTTCCTAGGCCCTGCTTGCTGCTTCTCGGGGGTAAGGAGAACTCGGCAGCTCTTGCGTTACCTCCTTTGCTTCACCGCAGCTTTACTTCCGCCATTTGGAAAAAAACCGACTCCAAACCGCCCCAAATCTACGCGGATTATGGGGGAAAACAACTTTATCACCCCCCCCAGAGCTTCTCCTGTGGAGCCTGGACTTGGAGCCGAGCACCGGGGTCGAACCGGGGAAAAACCACTGGAGGGGCTGGAGATGCTCGGCACGGACCGGCCCAGACGCTGCCCGCACGGGAGGAGAAGCGGGACCGGCACCCGGTGCCCGTCCCCGGTAAGGCCCGGGAGGTCCTTCAGACCCCATCCCGGAGAGCACCGGGTGGCTCGACACCCTCCCGGGACAGATCCCGGGGGATGCCACCGGCCTCACGCAGCACCCGGAGACCCGCCCCATCCCCGGTTCCAAAGGCCCTTCCCGCGTCTGGTACCGGCCTTGCGCAACCCGTGGCCCCGGTGCTCACGGCGATCCCCCCCCCTCCCTCCCCCCCTTTCCAGCCCCGGTGGTTCGCTCCCCTCGGGCACTCAGCCCTGCGGCCGGGCGCGCCCACTCTCCGGGGCGGGGGGGATGCGGTGACAGGGTCCTCCCGCTCCCGCCGCCTCTCACCGTTGAAGTCCCCGGTGTCCGCCACCACCGTGGTGTGGTGCTTGAGCTGGTCCAGCACCGACTCCATCTTCTGCCGCTTCACGGGGGACCCGGACAGAGTGCGCGGAGGGGGGGGGGCTCTCGCTTTAAGGAACCGTGTGGTGCCCGGAGGGGAGCCGGCCTGCGCGCTCCCGCCTCCCGCTCGCTCCCGACGCCGGCCGCCCAGAGCGGCGGGGCGAGCCGCGCTCCCGCAGCCAATCCCCTCGCAGGAGGGCGGTGTCCAGCCAATCAGGAGCCGCAGGAGCGAGACAAACAGGAGGGGGGGGAGCCGAGGCGGGGAGGGGGCGGGAGGAAGGTTCTGATTGGTCGGTTTGGCGGCTCGGGGCGTGGCCTCATTGATAAGGGCGGGTGCAGAGGCCGCCGGCCGCCATTGCCCTCAGCGGGGAGCGGGCGGAGCCGTCGCGGGTGCTGCGGTCACGGGTGCTGCGGGCAGGGCGGGCCGGGGAGCGGGGCCTCATATCCCCAGGGGCCTCCTCAGGGCTGGGCAAGGCCCTCAGGCCTTCCCTCGGGCAGCGGGGCCGTGGGGCCGAGCTGGGACAGGGCCCCGCTGGAGGCCCAAGATGGCGGCGGGAGGGTTGGTGAGGCCCTCACCTCGCTTAGGAGCCTTGAGGAAGGACTCGACACCTCGCCACGCCTGCGTTAACCCGCTACAGGACTCCCTGGATGTCGTGGCAAGGCTCAACAGGGCTTGTCAGCCAGGGGTTGTGCCAGAGAGAGCTCCCCAAGCCCCCAGAGAGTCCCCTGAGCCCAGCAAGGCCTGTGTTCCTCAGCACCTCCGGCTGTTCCTTCACTCAAACGTCACTTAAGGTCTAGAGGAGGCAGTTCTGGTAAAGTGGTTGTGCTGGGAATGGGGCTTGGCTGGAAATGGGGCAGAATCTGCCACTTGGCCCTTGAAGAGAGGCTGTTTGGATCGTGCTGTTCTCATTTTGTCTTTATTCTTGGTTGTGGAAGCAGCCACAGTAATTTCCCTTCCTGGTGTACAAGGATAAGCTTTTGTACAACCCTCTCAGGCTTTGCCCAGTACGGAGAGGAGAATGGAGAGAGGTGCCAGGGTTAAGTCGTGTGAGTTCTGTGACTAGGTAGGAAATGTGTTCTCATTGTATTCCCCCTTGTTCACCCCTTCCCTTCTCATTCCCAGCCCTGTTCACTGGCAGTGAACTGACTCCCAACTACAGTCGTTGTTGGGCCTTTCACCCACCCCTGGTTTCAGACGTGGATGGTTATCAAGGCTGTAACATCCTTCCTCTCGAGCACAGGCCCCCAGAACCACGAGGAAACATGTGGGTTCAGATACTCTCTATCTTGGACAAGTCATTACAAAAATCCAGCCCTCCCCCACTGCTCCTGTGTCCTGTTGCTTTCATTCCTATCCAAGTGAAGGAGACAGAGGTGGAGTTATAAGTATAACTTAACTATTTTAATAAATCTTATACAGTGCATGGTTCTATCATTGTATCCTTCGTTCAATTACATGAATGTACAGTACATTAGAGCATCATCTGCAGCAGGACAGATAGAACAGATGCACAGCTCAGTCCTGTGGAACTTCTGGAAAGGGTCTTCTGCAACAAGGCCTTTGCTTGAGGAAAAGCTCCTGTGGCTCCTGGCTGGACAGAGCTGTTGAGTACCCTCCTATTACAGTCCCAGCTCACTAGAATTCTATAGAATTCTGTAATTCTATAACTTGTTTTCCTTTCCACCCAACCCCAACAGTCGTGGTGTGTTTCCCAGCTCACCCTCTGCTTTTATTTTCCTTTCAGAAAGGATTTCAGCTCCTGTGCTTCCTACACCAGTGATGTTTGCCAGCTGCTTCCCATCAGCACCCTGAGCTCAGGAGGATTGTCCTCATCATCCCTCCCTGCTGAGGTGAGTGCCCTTTGCAAATTGCAGCTGCTGTGCTGAAACTAAACCCATGACCCCCTGTGACAGTTCCCTCCCTACACCCTGATTCTGCTGGTGCTGACAGTGGCCTGTTTGGAGATTAAGAAAATAGATCATCCAGTAGAAACATTTTTAGAAGAACCAAGCCAAAGTTGAGAGTGTATCAGAGCTCTCGGATTCAAACACATTCCCCAGCTGCTGCTTTACAGCTTTTTTTTCCATTAAACTTGCAAGGACAGGCCCAGATTGTGCAGGGTTAGACACGTGTTCACCCCTCAGAGGAGGTGGGACCATTCACAGCACCTCAAAGGAAGCTTGTGTGTAAATCCTTGTGGAGCCTGGGTGTGAATTCAGCCAAAATTAAGGTGTGACAGAGAAAGACAAAGTCCTGCTGGGCTGTAGCAGCTCCTGGAGGTGTGTTTGTTTTACTGCCTTCCTATCAAGTGGCTCTGTGAGGAAATGGAGATAAAAACAGCCTGTGCCAGGGACAGCAGAGCTGCTGTGGGTGTGCCTGAGCTTCTCAGAGGTGGGGGAAATTATTGATGTATAATCACTCAGTCATGTCTTTAGGGAAAGGGATTTTTCCCACATCCCTGTGGAGATTGTGAGGGTGATAAGGGGTGTGTCCTGGATGTAAATGTGCACATAATGTTATTGAGAAAGGAGGTTAAGAGCAGCAGCCTCTACTAAATTAGATGAGGATTCTTTTCTTGTGGCAAAAAGC
Source organism: Brachypteracias leptosomus (assembly GCA_013401335.1). Classification (NCBI taxonomy): domain Eukaryota; kingdom Metazoa; phylum Chordata; class Aves; order Coraciiformes; family Brachypteraciidae; genus Brachypteracias; species Brachypteracias leptosomus. The sequence goes on along the minus strand of VYZX01002249.1, from coordinate 419,272 downwards.
TGGTGAGGAGTTGAGAACATCATATGAGGAGCACTGAGGAAACTGGGGTTGTTGAAGGGGAGCTGAGAGGAGACCTCATTGCTCTCTACCTGACAGGAGGTTGTGGTGAGGCTGGGGTTGGGCTCTTCTCCTGAGGAACTAAGGACAGGACAAGAGGTGATGGCCTCAAGTTGCCCCAGGGGAGGTTTAGGTTGGACATTAGGAAGAAGTTCTTCACTTCTGCTGCTCAGATCTTTAGGAAACATTTCAGATCACTCCTTGCAAAGAAAACCTGGAGGTGGGGACAAGGAGTGAACACCCTGGGCAGGGCTTGGGGTGTGACTGGCTTGGGAGCAAATGTCAAGGGCTTATCAGCTCAGTGTGTAGGGCCTGGCTGGGGCTCTGCTGTGACTCTCTGAGCCAGGATCAGTGCTGGGCTGAAGGGTGAGCCCAGCAGGGCTGCTTGGGCTGAGCTTGCCTGTCTGCAGGTTGAAATTGCTTCACTTGTCACTTGGGTCCTGCTTGTTCTTATGCTGTTCTAGCCCAGGAGAGGGGACAGCAGGACAGGGGGTTGTCACAGGGCCTTTGCTGGTGGGCTGCAGGGGATATTCACCATGGAGAAGGAAGCAAAAAGTGGGGGAAAAGACTCATTACCCTGGTCCAGACTAAATCTGGGGGTGGCTTGTTCTGTGCTGTGTGCTGGGCCTGCTCTGCCTGAGCCACACTGGCCAGGGGGGTGGGAGCAGGGACAAGAAAAGCTGCTCAGGGTGGGAGCAGGAACAAGAAAAGCTTCATGGGGTGGGAGCAGGAACAGCCCCATGAGAAAAGCTTCATGGGGTGGGAGCAGGAGCAGCCCTCAAGAAAAGCTTTGCAGGGTGTTTTCAGCTCAAATCCAGCCACGGTTGCACTTTCAGACGTGTCTGAATTCTGATCTGCTCTGGTCACATGCACATAAAATTTCAGTATAAAATATATAGTTATAAAAAAAAAATACTTCATGCAATATTAAAACACCTTTCCCAAAGGGACGTGGTCTCAGTGTCTACCCTTATCACCAGTGTTCAGAGCTTGTCCCTTTGATGGCAGTTCCACTGCTCCTGCCTCTCTCCTGGGCTGGGGGTCATTGCTTTCATTCCCTTTTTCTGCACTACTAGGACTAAGAGCTGAAAGGAAGCAGGTGAGAGGGTTTTAATTAGCTGAATCAATCCTTTCCTGGCGCCGCTTCATGATCTCCTGGAGCTCAGACTCCCCTCTGCTTTTCTGGAAGGGAGACAAAGGAGGAGGTTTGAATTTGCAGGGAAATGACAGTATTTAATTGATGCTGTGTGAGTAGAGCTGCTTTCTGAGGGGTGAGTGAAGAATTCAGATTTATTAGCAGAGCCTGGATGATCTCACCTGCAGATCTGGGGCCTTTTTCCTTAAAAGACTTCCCAGAATTTTTAGGTGTTGTGTTTTTCATGGTTTTGTGTTGTTTTTTTCAGTTAAAACATCTATTTAATGGTCTGTGTGGCACTGCTGGTGCAGGCACCTGTTCTGGGAGGAGCTACTTACCTCCAGCTGGTTTTTCTCCACTGTGATTTTGCTGTATACTCGGTTCCCCTCATCCCCACACACTTTCTTCAGCTCCTCTCTGTTGAGGGAGAAGAGCTGAGCTCCAGTAAGGATGCCAAGGTGCTCCACAGTCCTGGGAAGGCACAAAGTGGGAGGTTATGGATCAAAACTTAGAGGTATGGCTCCAAACTAGAGATGGGGAGATTGAGATGAGACGTTAGGAAGAAGTTCTTGCCCAGGAGGGTGGGGAGACACTGGCCCAGGTTGGCCAGAGAGGTGCTGGAAGCCCCATCCCTGGACATTTTGAAGGCCAGGCTGGATGGGGCTGGTCTGAGAGATCCTTCACAGCAGCTTCTCCAGAGACAGGCTCATCTGGAGTCTGCAGGTCAGGTTTGGTTAGTTAATTAGTGATTTCTCTCTGAGCTCAGCTCTGAGCTGAACCACACCAGCAGAGCATCGTGGGACTTGTGTGAGCAAACCAACCCCTTCCTTTGTTTGCAGCCACTCGTTGAGTGTTTCTCTGCACTGTGAGACAAGGTTTATTTGAGTGTAGACAAAAGAAAAGGGAGCACAACACTCTGGTTGTGTAGCCTGGATGTCACAGGATTGAAATCTAATTAGCAGCACAAGCTCTGGAAGTAAATCCAGTGGTTGTGATCCAGTTGCTTCCCCCAGTCCCTGTTAAAGGAATCCAGGACTTACTCTTTGCTGAATGACTTTGCCTCCAGCCAGGCTTTGACTTCTTCAGTGCTGGATTCGAAGGTGAGGGGCACAAAAGCTTCCTGAGGCTTCTCCACTTTGAAATTCCTGGGGGGAGGCTGAATTTTGTTGTTTGTGATCTTCTTCAGCAGCTCGTCGTTCAGCTCGTCCATCTGGTGAATGAGTTCTGGGGAGAGGAGGCACAGGGAAGGAGTGAGATCAAGTCTCCAGTCACAAATCCCTTTAAATCAGTGTGTTAGTGGGGAAAATAGAAGGAAGATCAGAACGTGGTGCAGTGGTTGCATTAACTGTTATTAAGGAAAGCACTTACTGTTGTGCTTTAATCCTAAAATAGGTTGAGCAACAACATTTTGACCTTCAAACTTTCATCAGGAGCAAACACATCAAGGGAGAACCTGCCAGAGTTTGGAGACTGGAGTGGACTGGGAGAACCCTTCCTTCAGCCAGCAGGAACTGGACTGCCTATCAACCTACCTGGAGAGTTCTTGGTTAGAAGCATTTTTGGGGGGAAAAACGTGTCATGTTTGGCAAAGTAAGAGGAGAACATTTTGATGAGAACACCCTCACGCTGTGTGCCCGGGATCTGGAGCAGGGGCTGGGAAGAACCCACATTCCCCCTCTTTTATATCCAAATCCTCTTGTTTCTCCTGTTGCTGACCATCACACCTCATCTGAAGGACATAAACCCCACAATCCTCACAGCACTGACTGGCAGAAGTTTGCTCAAGGCTGTAAAAACCTGTTCTGGGGGTGTTTGTGGCTGTCACATCTTCCTGATGTCTGGTGTTGCTCTCCTCTTTACTTTACTGCGTCATCTTCCTGTTTTTGAGTTATGTGCTTCCCTTTGGGCAACTGAAAGAAGGAAATTTTACCCTGCAAAGTGAGCAGCAGGGAGGGGAAAACCCCTGACACGTGAGAGGTCAGGGGCCTGGCTGCTCCTGACAACAAGGTTCCCATTTTATGGTGACCATTTATTTTCTTCCCATTGCCCCTTTGCTGTTGCCTGCTGGGAAAGGCCAGTTCTGGGAGGACCAACTGGTTGTTGAGCTGTGGTCCTTCTATAACTCTAATAGCTTCTAATAACTCATTTGTTGCTTCTAATAACTAATTTGTTGCTTCTAGTAACTCATTTGCTGCTCTGAGCTGAACAAGTAGCAGGAAGCAGGAGCTGGGAGTGAGGAGCACACTCATGAAGCTCCAGTAACACAACTTCTAGCATCACTTTTTCCATGAAACTCCTGAGGACTGTGGAGAATAACTCGGTGTGATTAATAGATACATCTGTGATGATCATATTATGGGGTTTCCCATTGTCCCCAAAGGGCTCCTGCTTCCAGGAGTCCATGGTGCTGAGCCCTTGGGGTCACAGCCAACTGTGGGTGTACGAGGGGGTGAGGTGAGAGCTCCTGGGGTTCCTCATGCTCTGAAACCACCGGGAGGAACATGAACCATGTGAGCACTGAGTGTGGGAGCAAAGGAAGCAGGAGAAGAGGATTGACCTGAGTGGGGGTGGTTGCTTAGACGTGGTTTTGGTGGGGAAAGGGAGCTCTGTCCTTGGGAGGAGGAGGGGGAGGTCAAGGTGATCTCGGAGGTCCCTTCCCAACCCATTCCATGGTTCTATGATAGGGTTACACAGCAACCAGACATTGTGGACAGACCATTATGGAGAGAAAAGAAGCTCCTGGGACAGGGAGGGAGCAGAAGGTTGTGTGGAGGGTGCTGGGAGCCCCCATGGGGTGGGACACGTACGTTCCTTGGCGTCCTGCGGAGAGTTGCGCGACAACATCTCACTGCCCCACTTGTCCCCGGCGTAGCTGGCGGGGAGCTTGTGGGTTGGGCTGGAAGGTCCATATCCCCTGTGGCCCGGGTCTCCTTTGTACCACTGGTTGGACTGGGTGGGGAGGAAGGAAGAAAGAAAAGGTGGGTGAGAATTTTTGGGCTGTTTTTCGTGATCTTTAACTTGTTGCCTCCACCCCCATGAGGGTGAATTGTTCTCTCTGGGGCTGCTCGGGGTGGCCCCAGGAGAAGGTCATTCCTGGGGTGTCGTGGGGAGGAACAGACTGGAACTGGAGAGCAAGGGAAGCCCAAGGATTATCTGAAGAGAAGACAGAAATCCCACTTGCAGCTCAGGCATCACTGCTCTGGTACCTGAGTGTGGAGAGGAACCACTGCCAGGAGCCTGGAGCAGCCAGGAGGGAGTTTTGTGACATTTTGATTAAACCAACAAGAAGGCTGCTGCAGGGATGGGGAAGATGGACCTTGTTTGGGGAGGGGGACAGTGATGATGGCCAAATGTGGGATTTTTATCATAGGAAGCTCAGGAGCCTCCAGGATCCTGGTTCAAGGGAGGTGGTAATGGGGACAAAATGTGGGATTTTTATCCTAGGAAGCTCAGGAGTCTCCAGGATCCTGGTTTCTCTGCTCATGAGGGTTCATCCCAACTTGTTCACAGCCCCCTAAAGACTCCAGGGATTTCTGATGACTTCTGAGAGGCTGATGATGCAGCTGCCCACCAGTTAACCATCACCCAGCTACAGACCTGTTCCAGCTCCTCCAGTTTCACCACGTCCAGGATGTTGTAGGGGACATAACCAGCCTGCCCGCTCCGGTTGAGCAGCTTCCACCACTGCTTGTTGTCCTCCAACACCTGGGAGAGGGGAGGAGAGGGACGTGCCAGTGAGGACACCACATTTCTGGCAAAAGGTGGAAATAAACCCCTCTGGGTGTTTATTTATTACAACCGCCACTGAAACCTTGCCTGGAAAGCATCACAGCTTCTCCTGGTGGTGACAGGAGAGCATCTCAGGGGGAAAACAGACCCAGGGTGTGGAAGAACTCATGGTTCCTACTGAATTTCCTTCTCCTACTTTAATTTCCCACTTAATTCTTCCTTTTTTTTTTTTTTTCAGTGATTAAGTTTATGTTTCCCTGTTGCATGAATAAAATAACTCAGGAGTGACTCCTGCCAAGCTGCTGAGGTGTCATCATAGAACTTTGATCCCGTGTCACATCCTCACAGGTCACACAATCACATCATGACCATGATCTAGGAAGGAGGCCGCCCCTTGCTGAAGGGTCTCCTGTTGCTCCTGCCTCAGGCTTCTTTTTACCCCAAACCATGACTTTTTAAATTAATTTTCTTTAAAGTAACCTGCCCAGAATGGAGGAGCTTGGTGGGCAAGACCCAGGCGTGTTTCTCCCCTCCATAGCTCTGTTAGTGTGGAGACCAAGCCACCAAGTCATGTCCTACACGCCCCAGCTGCCAGCAGGGCTGTGGTGAGAGAAAGGTTCTGCAAAAGGATGTTTTCCTAGAAAATAATTCCTCTGTGTGTGGGGGTGAATAATGAGCACAGCCCAGCAGGTGGGGGTGCTGCAGGGACCCGTTTTCCCTCCTCCTCCTCCCTGCTGATGAAGAAGTGATTGATGGCTTCCAGCTGAGCCCATGCATGGAGTCCACCTGCTCCAGCCTGGCCCTGGAGCTGTGGAGTTGAGCAAAACTTGGGGTTTCTGCTCAGAAAACCCCAAGCAAGAACGAGTTGGCCCTGGGCAGCACCTGGAGATGTCCCCCCTGGTCCCAGCAAGGGCAGGAGCACCTCCACCCACCTCCAGGATCTCGTCCTTCAGCACGGAGAGTTCGTTGGCATTTCGGGCGGTGAAGTCGTAGCGGATTTTGGCATATCTCTTGGGGGGAGCCATCCCCTGGGCCTCAAAGTTCCTGCAGGAGACCAAAAAAGGAGCTTTTTTGGAGGCCCAGCTAATAACCAGGCTGGGTGGGGAGGGCTGGGTGGGGAGGGAGGGGGCAGCACCTCTTTGCTCCTCTGTTTTGTGGAAGATTTTCACTGGTTTTAGTGCCACACTAAAGTTTGGGGGGAAAAATAGAAGGTATGGGGTTGTTTGGTCCATGGCCTTGTTGAGGGGCTTCTCCTCACAGGTGCTGCTTGGCAAGGAGCTGAGGAGGCAACTGCTCTGATTGCACCTCCTGGGGAGCATCAGGGTGGGAGCCTCAGGTCCTGTTAAGTGGGAACAGCTGCCCCAGCACTGGGAGGGAGGGTGTTGAAAAGGAGCATGGGCAGAACCTTCTGGAAACCAGTGGGTTTCCATCAGCTGGTGAGTGCTGAGCTACCCAAGAGAGTCCCAGCAAAAGTAAGTTGGAGCTTTTTTTATTCTAAGGCACATTTTGGGGGGGAAATGGGTGCGTTTGGGTGTTTTGCTTGGGAGTTTCTGACATGAGAATGTTGATTTTCAGTGTTGGGCTCAGTTTTTGTTTGTAGGGAGAGAAAATAAATGTAGAAGACTGTTAAAAATGGAGAAAGTGCAATGAAAGAATTGCTCTGAGCCCTGGAATGGTTCCATTTTTAGAGGTTTGGGGTTTTTGGGCTGGTTTAGGAAATCTTGGCACCTTTGTCTCCTCTGGCTGGGCTGGGTGAAGTGTTATGTTTTAATCCCAAAAAGTTTTGTGGTGTGGAAAAACTTCTTGTCTTGTTGTGGGACTAATTTAATGAACCTTCTGTGGATCTTTCTGCTAAGGGTTTGTGGCCCCAGATGGGGAAGGCTCCTGGGAGCCATGGTCATGGTGGGTCGGGTTCTCCTCCAGTCCCCACCAGGTTCTGTGTAGCTCGGTGCTTCCAGATCTTACCCCAATGATTTCCCACCACCAAGTCCTTGGGTTTGGGCAGTGATTTGAAATCTATGACCTGGGGAACCTGGTTCTTTGTGGGCTTCTGAGACATCTGTGAAAAGCAAGCCCATGGTGTTCAGTTCCAGCTCATTTTACTGTTCATTGAGTGGCTTCTGGTGGTCTGGAGAAGGCTGGAGCTGCTGGAGCAGGGGTTGGTGTCCTGCCCGTGGCTCTGGTGGCTTTAGGTCACTTCACTTGGGATGACTTTGGGTCTAATTAATGTGCAATGTGGTTGTGAGTCTGCAGTGGGGAGAGCTGGGAGCAGACCCAGGTTGAATGCAGGAAGGGAGTGGTGGCCTTACCCTGCAGTGCCCTGAGGGCAGGGAGGAGGAGGAGGAGAAATGACTCCTTCTGGAGCATTCCAGAAGGTAAATGAGTCATGAGGAAGGAGGAGGTGGCTGGAGGGGTTTGAGACACTCTGCATGTGCTGAGGTTTGACACAAGTGACCTTGGGTGATTCTTGGAGTGTCTCCTTGGGAGTCCCCATCCCTGGAGGGGTTCCCAAGGTGTGGAGATGTGGGGCCATGGGTTAGAGGTGCCCTGGCAGGGATGGGGAATGGTTGGACTCCAAGATCTCTCCCAGTGGTAACAACTTTATGACCTACTAGGATGCCAGAAGCTCCTGGTGTGTTGTGAGGGTGTTTGTGGGGGTACAAGGGGGTCCTGGGGGGCGTTGGTACGTTACCTATTTACATGCTGGGTGACGTTCTGCTTGAAGGCATCCACAGCCTGGCTCTGGTCACCAGCCTGGCCACGCTTGAGCGAGGAGTTCCGATAGGGGTACCCATTGGCTGAGGAGAGCTGGGGAGGGAGAGGTGGGGTCAGTGCCACCAGCACAGGGGAGAGCTGGGGTGGAGCAAGGAGTGACAGTGGTGGGCGAGGAAGGGCCTGGGAGCTGCTGGTCACCATGAGGTGAACACCAAAGGAATGTTCTTGAGGCAAACCTGGACCCATGGGGCTTGGTTTGGGGTGTCACAGGATTAGAAAGACGTTGAGGGGCTGGAGCAGGTCCAGAGAAGGGCAACAAAGCTGGTGAGGGGTCTGGAGAACATGTATGAGGAGCACCTCAGGGACCTGGGGTTGTTTGGCTTGGAGGAGGCTGAGGGGAGACCTCATGGCTCTCTGCCTAACAGGAGGTTGTGGTGAGGCTGGGGCTGGGCTCTTCTCCCAGGGAACTAATGGCAGGACAAGAGGTGATGGCCTCAAGTTGCCCCAGGGGAGGTTTAGATTGGCCATTAAGAAGAAGTTCTTTCCTGCCTACGTTACCCACCACCACAACCCCCCCAGACCCATCTCTCCCTCTGGAAAAGGAGGGAGGAGAAAAGCAGAGGATGCCCAGGGACCCACCTCTTCCTGCAGGTGTCCGATGTCTATCTCCCAGGGAGCTCCACGGAAGATTTCCACGGGTGGCTCCCACCCGTTGCGGAACTTGGGGATGTAGGTGGGGATGTTTGCATCTCGGGGCCACTCCGCTCTAGGGCAGGAAGGAACACGGGGTGAGATCCCCAAGGGACGTGTCTCTGGAAGCATCAAGCCCTGCTTGACCTTCTCCTGGCCATACACAGCATCTCCTCTGCCTCCTCAGGAGCTGGAGGGACACGGGGAGGTGGCAGCTCTGTCCTCACCTGGATCTGGTCCAGGTCTCCCCCAGGGACTCCCAGAGGTTGATCTCCTTTGGTGTCAGGTGTCCCCGTAGGAAATCCGTGGCGTCTCTGGAGAGCAGGGGGCTGACAACAGACCTGGCCAGCTCAGGGCCACTGCAGCTGTTGATGATCTGGGTTACACAGAGACATGAGAGGTTCATGTTCAGAGGAGATGTTCCAAACATCAGAAAAGAAACAGAAATCAATCCCTGGCTCTGGCCCTTTGGGGTCTCTCTGTTCCCCAGGAAGCCCCCGTGCCCTCCATGGTGAGCACCTCAAAACCAGGTGAATTCCCTCTAAACTTGCCCCCCCCCAACTTCTTCTCTGGGCCTTCATGTGGAAGGATGAAGGTTCACAGCACAGATGAGCTAATTAATGGTCTGCTGGCACCTAGAGGGATGTTGTGTTCCCTCAGCAGCTCCTGGGTGTCCCTGCACTGCACTGATAGCACTTGGTGGGCAGATTTGATTAAGAAAAGGCAAATAGTCAAATAAAAAATAAGGCAAATAATCCCTAAGTTCTCCAAGGTATTGGAAGCTGGAGGGTCTGGCCTGACCATGGACCTCCCATGCCAGGCGTGACCCGACTCCTGTTGGCAGCAGCTCATCCTTAGCTCAGCTCAGGGGGCTCCAGAAACATCAACCTCAGTCTCTGAGGAAGACTTGGGCAGTTGGGAGGAACACAAGAATTTTTCCATTGGAGTCAGAGTGAGGTCTGAGCTAAGAAATGAGCCACTAGGTGGGACACATCCCTTGGAAAAATGGAAAAAATGGGTATTTCTGTGCCTCTTCTGGCTCCTCCTTCAAGCTGGGGCTTCTGCTGCTTATTTTCAGTGCAAATATTGAGGCATGTTTGCTTGAAGGTGAGATCAGCTCGATCCCCCATGGCACCCACATTTGTCCCACTACATCTTTATTTTTGGGATGGAAAGATTCCTATTTGCTGGGGTTTGGGTGTTTGCTTCAAGCTGGAACCAGATCAGAGGCCAGAAACTGATGTTGCTGCTTCTGGGCTTTACTGGTGAGCACCTTCTAACTCCTGGGTGTGATCCAGCTGCCTGCAAGTGTGGGAGCAACACTAGAAATAAAATAAATGAGTTCCCAGGGGTCAGATTTACCAGTTCCAGTGGCCCAAAGAGGAAATGCACCAGCTCGGAGGCGCTGGGGTTCTGGATGTGCTTCCTCAGCTTGGCCTGGAGAGAGGAAAAACCCAATTAAACCCTGGTCCAGTGATGGTTCTGAGGGACCTGGGACCTCTGTCCCATGGTCCAGGCTGGATTCCACTGCTGTGAGGGATGGGGCAGCCCCATCATTGCAGGGGGTGGAAGCTCCCTCAGTGTCTTACCAGGAGGTTAAAGGCCAACTTGGTCTTCTGGAAGCAGTCGATGAACTCGGCCTCGCCGGGGGGTCTTGCCCGCAGGGTCAGCATCCCCTCTGCCAGGAGAAAGAGCTTTAATGGGGTCTTTGGGATCTCTACGTTCCCCAGGAAGCCCCCATGCCCATGGTGAGCCCCTCTAAACCCAGGTGATTTCCCTCTCAACTTGCCCCCCCCAACCTCTTCTCTGTGCCCTCATATGGAAGGGCGAAGGTTCACAGCAAGGATGAGCTAAATTAATGGTCTGCTGGCACCTAAAGGGACCTTCCAGTGTCTGAAGGGGCTGCAGGAGGCAGGGGAAGGTCTGTTCAAAGGGGTTTGTGATGACAGGACCAGGAGTGATGGTTTTAAGCTGGGAAAGGAGAGATTGAGGCTGGAGATTAGAGAAAATTCTTTAATCTGAGGGTGGAAGGGGCTGCCCAGAGAGGGGGTGGAGGCCCCATCCCTGGAGTCCTTCAAGGTGAGGCTGGATGGGGCTCTGAGCAGCCTGCCCTAGGTAGAGATGTCCCTGCTGGGGTAGGGAGGTTGGATGGGATGAGCTCTGGAGGTCCCTTCCAGCCTCAAACATTCTCTGATTCTAAGACAGCAATAATGGGTGCTGGGACTAGAGCTGTTAAAACCCAAGGGTTCAAGAGGAGCCAACAGTCTGTGTCTGTGCTGGAGACCTCACTGGGCTCCGTGTGCTCTACAAGAGGTCCCCATAAACCAGCAGCACCTTGTAACTGGTGTAGCTGCTGGTGGGTCCAGAGCTGTGCCGAGGGCTCCCCCCAACCTTCCCCCCCCGTCCCCCTGCCCCTGGCATGTCCTGGCTGCTCTGCTCTACCTGCTGGCCCTTTCTTCTTGTTCTTCTTCCCTTTCTTCCTCTGGTTGAGCTGCCTGAAAGCCTCAGCAGCCTTCTGGAGCCTGGCCACAAACACCTCGATGTCATCCAGGGTGCAGTTGAGGATTTGCTGTGGGGACAGAGGCAACCAAGGTGAGGGGAAGCCCAAAGCAGCTTGAAGCCTGAATCCCAGAGCTGCTGCCTCTGCCTGCTCCATCCCCTGGGGGAATCCCCAGGGATGGGGAACCCAGGCATGGAATCGAGCTGAATTCACCACTCTAGAACACAAAGCTGGGTGCTGCCCTCATCAATGTGACCAGTGACCCCTGGAAAACAACCCCAGGACCCAACTGGGCAGGAGCAGAGCTCGGGTCAGAGGAGCTGGGACCTGAGCTGGGGATGGGGCTTTGCTCTTGTTCGTGGTAGGGATCAGCTGAACAGTGATCAGGGGACGCACAAAACATCTGCCCATGGAGGAACCTTTTGCTTCCTCTTCCCTCTTCTTGTACCAACCGTTTCTTTCTCGATCTTCTGTGCCAGGATAGCTCGAGACTCCTCGTGGTCGTGGGAGCCTGAACTTCGTCGTTCATAGTCTGCAAACAAGGGAGGGGAGAAAAATCTGTTTAGTGCCAGAGGCTGAACACGTCTCGGTGAAAGGTGGGGGAGGTTCCACCTCCAGCTGGGCTGTTATGAGAGCACCCAAGGGGCAGGTGGTGCTCCAAGGGGTGATGAACCCTTCCATGGGCACAGCCCCTGCCCTGCCCCTGTCGATACCATTCTCGGGTGAGAAGAGCTGCCAGCTCTGGGCAAGCCCCAGGCTCCAGCTGCTCTGACTCACTGGCTCCTTTCTCTGGAGGTATCTAAGGTGGCTTTTGCCCACAAAGGGCAAAACTCCCTCCATGTGCATCTAAAGTGTGGTTAGAGCAGCTCCAACCCTCTCTTCTAGCCCTGGAGCCATCCTCCTCCCAGTAGCACCAGTTGGACTAAAATAGATAATAAAGAAGTGATAAGACTGGGAAGTGGACGTGGCTGTAGCTTGATAGGAAGCAGCACACTGGGAATTCCTCCTGCCTGTGTTCCGGGATTGTCCAAACCCCTGTGGTCTCTTTCATGGGTATCAAAATAATCTTCCTGTGCTAAAGGTGGGGTTTGGAAGGAGCAGCACCACAGGAACCTGGTGTGGGAGAGCTGGGGAGGCAGCTCTGGCAAAGAACCATGAAAAATACGAGCATTAAGGTGAGGTGATTGGTTTTGACAGGTTTGGAGGACCCAGAAATCCTACCTGGGGAAACACCCAGAGCTGCAGGTTCAAGCAAAGGGCTTAAAGGTTTCTGCTGAACACCTGGAAGGGCAGATCTAGGGGGTTTTAGACGCTTGGTCCAGCTCTGAAACACAGCTCTTATTTTCTTTATGCAAAGCTGGACCTAAACCAAGCTCCTCCAGCAGCTGCCTGACCCCAGGTCCCCTCCAGGGAAAGGAGTTTTGTCTTCTCAGCTGGTAGCTGGAATTTCTTGGAGTATGTTTCCCTTGAACGTAGAAGCTAATCCTAAGAGGAGGTGGTAACAGGCAGTAATAGAAAAGGTTTGAGGTTTGCTCATTATTTTGGTCAACTTGAGCTTATCTCTGTTACCAGGAGCTTATCTCTGCTACTTCTTTCTCCAATACCAGGTTTTTCCAAGCCAGCTCAGCCAGGCTGAGGTCAAGGATGGGTTTGGAATAAACCTTTAGATGAGGAGATGAGTGGGGTGAGCTCAGGCTGCATCTCCACACCCAACTCTGGGAGAATCTGTGCAAACCTCTTGGTTTGAGGGTGAAATCAGCAGGAATTCTCTTTCCTGACCAGATGTTTTAAGCTCAGTGGTACCTTGTCCAAGCTTCGTGTGGCTGCTCAGCTTTATGAGGAGCTTTCACCTCTTTTGGGGGATTTCAGTGTTCCCCAAACACAGGTGGTGCTACCAGGGGTTTTATTTGTAGAGCTGCTCTTGAGAAGATGCCTGGGGTGGGTTCAAGCACCTGCTGAGGCCAAATTTTGGGGCTTTTGTGCCTTTGGTGGGGTCTGTGATACTTTAGGACTCAGTGAAAAGCCCCTGGGCTCCCCTGTGTCCCAGCAGTGTGGGACAGGCAGTGCCCACAGGTGACATCAGGAGGGCTGGAGGTCCAGCCAAGGAGTCCTCAGCCCCAGTGGAGACCCTCAGGGTGCTGCTGGTACCTGGGTTGTGCTGGGATGGGGGGATCACCCTGTTCCTGGTGACCCCCGAGCCTCGTGTGTCGTGCTGGATGGGGATGGGAGCTGGGCCCTGTGGTGGGGGCAGGATGGATTGTCTCTGCTTGATCTTCTCTTGGTTTGCCCTGCAAGGGAGACAACACAACGTGGGCTCCAGCAGCTGCTGGTGCCGTTCCTGGGGGGCTGCTGGAAATGGGGGGTTTGTCTCTTCTTTAACTAAACCCTGCAGAACTCACTTGAGTGTCTGTGGCCGTATCTTCTTGCCGTGCTTGTGGTCGGCCAGGGCACTCTCGATGTCCTCGTGAACCATCTCAGCCTAAGAGAACAGGGATGGGCTGAGGGACTTGGCTTTGGAGAGGGTTGAGGGGTCACAGAGTGGTGGGGTTGGGAGGGACCTCTGGAGAGCATCTTGTCCAACCCCCCCGGCAGAGCAGGTCACCCAGGATGGTGTCCAGGTGGGTTTGGGATCTCTCCAGAGAAAGAGACTCCACAACCTCTCTGGGCAGCCTGGGCCAGGCTCCAACACCCTCACCCCAAACAACTTTCTCCTCCTGGGTTCCAGTTGGTGCCCGCTGCCCCTTGGCCTGTCCCTGGGCACCCCTGACAAGAGTCTGGCCCCAGCCTCTTGCCCCCACCCTTCAGCTCTTGCTCAGCATTGATCAGCTCCCCTCTGGGGCTTCTCTTCTCCAGCTCAGCACCCCCAGGGCTCTCATCCCACCCATCAGGGAGATGCTCCAAAGGGAGATGAGGGGCTGGCCAAGACCTGGGGGTGTCTTGGTCCTGTTTTCCCCCCAGAGGGGTCTCTGCTCACCTCCACCTCATCGCAGTTGAAGAAGTGGATGTCGGGTTTGTGCTGCTCCGAGTCCTGGCAGACGAGGAGGAGGATGGAGGAGTAGCGCATCTGGTTGAGCACGGTCTGGCAGTGCTGCACCGTGGGCAGGGGAAAGTCCTCCAGCTCCTCCTGGAAGGGAGAGGAGAAAGGGTCAGGCGATGGGGAGCTGCTGGAGTGATGGGGATTGAGCCTGTGTGGGAGCTCTGGGGGTCCCTGCTTGAGGAGACCCCTCACAGGGGTTTGCTGAGCTCTTGAGGTTCCCAGACTGGAGTAGGAGAGAGGTGGGTGGAGATCAGGGGTGAGCTCTGGTTCTCCTCCAAGTCCTGATATGGGACCCAGGGTGAGACTTCACTAACTGGGGCTTTGTTGCCATCATCACCCCATTGCTCCACCCACACCAGTATGCTCACTGGGCACCCCAGCAGGGCACTGGGAGGGAAGGTGCTGTCTGAGGGGTCACCTTCCCACCATCTCCTTGGATGACCTTGGTCTTTAGATCCTCGTTGCTAAGCTGAGGGCAGCACCATCCCCTTTGCTGTCTGGCTGCTCCTTCCCCTCAGCTGAGGGTCTGCACATGTGTCCCCCATCAAAATGGGCCACGGTTTGGGGCAGGTGACCCCGTGGGGTGTTTTATCTCTAGGTGCCCTTCCCTCTCTGCTCTCTGCAGGTCTCTGTGGACCTGTGTCTGCAGCACTCCCACAGAAACCACATCCAGTGTAGCCCGGAGCAAGCCCAAGGTGTCCTTCACCTGGAGGATCTGCTCTGGAGCTCAGCCCACATCTACCTGTGCTTTGAATTGAAGTTGGCCAGCCCTGCACACCCAGGAGGGTGTTTTGGGAGCGATTCGCCCCTTTTGGGTGAGTTTTTCTTCCTTAGGAGTGGCCTTGGCAGGGAGGACCCACGCTGGACCTCACGTGCCAGGCTGGGGTGGCTGTGGCAGAGCCCCTGGTACCTGGGACTCGCAGTCCAGCAGGCGGATGGACTTGTCGTTGACCTGCAGCAGCATCTCCTGCGTCCAGATCTTCTCCTTGGAGTTGAGCAGGATGAGTTTTCGGATGGCGTCATCCACGGTCACGATGGACTCGCTCTTGTCCATGATGAAGGTGGCCAAGTGCTGGAGTTGGGGTGGGGAAAGGAGGAGAAAACAAGGGGTTTGTTGGCATGGGCACCATAAATCGGTGGTGAAACCTTCTCGTGAACTCTGGCCTGCTCTTCAGGGCACAGGCAGGAGAGGGGCTGCAGAACGTGCCCGTTGTGGTGGTTGGTACCAGCCTGGTGGAGGAGGAGGAAGGTTTCATAACCCAGCAGGAGATTTCATAACCAGTTCCACCACTTGCATATTCACCTCCCCGTGTGTCAGTCGTGGCAGCTCTGGCCCCAATCCAGGGCTGCAGATGCTTTCAACACATGAGTTGGTGCCATGGCTGCTCCCAAACCAGCCGTGAGGGGACCTTGGAGAGGCTGTGAACCTGTCTCAGACCAGGTGGAGGGTCCTGGATGGTTGTGTTGAAGCCCAGGCAGGAGCCACAGTTGGGGTGAGCTCCAGACGTGGTGGGTGCAGGGGAAAAACTCAGGTTTAAAGCAGAACAAGCTGAGCCTTTAAAGGTGGTGGTGGGATTAGGGCTGGGGAGGACCCGTGGGGACCTATTTGTTGATAAGGTGGTTGTTGGATAATTCAGAACGAGCAGAGAAGATGAACTGAGTGCAAGAGGTGCTCCTGAAGTGGAGATAATGGGAAATAAAGTGAATAAAGTCCCTGGCAGGGATTTGAGCTGGGCTGGATCAGCAGCTGTGGAACCCACACTGGGGGGTGTTCCTGGAGCTGTAAAACTGCAGGGGAGGTATCCACAGAGTCAACACGATCTGCTGGAGGTGACAAACCCTCTGCTGCTGAGCACCCAGGGGGTTGGTTTATTCCTGGCCAGGGAGGTTCTTATCAGCTCCATTATTTTCACTGCCAGGTTTATCATCTTCATAAATTCCTTTTGCTGTTTACTGGAAAGTTGATTTCCCTGGGGGGGGTGTTGGTCTAACCCTCATTAGGATCTTTTTTTTTTTTTGCTTGTCCCTTTGTTTCAGAGGGAGGGGAGTTTGATGGTGTCTGTGCTTGATCCCCAACCCCTCCTCACCCCGGTGGCTGCTGGAGGAGGGTGCAATGACTCCATCCACTCCTAAACTTTGACCAGCTCTGATTTCTAAGGGTGCAAAATGCCCCTTGTGAGGAAACCTCGGTCCTTGCCACCCAAACCCTGTTTGCCTTGGTCAAAGTCCAAGGTGGAGGCTCCCAGATGGGTGGCATATGGCACCATTAAAGCAGAACTCAAATACGTGGCACTGGTTAAAGTCCCTTCCCTGCTCCCAGGAGTGACTTTATTTGGTAGGAGGCACTGCTGGGGGTGCTTGGCAGGGTCACTGCTGGGGCAGGAGGACATGGAGTTGGTTCCTCTGGTGGAAACCAGGATCTTTGGCCAAACAAGCGTCTCCAAAAGTGTAAATCTCATTTTAAGCAGCTGAAGAAGCTCCTGTATTTTAATTTTAGCCGTGTCCTCAAGCGCTCTGCTGGGCTGGGCTCTTAGACCAGAGCAGAGGGGACAAGAGCTGCTCCATTGCTGGTTTCTTGTGTGGAATTTCCTTGGGGTTTTAACACATTTTTGGGGGGGGATCTGTGAGTTTCCAGAGCCTGTTTGCTTGGACTTTGGTAGTGCTGTGGCAAAGGAACAAGAGCTGCTCTGCAAAGGAGGAGCTGGAGAGAGAACAGCAGGAGAGCTTGTGGTGGGTTAGGATGGAGCAGGTGATGTGGGAGAGGAGAGACAAGAGGGACCCAGCCCAGCCTAGAACCTCTGAGTTGTAGAAGGCAGAGTCAGTCCTGGGAGAGGAATCATCTCAGAACTTGCTCTGGTCTCATAGACCTTTAGTTCATCTCCTCCAAGTGTCTGTGGTGGAGAAGTTCCTGAGCTCCACCTACCTGTGCTCTCCACCCCCCTACCCTTCTGTGCTTGAAGGGATGAGATGAGAAGCCCAGAGGAGAAGCCCAGATGACCCCAGTTTCTGCTGCACATCACGTGTGATGGAGAGGACTTGTGTGGACCCAGGCTGGCAGGACCATGGTGACCCCCAGCCCAACCACAGTGGCAGAGAGTGTGTCCTCCAGCCCAGGAGCTGGAGATGATGGCCCCAGCTGGGTGGGAAGCTCAGGAGACAAGTTATCTACAGGCACTGGGGGACTGTGGAGAGGAAATCTGAGGTTTCAAGCAGCTTTGCTGTTTGGGTCTCTCAGGGTGTGGAGAGCAACACGGAGAGGTCACAGACACTTGCTAGGTAGAGATGTCCTTGCTTGTGTAGGGAGGTTGGATGAGGTGACCTCTAGAGGTCCCTTCCAGCCTCAAACGTTCTATGATTTAAGAAGGTTCCCAAGTCCTCTTTGGCCTGATGAAGGTCCAGGATGAAGGGAAGATGTTGGTTACTGCCCCTGCCCTTCCAGCCCCTTCCCCTCACTCCACACCCACCTGTACGTGGTACTGTGAGGTCTCGTGCATGATGATGTTGGAGTTGGAGTATTTCTTCCTTTGTTCTGCAAGAAAAAGAAGAAAAGAAGCTTTTATTGTAGTGACTATGGGAGTATCGGGGTTGGGGAGCTCAGATCTTGTGTTGGGGGGCTACAGACTCGGAGGTTCTGAGCTTCCAGCTTCTGTTGGAGCGTTGGGAATAATAAATATTAATGATGATGAATTTTGGTACAAGGGGTGGCAAATTGGGGGTGCATTCGAGTTGTACCCCTTGATCCTCCTGATAATTTGATCCCTGAAGGTCTGCACCATTGATGGAGGGAATTAAATGCAAAGGAAAGCCCCAGACAAGGATCAGGGAATGTCTTGGAAGAGGGCTGGGAAGGACAGTGGTCAGGGACTGGGACAGGCTGCCCAGGGAGGTGCTGGAGGCACCATCCCTGGAGGGGTTCAACACACGAGGAGATGTGGAGCTTGGGGATACGGTCTGGGGGTCAGGGAGAGGTTGGACTTGCTGATCCTGGAGGTCTTCCCAACCTAGATGATGCTATGACTCTATAAGACCCTTTGAGGTGTCCTCCAGAAGAGACTCTGCTCTACCACGAGGCTTTTGGTTTCCTCTCCTGCACTCCTGGCAGTGAGGGCTGGTGTTGGTGGGGAGGGCTGGAGAGCAGCCAGGACCTGGGCTGCCTGTGCTGCTCTTATGAGGCAGCAAATCTTGATTCCATCCCACGTCTCTTACTGGGGAGAAAAATCCTTGGAATTTTGTGAGGCTGTTGAATATAATCCTGTCAGAATCCACCCTGGCAGCTCCTGCTCTGTTTAATTGGGGTTTATCCAGGGCTTCCTTATAAAGACTTAGAGGAGTAACTCTGCAGGCTCAGGGGGGTCTGGGAGCATCTGGATGGGAACCAGCAGAGCCCATCCTCGGATCTTGGCTTTGCTCACAAGAGGCAACATCAGTTTTTATTCATTTTCACCCTTCCTAAAGCTTTTGTCACCCATCCTGGGGGAGAAGGCTCCAGAGGGACCTTATAGTGACCTGAAAGGGACCTATAGGAAGGTGGGGGAGAACCTGCTCATGAGGGTTTGTAGGGACAGGATGAGGGGTGATGGTTTTAAGCTAGGAAAGGGCAGATTTAGGTTGGACATTAGGAAAAAGCTCTTTAATCTGAGGGTGGTTGATCACTGGAACAGGTTGCCCAGAGAGGGGGTGGAGGCCCCATCCCTGGAGTCCTTCAAGGTGAGGCTGGATGGGGCTCTGAGCCGCCTGCCCTAGGTAGAGATGTCCCTGCTGGTGTAGGGAGGTTGGACAAGATGCCCCCTAGAGGTCACTTCCAGCCTCAAACCTTCTATGACTCTATGATCTTGTGGGTGAGTCGAGTGTTCTCCAGTGCCCTGGGCTGGGCACTGCTGCTGAGCCAAGGGGCTGTGGAGGTGGGACCAGGGCTTGGGGCTTTGAGTTCCACCTCTTAGTGTGAACCTCTGCCCCAGACTCCTCCTGCATCTCCACGATGCTTTTATTTCTCCTGGGCTCCCATGGGAGGTGTCCTGAGCTGGGTGGCATTGCCAGCAGGTGTCCCTCCAGAACAAGCTCTGCCTCCCCTGGGGTTTTCCCCTTTCTCCTTGGCCGGCAGAGAAGAGCTTTGGAATTGAGCTGCTCTTGGTCCCTGCCTGGAGACCAGGGCTGAGCAAACCCCTCTGGGGCTGCAGGACCACGTCCAACGTGCAAGGAGAGCTCAGGGACAACCAGCACTGAAAGAGATGCTGCTGCTTCACTCAGAGCCTGGTGGGGGTTGATAAAGCTGATTTCAGGCTAATTTCTGATGCTTTTAGACACTTCTCTAACACTCTTGAGGCGTGAGGGGCAGGCAGGACACCCAAGTGCTCTGCTCCTTGGGTCTCTGTGCCTGGCGCTGAAGACACAGCAAAGAGCATCATAGAATGGGTTGGGTTGGAAGGGACCTCAAAGATCATCTTGTTTCAGCCCCCTTCCATGGCAGGGACACCTCCACTAGACCAGGTTGCTCCAGCTCCCATTGATGGGTGACCACCCTGGAGGCTCTAACAGAGGCTGAGGTCCACAAGGATGGTTTGGGGGAGAAAGCCCCTCAGACCCCCAGCCCAGCTCCTCCAGTAGCTCCAGGGTGACCTTGGGTGGATTAACGACTATTTCAGCAGGGCCTCTCCCCACCACAGGCTGCACTGAGGGGTCACTGGTGAACCAGAGAAGGTTTAATTGCGTCTTGTCCTACTTGGAATGTGGGGCAAGGTCTGGGGGAGGGCACCTGGCAACACACCCCAGGGACTCCTCTCTGCTCTCAGCAGCTTCTTTTTTTTTCTTCTCTCAATAACCTCAATCTCCTCACCGAGTGTTTCTGGTGGAAATAGATGGCACGGGTGGAAATGGGAACACTGAGCCCATGAGGGATGGGGACACTAAGACACCCCAGCCCCTCCTTTCCAGAAGGGAAAAGGCTCAAGTGGTTGGTCTGGAAACAAAAGGGCTTGACAAGAGGACAGGGGAATGTCTCCAGCCCTCAAGGGAAGGGTGCAGAGACATCCAGGGCTGGGGGTCCCTGGGGAGGTGAAGGTGGCCAAGGAGATGAGTTTCCAGGGTGGGGGTATCCTAGGACCGTGTTGCTGGCAGGAGAACACCCCGCCAGGCTGTAGGATGGCTCTGTGGGAGGAGAACCAGGCTGGTTGTCTGGCAGGAGGACAGCCCACGGAGCTGCAGCAGTGGTCAGGGCTGTCACTGGTCACCCACAGCCTTTCTGGGGTTCCCTCTGATGCTTTTGCCCCATCCCCTGAGCTCAGAGAAGCTGCCGGTGCCAAGGTCAGGGCAGACCTCAGCGTGTGCCCCAGGAGATGTTTGGAGAGGTCTTGGGCTGCGTTGGGAGCTCTGCACAGCCCCATCCCCAGCACTGGCTCTCGGGGGGGAGCTGAGTGGTGGCCAAGGACCCTTTACCCACCTTTTT
Organism: Brachypteracias leptosomus; assembly: GCA_013401335.1. Taxonomy (NCBI): domain Eukaryota; kingdom Metazoa; phylum Chordata; class Aves; order Coraciiformes; family Brachypteraciidae; genus Brachypteracias; species Brachypteracias leptosomus. Next base: position 398,967 of record VYZX01002249.1, on the reverse strand, counting down.
AGGGCCAGCAACGAGTCCTGGGGCAGGGAGGAACCCCAGATATCCATAATTCTATGTTCCCCCTCCCTGGGGTCATTCTGCTCTACCTCTGAGCCCCAGAACTAGCCCAGAGTGCCTCGGGATGCCATCAAGTGACGTCCCAGCAGCTGCCCGGGGTGAGGACCAGGGTGTTCCTGCCCGTTCTTTCCTGTCCTTTTGTTCCTGCTCAAACCCCTCCTGCCTCCTTGGCTCCCACCTGCTCCCCACGCCCATGGAAACATCTATTTTTGTGCTTCCTCCTGGCACCACAAATAAAACCCTGGGGGCTGGGAGCAACCAGGCTGCCCACGGTGCCACCTCACCCCCCGCTCCTGCTCTCCTCACGCTGAATTCTGATTTAAGCAGGGGGAGGAGGAAAGATCCAGGCTGCAAACCACTAAATACTCAGTTTTGGGCCACATCTCCCTGATTTTTAAAACTAGAGGGTTTTTCCTACATCAGTTGCAGACCTTCCATGGGTGCAGAGGGATTTGCCTCAGCTGGAATCTGGTTGTGATGGGCTGGTCAAAGTGATGCCCACAGCAAGATCTGCTCCTCCTTGACCCTTTCCAAAGGACAAGTGAAGTCTCTTGGCCAGAAAGGGCTCCAGAAGCTTGTCCTGGGTGGCTCCAGCTCTGCCCTCCTGCCCAGCCCCATCTTCTCCTGCTGAATTTTGCATGGCTGAGCAGCAGGAGCTCGTTTCCCCCTGGTCTATCTGACACCTCCTGGGACACTTTGCATCTCTAGAGCAGCAGAGGAGAACCTGAGGTGTCATCCAACCCCCACCCTGCAGGATTTGAATCATCCCTATGTAAAGAATAAGAATTATGGGAATATTGGGGTGATTTCCCCCCAATGAGGTGGCAGCTGCTGCCAGGGCTTCGACACCTCTTTGTCCTGCAGGGGCTGGAGAATCATTAAGGTTGGACATGACCTCTAAGATCATCAAGTCCAACCATCACCCCAGCACTAAACCATGTCCTGAAGTGGCACAGGAGATGTTTTCTGAAGCCCTCCAGGGGTGGTGACTCCACCACTGCCCTGGGCAGCCTGGGCCAATGTTGAGTCACTCTCTCAGTGAGGAAATTGTTCTTCGTGTTCAACTTCAGCCTCCCCTGGTGCAGCTTGAGGCGCTCTCCTCTTGTCCTATCACTTCTTGCTTGGGAGGAGAGACCAACACCCACCTCCTACAACCTTCCAGGTAGTTGTAGGAAGCAATAAGGTCCCTCTCAGCCTCCTCTTCTCTTCCCCAGGCTAAACAGTCCCAGTTCTCCTCATGTTCTCCAGACCCTCACCAGCTTGGTTGCCCTTCTCTGGACCCGTCTCTCAATGTCTCTCTTATCCTGTGGCACCCAAAAGTGAACCTAGTGGTGGAGGACTCCATGGATACAACACGGGCTGGGCTGTAGAGGGCAAGGAGAGCACAGCAAACATCTAAAGGTGATAGAAGTTGTCCATAGTGACCACCACTGAGTTTGTCCCTTCTGGTAGCCAAGAGATGGGAAAAGGATGGAGTTTTGTCCCTGTCTGGCAACAAAACCCCTCATAGCTTGGACCATGGCTTGTGTGGGGGGAGGTGGCTGCTGCTGTGACCTAAGGAGTGATGGGGGGTCATTCACGATCATAGTGTTGGGGTCATTCATGGTTGTGCTTCTGGGGTCATTCATGATCATAGTGTTGGGGTGATGGTGCCATTGCTGAGCCTGAGCACTTGTATGCCTGGGATGGATGAGTTATGGATGAGTAGAGCATGGACACACGTTGCCTCATCCCTCTAGGGATTTGGCCCAGCAAGCCTGGAGACCCCCCTTTCAGGGGAAAAAGCCCTATAAATGGTTCTTTAACTGGGTTGAGCTGGGTTGGTCCATCCTTTCCTAACCAGTCAGCTCCGTCGTGTCGAAGGTGTGGGGGAAATGGCAGAGGTGGTGTCTGAGGGACCTTGTCCATCACCAGTATCTAGGGATGGGCAGAGCTGGGGAATGATGCTTCCCACCAGCACCAGGGGCCATGGGAGGACATGGGAGAAGGTCAGAGCAAGGTGGATTTCACCTGAGGGCTGGGAAGGAGGGAGCCTGGTGTGGCTTTAAGGAGTGGAAGGGTGGATGAGAGGAATCAATGAGGGAAATCGATGCAGATCCTGGAGGGACGGGGTTATCAGCAAGGTCCTGGAAGCCAACCCACGTCTTGGTGCCAGGTTCCCTCCCCAGGTCCATGAAACACCCTCTTTTTGCAGGGAAGGTGGCTGAGAACCCTCCCTTCAGCCCATGGGTACAACCCAGGGAGGTGCTGGAGGCACCATCCCTGGAGGGCTTCAACAAACGAGTAGATGTGGAGCTTGGGGACATGGTCTGGGGGTCAGGGAGATGTTGGGATGAAGGTTGGGCTTGATCCTGGAGGTCTTTTCCAACCTAAATGATTCTATGATGCTGTTTGTGGACACTTTGAGCTGGCAGGACAATGTGGTGGAGCCGCCCTGAGCTGCACCCACGTCACAGGCTGCCCCAGGCAGGTTCCCAAAGCTCAGTCCCTCTTTCCACCCACTTCCATCCTGACCTGCTCAGAACAAAACCCCTCCTGTGCTCCTGCCCTGCACCGGGGCCCAAACCAGCCGTGGTGCCACCAGGTGCCTCCACAACCACCTCAGCCAGTCTGACCAGGGCTGGGACAGCCTCAACCTCCCCCTCCACCCCCCCCTCATTAATTAGCGAGTTCTATCACCCAGGAGCCTCCCTCATCCTCCCCGTGTTTGTTCTCAGCCCTTGCTGGGCAGAGGTGCCAGCAGAGCCCTGGGGGATGGAGACACCACGGGGAGTGAGGAAGCAGAGCAGGGTCAGGTTTGCTTTGGTTGGCAGCTCCAGATGGTTCCCTGCAGCACCCTCCTGAGCTCCTCGGCTGCTGGAGCAGCCCAAGGGAAGTCCTGGCTGTGCCTCCTGGAGCTCACCAGCTCTTTAGGTGATCTATAGGTTAGTACCTATAGCGTGGATGATAGTGACCTGCTGGTGCAGTGTGAGCTCAGCCAACAGGTCAGGACATGGCTCCCCAGAGGAGAAGCAGCAGCAGATGCAGCTCCCTCAGCTGCTCCTCACCACACTCCTGCTCTACACCCTTCCCCACCTTCCTTGCCCTTCTCTGGCCACGCTCCAGCCCCTCAATGCCCTTCTTGGAGGGGCCCAAACCTGACCCCAGCATCTGAGGTGTGACCTCCCCAGTGCCCAGGACAAGAGTTCAGCATCTGCAGGTCTGGTCCTTGCTTCTGCTGCTGCAGAGCCTTCCCTGCTCAGGGCTGGTGCAGTTTCAGAGCATCTTTGTAGCTCCTTAGGAAGCCTCAAGCTCCTTGACTTTCCTCTTAGCACCAGGTACTTTGTGATCTGCCAGATCTTGTCTGTGTTGGTGGCTGCAAAGCCAGGAGTCTTTGCATGGGGCAGCTCTTGGTCAGAGCTGGCACCTTAATACCTGATCTAGGAGCTCTTGGGGTGAATGAGAAGGTTCTCACTGAGGTTGGGGCCAGCAGAGGTATGAATGGTCTGGAGGAGCAGGGTGGGTGTCACCAGCCTGAATTCCTTCTCTTCATGCTCAGTATTTACCACCCAAGTGCTCACATTCCTGGTTTATTAGCAGAAGACACAGCCCACTCTGGGAGAGCAAATAAAGGGCTGACCCACCCTGGGTTGTGCAAGGGCTGAGGAGCTCAGGAGGCACCAGGGGCTGTGCTGGGCAGGGATGATGGGGACACTGAGGAGCTGCCCTGCCTGGAGATGTTCCTTTACCCCTGTACAACCAGAGCTGGGAGAAATACCCTGAATCTTAGAGGCAGCTAGGTTGGAAAAGACCTCCAAGGTCATCAACCTTCATCCAGCACCTCCCTGACCCATGTCCCAAAGAGTCACATCTACTGGTTTGTTGAACCCCTCCAGGGATGGGGACTCCAGCACCTCCCTGGGCAGCCTGGGCCAGTCCCTGACCACTCTGCCACTGAAGAACCTCTTCCTAATGTCCAACCTAAACCTTCCCTGGTGCAGCTTGAGGCCATCACCTCTTGTCCTGTCCTTAGTTACTTGTGAGACCAGCACCAGCCTCACCACAACCTCCTTTGAGGTAGAGAGCAATGAGGTCTCCTCTTCTCCAAGCTAAACCACCCCAGTTCCCTCAGGTGCTCCTCATACACATTCTCCAGCCCCCTCACCAGCTTCGTTGCCCTTCTCTGCCCCTCTCCACCCCCCCAGCCCTCGTGTCCCCCTAGGACTGACCACAACACTATTTTCTGACAGACAGAGCAGCTCTGGGTGGCTTCCACAGCCCAGGAGGTCTCAGCACAACCTCCTGCAGGGAGTTTCTCTGATCCACCCCCCACGGCCAGGCTGGGCAGGGGGAGGACTCAGCTCTTTGTGCCGGTGCCCGGGTCTGGTTACGGCACCAGAGCCCAGCTTGGGTTACGGGGGGGCTGTAACTGATCCCCCCTCAGCCTCCTGCTGCTCCCCTGGGCTTGGGCTGGGTCACCTGGAAGGTCTTTTCCACCTCGATGAGTCTCTGACTCCATCATCTCTCCAGCCCAACTCGCCACAAGCTTCTCCTGCCCCCAAACCCCTTTTCCAGCCCTTTTCCATGATGAGTTTTGATGGGTGGTGAGGATGGGGTGGGCAGGCTGGGGCTGGCCTGGCTGGAGCAGCCCAGATGGAGACCTGCAGAGTCATAGAATCATCTAGGTTGGGAAGGGTCATCCAGTCCAACCTTTGTCCCACATCTCCCTGACCCCCAGACCATGTCCCCAAGCTCCACATCTACTCGTGTGTTGAACCCCTCCAGGGATGGTGACTCCAGCTCCTCCCTGGGTAAGTCCAGAAGCCCCCCCTGGTGTCACCATGGGAAGGGGTGTCAGGAGCCCACTTTGGGAAGGCTTGGGCAGAAACTCTTCCTTCCAGCCCTTCCCTCATCCTCTGCTGGAGCCACCGCTGGTTCAACCCCCCCGGGGCTTCCATCCAGGCTCAGAACAGATGCCAGTAAGTGGAGAAGCAGCTTAATTTATTTATGCTTTGCATTAACATTGATCCAGCCAAGTGCTGGGTGTTGAGTCAGGAGGGAACCTGATCAGAGCCAGCCCTGGACATCACTGCCAGGCTCCACGGACTCTTCCAGAACGGGGTCAGTGGCTGCCTCTGCCCCGGGTCCTAACCTTGGCTGTGGATGAGGATGCTGCTGAGGGACAGACCCAACATCATTGTCCTCTCTTGGCTTCATTTTTACCTGTTTATTGACCTCGCAACCATAACCTGGTCAGATCTGCAGGAGCTTCCAGTGCCCAGCAAAGGGGAGCTGCTAAAATCTGGGATAACTGTTACTGGTGCCTAAATAAGGGTAAGATTTAGGCTGGAGATTAGAGAAAAGCTCAATATGAGGGTGGTAGATCAGTGCAATGATGCCCAGAGAGGGGGTGGAGGCCCCATCCCTGGAGTCCTTCAAGGTGAGGCTGGATGGGGCTCTGAGCAGCCTGCCCTAGGTAGAGATGTCCCTGCTGGGGTAGGGAGGTTGGACAAGGTGACCTCTGGAGGTCCCTTTCCAACCTCAAACCCTCTATGAACTGTTTTCCCTGGCTCTTCACAGGGTGACTCTCTGCTCTGGGTGGTTTCTGAGGAGCTCCAGCCCCAGCTCCAGTCCCTCCCCTTCCCTCTGCTTCCCACGAGCCAAAGGGCACTGGAGCTTTCATGGTTCACGGGGTGGTTGGAGGAGGATAATCATTAACCTGCTGAGGACAGTCTGGCTTTTGTTAGGGCTTTTATCGGGTTATCTCCCTGGCATAGCTGGAGAGGATGTGGGGGTGAGGAGAAGCAGTGTCTGTCTGTCTGTCTGTCCTCACAATCACAGCTGTCCCCAGCGTGGGAGGTGTGGCACGGGGTGAGGACATTGCTGCTGCCATGGCAGGACAGCCTGTCCCTCTATCAGAGAATCATTGAGGTTGGGAAGGACCTCCAGGATCATCCAGTCCAACCTTTGTCCAACATCTCCCTGACCCCCAGACCGTGTCCCCAAGCTCCACATCTACTGGTTTGTTGAAGCCCTCCAGGGATGGCGACTCCAGCACCTCCCTGGGCAGCCTGGGCCAGTCCCTGACCAATTTTCCAGCAAAGCACTTCTTCCTAATGTCCAATCTAAACCTCCCCTGGTGCAACCTGAGGCCATCACCTCTGGTCCTTAGTTGCTTGGGAGAAGAGCCCAACCCCAGCCCATGTTTGTGGTCACCACTCACCATACAGGTCCTTGGCGCTCAGCTTGGAGGCTCCATCTGCTTTGCCCATGCTGCCACTGCAGGAGAAAGGAGGTACAAAGAATCCATCAACCCCCAGACCTTCTTAACATCAGCTTTCACCCCACAGCTCCTGTGACAACCAGCAGAGCAGCTCTGGGGCTGTCCAGGTGGGGACCAGCCCTGCCCTCCCCATCACCTCCATCACATCCATGGTGTGACTCCAGCATTTGCTGGTGTGATGGTGCTGGTGGCTCCTTCTCCACACCACGGGCACCTCACCAACCCCAGCAGCTAGCAATGGGAGGCAGAGGAACCCATCTAGGTCTCTCCCCACTAGAGTCACCTTCCCATGCAGTGTCCCCTGGCAGGACATCACTTCTGGAGGGGCTGGAGAGCAGAGCCCCATGAGCTGTAAGTGGATTTGTCCCTTACTAATGGTTCCTTTTGAGCTCATAGACTGGTTTGGGTTGGAAGGGACCTTCCAAGGTCACCCTGTCCAACCCCCCTGCAGTAACCAGGGACATCTGCAGCTCCAGCAGGTTGTTCAGAGACCTCCTCTCTCCACCTCATGCAGCACCCCCAAGCCACAGGGAAGGAGGTGGGGATGGTGGCTGTGGCCACAGCTTGTGAGGTGCCCAGGAAGGGTGACCCAAGCACCATGGACATGTAGGGGCACCCCCTGAGCAGTAGAAGGGGCTGTGGTGCCAGCCGTGGGCTGGAGGAAGCCCACCATGGAGATCCTTACTTGGAGGAGCCAGGGTTGCTGCTGAGGGATCCCTTGAGGCTCATGTTGCTTCGTTGGGCAGGGAACTGCAGAAGAGAAGAGGGGGCATGGTTAGAAACCACTCTCGGGGGGTCTATCTGTGCTCCTGAGCTTGGGTGGGGTGGGAGCAGGACGAGGTTTTCTTGCTGCCCCATGTCTGAGAGCTCTGGCAGGGCTGGGCTGAGGTGACACCTCCCAACACACCTTTCCCAGCCCTCTTCCCACCCCGTTCCATCCCTCCCAGCTCCGTGGTGCTTCCACACATCATCTTCTCACCAAGGGACCCACGTGGCCTTTGCCTTGGTGGCCTCTCGTGGATCCCTGTGTCCATGTGCTCGTGACTTTGAGTGTCCTGAATCATTTTCCATGCCTGTGCTGCTGGTATCTCTAGTGGCAATTTTAAGCTCTGCACCAGCTCTTAAGGTGTCCCCACCAGGGGACTTGATCCTGGAGGTCTTCTCCAGCCTAAATGACTCTATGAGAGAGGAAAATGAAGTGTAAGGATGGAGAAGATCTGGCTGTGGTGGCCAAGACCTTGGTGAGCAGCACATGGGCTCAGTTTGAAGGTTCTTTTTCCTCCCCTTTCAGGTTAGAATTATAAATAATGTGAGATGATCCCATGGGAGGGATCCAGGCACTGCTCAGGGCAGGAGCAAAAGGGAAACCAAGGTATTATATGAAGGACACTTCATGTTGACGTGGGAGATGTTCACCTCTGCCCCAGCGCAGGAGTTGAAGGGAAGCCAAGACAAAGTCTTAAAGATTCTTTTATTGCCTCTTGCAGAGCTCAGGGGGCACCTCAGCTCCTCCTTTGTGCCTCACCTGGGTCAGACCCTGCTCACCTCATTGTAAATTTGTCAGGATTTGAAGGGGTGGCTTTGAAAGGAAGGAATTAATCAATGTCTATCAGCAGAGCTGCCCAAGATCCCACTTTTATCCCTCATTTGGAAACCCTCCCTCATGGTTGTGCCCCGTGTTTCAGCCTGGGTGAGGGCAGGGCCTGAGTTCTGCCATGATCTTGACCAAATGGATCAATTCTCTCAGTGATCTCAACCAAACTGATCAATTCTCCCACTGATCTTAATCAAACTGATCAGTTCTCTCAGTGATCTCGACCAAACTGATGGGTTCTCTCACCAATCTTAACCAAACGGATCAATTCTCTCACCAATCTTAACCAAACTGATCAATTCTCTCGTTGATCTCAATCATTGATCAGTTCTCTCATTGATCTCAATCAAACTGATCATTTTTCCCACCGATCTTAACCAAACTCCTCAGTTTTCTCAGTGATCTCAACCAAATTGATCAGTTCTCATTGATCTTACCCAAACTGATCAGTTCTCTCATTGATCTTACCCAAACCCCTCAGTTCTCAGTGATCTCAACCAAATTGATCAGTTCTCTCATTGATCTTACCCAAACTGATCAGTTCTCTCATAGATCTTACCCAAACCCCTCAGTTCTCTCCCCAGTCTCCCCCAAACTGTCCCTGAGGCTGCATCCCATGGAGCTCCAGGTGAAGCCCCCCTGGTCCTGGACCACCACCACCATCCCCACCCCCCTGGATGAAGGACCCTGGCATGTTCTGGGGCTTCCAGCCCATTTTGGGTCACTCTTGTCCCCCCAACACTGCCAGCAGTGCTTGGAGGTGCTTTTTATGGCTAGTACATGAAATTCCCCCTTTCCCTCTTGTGCTCAATGCTAAAGTCCATTCACACACACCATATATATATATATAAAAATTAATATACAGGCTGGAATAGAAACTTGGTGTCCTGCCAAGCCCTCGGTGTGTAATGAAACCCGTGGCCATGCCCAGGCTTGGCTACCCGTGAATTTTCCCTCTGTTAATTGCTCTCTGCTGGTTTCCTTTTACCATCCCTATCTCCCAGATCTCTGGGGGCATTAGCATGAGGTACCTGGAGAGGGGAACCTGCTCCAGCAAACCCAGTTCCCTTCCCACCACCTCGGTTGATGATGGGGGTTGGACTAGATGACATCTGGAGGTCCCTTCCAACCCATCCTATGGTGGCTGGGAATATTTTGCATATTTATGTAATTATTTCTGGCTCCCTTTCCCTCTCTGCCCTGGGGACGTGTCCTCCATGGGCTGAAATCCTGGTGGCTCCAGCTTGGCTCGTTCAGAGCTTGCTCCCAGGTCCTGGTTGTGAAGGAACAGGAGGAACCAGCCCAGGTCACTCTGGTTCTTGTTCCTCCTTGAGCTCTGGGGATCTGCTCCTGCTTTTGGAGGGACCCTGAGAGAGGAGCAGAGCCCTGGGTGGGGTCTCTGAGCAGGACCAGCCAGGAGATGAGCCAGTTCTTCATCTCATGGTACTTCATAAGGAGGACAGGATAAGTTGGGCTCCTGAGAGGAAGGCAGGAGAAGCCACCACCCACCTGGGCTAGTGGAAACATCACTGGACCTCAGAGGTGTCACAGTGACTTGCCAACCTGCTGCTTGAAGCCCTGGGTGATGGAGGTTCCCATGAAGGTTTTGGGTCTTTGCTGTCCCATTTAGACCCTGACACTCCCCAGGTCTTCTCCTTGGCCCAGCAGAAGCTGCAACACGTTGGCAGCAGCAAGGGGCTGATGATAAATTGCTCCATCGCTGACCCCTGGTCCCTCCCAGCATCTCCAACCCCCTAGACCTTCACCCAGCACCACTGGAGGGTTCTCCTCACTTTCGGGGTGTCTGCATCCAAAGAGGGATGGAACTGGGGCCAACTCAGCAGCTCCTCATCCCACCAGGCTCCTGCTTTTGATTTCTTCATCCTATTTTCATTACTTCACCTCTGCCTGGTCCTTAGCACAGCTCTGAGGGTCTGGGCTCATCCCCATGAGGTTGTGGTGTCAGGCTGGCCGAGCTAAACCAGGACAGGGCCTTGCTCCAGAGCCTTTAATTCCATTTAAATTGCCTGATATTAATTGGGGTGTGTGTGGGGGAAGGTTCTGGGTGGCTGGAGACTTTGTGATGGTTTGGTTAAACTGAGAGACAACCAGACTTGGGTAAGGAGAAGGGGCTGAGAGAACTTCTCCTCTCATGGGGATGGGGCCAAAGAGAAGACCCAGGTTGTGGTTGAGCTGCTGGTTCCTCACGTCCCCCTCCCCATGGGGACATCCCAGCAGCTCTGGCAGTGATATGTGATATTTCATGAGGTTCCTTTATGTTCTTCCAGCAGATAGAAAAGGGTTGTGAACAATTCTGGGCTTTGGGTGAAGATGAGACAACCAGAAAATGTGAAATACCAGTGTCTGTCTTAGGGCTATTATCATTATTATTAATAGGGCTGTTATTATTAATACTATTATTTTCATCACTGTTAATAACTGTAGCAGCATCTGGTGTCTCTGAGTGTTTTTCATGGTGGATCTAAGAGACTTTAAGACTGACCAGGGCTGGAGAAGGTTTGTTGGTGTCAGAAGCCATTAGAATTCCTGATTGCAGCAGAAATGTTGGTCAGGAAACTGCAGCTCCTGCTGGAACAGCAGCAGAAAAAGGTGGCAGGAACCTCCAACCTTCCAAGCTACCCAGGAGCAAGAGTAATTCTTTCCTAACCCATTTCTGACAGACCTTGGCTTTGTGTCCATTGGTCACCCCAGGGAAAGCTGCCCAGGAGGGTTGATGGTTGGACTGGATGGACTTTTCCAACCTGAATGATTCTATCATGGTTGGACTTGGTGATCCCAAGGGGCTTTTCCAACCTCAATGACTTTATGGTGGTTGGACTTGATCCCAAGGGGCTTTTCCAACCTCAATGATTCTGTGATGCCCACGAGCTGCTATTGAAACGTGGAGCTGCTGGTTGAGCTGATGAGGCACCAGAAGGGGTCAAATAAGGTTTGGTGTCTGTGGCCTGAAGCGTTTCTTGACCAGGTTTGACCACCTGGAATGAGGCCAACAGGCAAAGTGTCCCCTCCTGCCCCATTGAGTCACCCCAAAGGTGATGGTGAAGTGCTTGAGGACGTGGTGAGGGAGGTCTCTGCACCAAGGAGATGCTGGGGTGTGGGCAGAGGTGAAGGACACGTGATGGAGACGCTGGCAGGGGGTCCTGGAGGTGTGATGGAGGTGCTGGGGGGGTTGGGCAGCAGGGCTGGGTCAGCAGAAGCCTTGGCAGGTAACCTAAAGCGTGGTTGGAAACATTAGCTGGAGCCCACGTGATGTTATCTCCTGAGCTTCCCAGGAGGACAAAGCCCCTTCTGTCTGTGCTGGGTGTTCCCAGGAGGAGAAAGCTGCTCAGTGGATGGGCTGGCAAAGCTGGGGCTGCCTGGGCTCACCCAGGAGCAGAGGGAGAACAGACATCGTGATGTGTCCTGCACTGCCCGAGCTCCACACAAGCCCCTCCTGCACCTCCCATGGTCTCTCCTGCCCACCACGTTGGACTTGATGATCCTGGAGGTCTTTTCCAACCTCAATGATTCTGTGAAAGGTTGTGAGGTCTTGTGGGCAACAAACACATTCAACAAACATCTAGATGTGGCACTAGGACATGGCCTGGTGCTCATGGTGGGTTGATGGTTGGACTTGATGATCTTGAAGGTCTTTTCCAACCTTAATGATTCTATATTTACAAATTCCTGATGAGGTTCACAAGCTACATGGGAAGGTCCCTCCTGCCTGCCCCAGACACCCCCACCCACTTGGGCTCTTTCCAGACCTTGGTTGGTCCAGTGCTGGAGGCTCTCGGTGCCCACCAAGGCTGGGGTGGGAGAGGAGAGCTCTGGGGGTGAGCTGACCCAAACGAGGAGCTTTTATACTCCTGCCCTCAGGAAACACAACCCAAGGCAGGTCCAGACGGTGCCTGGCTCTATAAATACCCAAAGAAAACCCACAAAAAGCCACAAGCTCCAAGATCTTGGGAGAAAACTGAGAGGTGACTCCAGCACCTCCTGCAAGGGCTGTTTCAGAGTCCTGCTGACTCACAGCTCCTGGGTTCACATTTTCCTCTCCCTGCTGGAGGAATCCCACAGGATGGGTGGAGATAAACCAGGGAGCAGGTTGGGGCTTGCAGGGTGGCTGCTGAGCCCACCCCTTCCTGGTGCCCAGCAAGAGAACCAGGCTCAGAAAGAGCGTGGTAAATATTGAGGGTTGCTTTGGGAAGAGGGACCAAGATGGTTGAGGGGACCTGGGGTAAAAGCTCATGAAGTGGTTTAAATGAAAAGATTCCAGTTCAAAACTAGCAATGGGAGAAAGCCTCGAGGATCACCCAGTCCAACCTTCATCCAGCATCTCCCTGACCCCCAGACCGTGTCCCCAAGTGCCACATCTACTCATGTGTTGAACCCCTCCAGGGATGGGGACTCCAGCACCTCCAGTCCCTGACCACTCTGCCACTGAAGAACTTCTTAATGTCCAGTCTGAACCTCCCCTGACACAACTTGAGGCCATCACCTCTCATCCTGTCCTTAGTTCCTTGGGAGAAGAGCCCAACCCCAGCCTCACCACAACCTCCTTTGGGTAGTTGTAGAGAGCACTGAGGTCTCCTCTCAGCCTCCTCTTCTCCAAGCCAAACAATCCTGCTGGAGGTGTCTCTGTCCTCATTCAATCCTGTCCCCCCAGACAAACGATCCCTTTGTTGAAGCCTCCAGGGGCTGAGGAGGTTGGAGCTGGGATCTTTAGGAGGATTTGACTCTGTCTCAGTTGATGAAAGGGACCTTCTGTGTGGAGACCAGGACCTGGACGTGAGGCCAATACAAACAGGGAGTGACTCTGTGCGTGTCCTGCTCCAGAGCAGGATGAGGAGTGAGAACTTCTCTGGGTTCTCTTCTGGCTTTTCCAGCCTCAAAGGCATTAGTGAAAGAGCTGGAGGGACCCAGCAGAAGGCTGGGTCATGGTGCTGGGGTGGGACAGGCTGGTGGCCGGGGATGGAGGAGGTCTGAGGGTTCCTGCTGCTTTCTCCTCTGACTGAGGACACAAAGTCTTGGTCTTTATGGTCAGACCTCAAGGAAAAATAGCTCAGGGCTGTGAGATCTGTGCTGGAGAGGTGGGGGGGTCCTTCTGCAGAGCACCTACAGCCAAGCTGCTTCATGGGCCAACCAGCAGCTCCATGTCTACACCCCTAACACCAGGGTGGTCCCATCAGTCCTTTATTGCCAGTGGTGGCCACCTGGGCAGGAGATTGGCCCTTGCTGGGGCAGATGAATCCACCAGGCTGATGAATTTTCCACATCACTTGCCAGCAAGGACCTTTAGCCCAGGAGGACCATGGTGCCCACACCCGAGCATCACCTCCCTGGCTTGTGCCAGCCCAAGCGGGGCTGAAATGCTCCAGGGAAAGGTGCTGGGGAGGGCTCCTCACCACCCTCAGGATGGGCAGAGGGAGGTTGGCTGGTTGGTTGATGGGCTCCTCCATGAGCAAGGCAGGGGTGTGGAGATAGCTGGGGGAGGTCTCCACCAGCTCTCCTGAAGGAAGGACATCTTTGGTCACTCCCTGGAGTTCCTGGCAGGAACTGGGGCATGGAGCAGGACAGTCCCTGTGCCAGGAGCTGCTCTCTGGTGGGGAAAAAGCCACTTTGAGGGCCATGTTTAGCTCCAGTTTGTCTCCAGCATGGTCATGTTGAAGTCTGGGGGTTGCAGAACCTGGCTGGGAGATGTGAACCAAGGAATCCCTGTGTAAGAAGGTCACCCCATGGCACCTTCTCCCTCTGCCCACACCAGCAGTAGCTGCTCCACTCTGCTCCTTCCCTGGCTCAGGGAAGCCAAAACCACCAGAATTTTAATTTCCTGCTCTAAAACTCCCCCTGGGGCTCTGCTGGGTGGGTGGGGCAGGAGATCAGAGGGAGGAGACTTGACAATCCCATGTGGTGGAGGCTTCCCAAGCTGGTCACGGAGCCTTTTGCTGCCACCTCCTCCCACCCCGCGTTGTGCTTCCCACTCCCATCCTGCCTGGGTATTTTTGGCCACCTCTGAACAATTCACTTGAGCTCAGCCCTGGGGGGGTCACTGCAGGAAAACAACCTGACGTCAGCCCCACCAGCCCAGGGACCTCTGCCAGCCACGGAGCTGGAGATGGGGAAGGGTTGGGGTCAGCTCGTGGTCCTACCAGGGATGGGGGTGCTGCTCGGAGGGTCTCTTCTGTGATTTATGGTTTAGTCTATGATTTATAGAGTCATGGAGGTTGGGAAGGTCCTCCAGGATCACCAAGCCCAACCCCATCAAGTCCCTGACCCCTAGACCATGTCTCACCACATCTACTCATCTGTTGAACCCCTCCAGGGATGGTGACTCCAGCGCCTCCCTGGGCAGCCTGGTTTAGTCTGGGATTTGTGATTGATTCTAGGATTTATTCTAGTTTTTGTGATTGATTCTAGGATTTATTCTAGTTTTTGTGATTGATTCTAGGATTTATTCTGGGTTTTATTACTTATTCTATGATTTATTCAATGATTTATTATTTACTCTAGGATTTGTGATTATTCTAGGATTTAGGATTTATTCAATAATTTATTCTAGGTTTTACGATTTATTCTAGGATTGATGATTTATTCTAGGATTTATTACTTATTCTAGGATTTGTGATTTATTCCAGGACATATGATTTATTCTATGAGTATTAGAAGGTGTATTCTATGATCCTGTGACTCTATCAATCTCCTGGAGATGCAGCTGGGGCTCTGCCCAAGCATCTTTCCTTTGAGGCAGGTGACACCCACACCTCCTGACCACACGGGTCCTGCTCAGGAGGTGCTGGTGGGTTCCTCAACCTTCTCCCCCGGGATGCCCTGAGATGCCACCTCACCTGGAGGGAGCCCAAGCCCCAGATCCCAGCATCCCAGCACAGTGGGATTGGGAGGGACCTCTGGAGATCATCATCATCCACCCCCTGCTCCAGCAGCTCACCCAGGAGGGTTTTGTCCATGCAGGAGCACTGGGGAGCATCTCATCAGGCTTTTCTCTTTCTATATTTGGTATTTTCATATATATGTGGTGGTAGATAAAGTTCTACATGGGAAATAGTGATTTATCCCTTCCCAGCCACCTCTGACAGGCAGAGATGGGGGTTCATCAAGATGTGCTTTTGCTGCTGGTAATTTTTGTGGTTCATCAGTGTCCTGGGCTGCCTCCTGCTCTCTGGGCTGTGGGTGAAGCCACCGAGCTCCAGAGGGGACCAGCAGGAGCTCAGTGGCCAGAGCAGGTCCAGGAGAGGTTGTTCCAAAGCAACCACAACAACAGTTCCCTTTGTTTCCCTTAGAATGGGAGGATGTGTGAGGTTGGGTTGTGTCAATGGCAGCTTCTAATCTGAGGGGACAGAAATGTTTTAATAGCCTTGGCACAAAGGAAAATTCATCTCCTGCAAGGGCCAGGAGGAAAAAGCACAAACTGGTCCCTGGAGCAGAGCCTGGGGTGGGAGAGTGGGCAGGGACTGGGACAGGCTGCCCAGGGAGGTGCTGGAGGCACCATCCCTGGAGGGGTTCAACACACGAGGAGATGTGGAGCTTGGGGACATGGTCTGGGGGTCAGGGAGATGTTGGATGAAGGTTGGACTGGATGATCCTGGAGGGCTTTTCCAACCTAGATGATTCTGTGATTCTTTAAGTGACAGGACAAGAGGAACCAGCCCCAGGTTGCCCCAGGGGAGGTTGAGGTTGGAGCTGAGGAACAATTTGTTGGTGTTTGGGGCTGGGAAGGGCTGTGCCAGGCTGGGCAGGGCAGTGGTGGAGTCCCCATCCCTGGAGGGGTTTCCAAGCTGTGGAGATGTGGTGCTGAGGGCCAGGGGTCAGTGGTGCCCTGGCAGGGATGGGGAATGGGGGGACTTGATGAGCTGAAAGGTCTTTTCCACCTCCTTTTGTTTATGCCACACTTGCCAGCTGCCAGCTCCAGGGGTGTCCCCAGCTCTGTCCCCAGTAGACAATGGTTCCCTCACCCCATCTCCATGCCAGGGGCGGGATCACTCAGGAGAGCAGCTCCTCCACCCTCCCTGAAGAGCATTAGAAGTTCCATGACTCAAGTCACATACAGGGAGTCCTTGCAAGCTCAGAGCAGACACAGGCGCAGTGGGAAGAAGGTTCTTGTGTGTCAAGAGGATCACTGGGGCAGCTCTGGCCCAACCACACCTTGGGTGTTACCAGCTCATGCAGGCAAAGACCAACCATGGGCACAGCTCAGCTGAGTTTGCTTTCAATTCATCCTGTTGAACCTGCTCCTGCCTCGTTCAGCTCCTCTCTTGAGCAGCTCCTCTCTCTGAGCAGCTCCTTTCTCCAAGCATCTCCTCTCTCGACCACCTCCTCTCTCTGAGCTTCATCCTTTCTGGCTTTTCCAGCCAGTGAAGCTTCATCAATACATTTTTCCAGCTGTAGCACCTCACACCACCAACCCCAACAGTCCTGCAGATCTCCAGTTAACCCCAAGAGCCTTTCATGTCCCACTCACTCTCCCACCCTGCCCCTTCTAGTGCAAAACCCCAACATTTTCCCCGTATTATCCATCTGAGCATGGACCAAGGCCGCTGATGTCCCTCTAATTCCAAGCAGAGGGTTTGCTGGCTGCAGGCTGGGCCATCACAGAATTCCCACCCCTGTCAGATGTCAGGGCCAAGGGACAATTTGCAAAGCTCTGTTGTGGTTGGTGTACACCACCTGAGGAGCCATCTCCTCCTTCCCACCCTGTCACCAGGGGAGCACACCCACCAGAGCTCTGCTCCTCCTCCTTCCAGGAGTTCTGGAAGTCCCATAGCTCAACCTAGAGCACCAGATGCTGAAACCCAGCTGAGCTGTGTGAAGTCAACAGCCATGGCTGGAGCCAAGTCCCTTCAGTGCTCCCCAGAAGCAGCAGGAAGGTCCTTCTAGGGAGCAGAGAGGTTTTAATGAGTTTTCCCTTCCACACCAAGCCCTTGGATGGACACAGCTCTAACCAAGAGCAGCAGGGATGAGCAGGCTCCAGTGGTTTATGGTGGATGCTCTGGGAGCTTTTCTCTCTTCTCCTCTCCCCAGGGTTTTCTAAAGGGACTTTGCTGCTGGAAGGGGTTCCTCAGGCAGACAGACTCCTCCGTGTTCATGCTCTGCACTAGCTGGGCACAGCACAAAAGGAATCACAGAATGGGTTGGGTTGGAAGGGACCTCAAAGATCATCTCATTCCACCCCCCTGCCATGGCAGGGACACCTCCCACTAGAGCAGGTTGCTCCAGACCCATCCCAGCTGGCCTTGAACACCTCCAGGGCTGGAGCATCCACAACCTGGGCCAGGGTCTCACGTTGTCCCCAGCACTGAGGTGGGGCAGGGTTTGGGGTTTGCTTTGTATTCACTGGTGCAGGAATCTGGGGGTGGCAACCAACACCTTTCATGAGTGAAGAGGTTGGAACTACCTCGGCTCCCACTTGTGGTCGTCTTGAGGGAGAGGAAAGTTGTGGGAAGGGTCTGGGGGAGGGAGATGGTGGCTGGGGCTGTGCCTGGTCACTTGATCCCAATCCCCAGCAGCGTTTCCCTGCCTGACCTGCTGCTGCTGCCTGAACTTTGGTTTATTGCCCTGCAGATGCTCTGCCCTTTACCTTTGTAGGACATAAATCTGGACAGGCTGGGACTGATAAGAGAGGGGGAAAAAGAAAAGGAAAAAGGAAGCAGGAAGAACAAAATCCCGACAAGCTCAAATGATGAGAAGCTTTTGGGGACCAGTACCTGGAAACCAACAGAGGGAATTGGTCCCTCCTGAGGTGGTGGTGAAATGGGGGGTGTCTCTACTCCCAGCACACCACGTGTGGGGTGTTGCTGCTCCAGCAGCTTGGCTTGGAGAAGAGGAGATGAGAGGAGACCTCATTGCTCTCTACAACTACCTAAAGGAGGTTGTGGTGAGGCTGGGGTTGGGCTCTTCTCCCAAGGAACTAAGGACAAGAGGAGATGGCCTCAAGTTGCCCCAGGGGAGGTTTAGATTGGACATTAGGAAGAAGTTCTTGAGTGGCAGAGAGGTCAGGGACTGGAGGTGCTGGAGGCACCATCCCTGGAGGGCTTCAACAAACGAGATGCGGAGCTTTGGGACATGGTCTGGGGGGCAGGGAGATGTTGGACAAAGGTTGGACTTGCTGATCCTGGAGGTCCTTTCCAACCTAAATGGTTCTATGATTTGGTCTCTTGCCTTGTGCAGACATGAGGGTCCTGATTCCACCCCCCTGCAGGAACAACTCCCTCTGGGCTTCTCTTGGTGCTTCAAACCCAAGCAGCTTGTCTGGCCACCTCCAGCACCGTTCCAGGGGAGCAGGCAGAGCCTGCAGCTCCCACCTTTGGCTCCCTCTTCCCATGGCTTGGGAAGCTCTTGGTCTTCTCCCTCCTTGGGATCTCGGTGGCAATGAGCACGTTGCAACCCTGCCCCTGTGAGCCTCTGGGGCTGGGCTGTGCAGGTGGCTGGGGAAGGTCTCCCAACCGGTCCAGCACTACCCTACACACCCTCCCCTCCCTCCTTAATTGCAATTGTCCCTGATTTGTCTGGGTTACCAGGAAATGAAGCCACCAGGGCTTGTTTTGGCTCCCCCTCCAGCATCGTGCATTTCAGGTTTGTGGTGGCACCATCCCCATGAGCTCTTTGTGCAGGGGGGGCTTGATGACACCAGGGGGTGGGATCAGCTCCCTCCAGGACCCCCTTTGACTCCCTCTTGGCAGTGATTTGATGTAGGGGAACTAAATATTTGAGGGATGGGTGAGAATGTGCTTGGACCCTGAGCTTGTCCTTTAAAACCTGCTGCAACTGCTCTTCAGAGCCTCCCCAGCACAGGAAAATCCCTAATGCTCCTCTGCTGGAACCCTGGTGGGTGGTGTGGAGGAGACCTCAGTGCTCTCTACCTAACAGGAGGTTGTGGTGGGGCTGGGGTTGGGCTCTTCTCCCAAGGAAGTAATGACAGGACAAGAGGTGATGGCCTCAGGTTGCACCAGGGGAGGTTGAGATTGGACATTAGGAAGAAGTTCTTTAGTGGAAGAGTGGTCAGGGACTGGCCCAGGCTGCCCAGGGAGGTGCTGGAGTCCCCATGCCTGGAGGGGTTCAACAAACAAGTAGCTGTGGAGCTTGGGGACATGGTCTGGGGGTCAGGGAGCTGTTGGACAAAGGTTGGACTTGCTGATCCTAGAGGTCCTTTCCATGATTCTATGAAAAGCTGTGAGGTCTTGAGGCAAGTGGAGATCCAGGAGCCAAGTTGTGATCTTGAGCCTCCTGGGCCTCCTTGTGGACCTCATCTCCTGCCTCCCTCAGGCATTGGCCCCATTCTGATGGTGCAAAGACTCTCCATAACTCAGCTGGATGAGCAGGAGGGTTTCAGGAGGTACCACCCTTCCCCTCCCTTGGAGTGGGAGGCTTGAGCACCTCCTGGGCAGGCCACCAGCTTTACCCCCATGTAGGACACCATCTCAGAAGTCTGTGGACTTGCCCTGGCCCTTCCTTCTGCTCGGAGGACACCAGGGGAGGCTCGTCGGGCTGGTGTATTTTTAGCAGGTGATTAATTTATTGCCAATCACACCAAACCCACGGGCTAAAGGCCAGCTCCTGGCAGAGCTGCTGTTGTGCAAGGCCACAAGGACAGAACCACGGAGACTTCACCAAAACCCAACCCCACCTTGCCCAACCTTCAAGGGTGACCATGGAGGAGTAAATCAAGCAGAGAACGTGACTGAGACACGGCTCCAAGGCAGCACCCTGGGGTCCAGCTCTCTGGGGAGAACCCCCCACACTCTCTGCACCCCGACGTGGTTCATATGGATGTTTCTCAAGCCCACACAAGCCAAGTTCTCCTTGTTTCACTCCTGCCTTTGTCTACCACAAGGACCCAAACCTCCCAAGTCCTTCAGGGTCTCCTCTGGATCTCTTCCAGCCTGAATCACCCCATCACCCTACAACAAGAACTGTTTTGCAGCACATCCAAAGCCACCTCGTCAAGGGTCGGGTGCTAACAACCATCTGGCAGGGTCTCCTCTCCAGCAGGGTCTCCTCCCTGGACGCCCAGCCTGGTTCCACAGCCACCACAATTCACCATCCCTTATGGCTCTTCCCTTCCCCAGGACTTCACAACACCCAGGTCAATGATGCCAACACTCAACTTCTCCTCAGTTGCCTCAAACCCCTCTGAGCTCCATCATGACGTGACCCACCACCCAGCCAAGAGGACCCTGTGCTGGCCCAACCAATGTGAGCTGGAGGGCTGGAATCCTCCCGAAACCACCCCAGGTCCTCAGCCAGCCCAGCTCCCTAACCCTTCACCAGCAGAAAGCAGCAGCAGGTACCACCCAGCCCCAACCACAAGGGATCAAGCTGTCAGTGTGACCCCAAACCCCAGTTTCACCTTGCTTTTAAGCAGGGTGAAGCAACGACCTTTGCCACGCTCAGACACGTCCCCGCTGAGGATCCCGAGTCCCTCTCCCCAGCCCTGGTTTAAAGGGCTCCGCGGCTGCCGCTTCCATGAGCAAAGGGCTGATTTTTCTCCCTGCTCAACCGAGAATTTGATCCCTCAACCGAGCCAAGGCAGGAATGAGATCAGAGTGTGGTGGTGAAACCCTGCGTGGGTCTGTTCCCTGCCAGCCAACTGTCGGTGGCGCTTTTTTAGCTCAGAAAAACCCCTTTTTAGGGGCAGATCCCACCCAAGCAGCCACCGAGGGATCCCTGGTTCCAGAGCAGCCCGGCCACGCAAGCGTTACTCCCCGTTGCCCTAATTAGAGCAGAGTAATCACCACATTTTACTACTCTGCTGTCTCACAGTTATTTCCAGTATGTCAGAAATAACGTCAGTCAAACCATCCCTCCCGGAGCCGCGGCCCCGCTGGAGTTTGCTCCGGTATTTTCCAGGTAAATAAGTGAAAGGAGCCCGGAGAGCTTGAGCTCCAGGTTGTTCCTGCTGGGGAAAGCTCATGGGGAGCTGGAGCTGTCACCCCAGGGACTGGAGAAGCTCCGACCAAACCTTCCCCCCCTTCCAAAACCAGGTATGAACCTCGCCAAGGTCACGGGTGGGGAGAAGTCGCCCCCCAAGAGCAGCAGCTCGGCCAGTGGGGAACGGCAAAAACTCTCCCAGCTCAGAGGAAACCTCCAAGATTTGCAAATAAACAGCTGCTGAAAACTCCAGAGTTCATCAGGAACAAAATAAACCCAGCCCTGTTCCCAGCCAGACGGACATTTTGCTGCCAAGAAAGTGCCACCTACCGGGACCGGCCCCAGGGGGGAAAGGCGAGGACGGGAAACGAGCCCCAAAAACATCCCTGGGAAAATGACTTTTTTTTTTTCCAGCCTTTTAAGAAAACAGTTTAAAACTCTGCACTGACCCTTCCCCAGGCGCAGCCCCCCCCCTCCCTGCAGCAAAATCAACTTTTGAAGTGGAAAAACACTGGGGGAAAAGGGGGTCGTGAAGTTTTTGGGGTTCTCCAGGAGGGACTCACCGGTGCTGAGGAGCTGCTGGTGTCTCCCTGGAGTCCTCTCCCACTTCTCCGTGCCCTCCTAGTTCAGTCCTGCTGCCATTCTCCGGGAGCTCTGCCCTCCCTCTGCAGCTCTTCGCCCACAACCTCCTTCCCCAGCCCCAACGCTGGAGAAGACACGAGGCCAGTCCCACTCGGGTCCCCAACCTGGGGGTCCCTGTCCCGCTGCCGTCCCTCTGTCCCTCGCCGCTCTCCCCGGTTGTCTGCGGGCAGGTGACAAGAGGCTTCTTGGCAGAGCAGAGAGGAGGGGAGGGATGTGGAGGCAGCGAGAGGTGGAGCTGGGACCCGGAGCAGCAGGTTACTGAATAACGAGGAGCCGGTGGCCCCGGTGAGCCGGTTGCGTCCCCGCCAGGTGCCGGGAGCCTTCGCCCACTCCCGGGGCACGGGCACCAAAAAACTGGAGAGAAACGAGGTGCTGCTGGGGTGGGACGTGTGGAAGTTCAGGTTTCCTTCTCCCGAGAACATTCCGTGCCCAAGGGGGGGAGGTTGGAGGAGGCCAAGGAGGGCTCGGAGTTGGGTTTTCCAGGGCTGGGCAGGGAGGGAGGTGGTGCCGTGGGGGGAACAAGGACCCCTTTGTGCAGCCCGGTGCTTGGCTCCACGGTTGTTTTCCTCCAGCTTCGCTCCTGCCTGACCAGGGAGAGGTGAGGTGGAGGGAGAGGGCAAAGTGTTCTCTCTGCAGGTCCCCAGAGAGGTTGGGGACGAGGAGAGGAGCCCTTTGGGGTCCCCCATGTCGTGGCACTGTGCTCTGTAGGGTTACGTGGTGATAGAGCCCCTTGTCTTGCCCCAGCTCTGCCATGAGCTCCTGCCCGGGTGCTTTGGCAGAGCTGTGCCAGGGTCATGGTGGGGAGAAGGTCACAACCACTCAACCCACCATCAGGAGGGGTCAAGGGGAGGCAATTCCCGTGGCACAGGAAGGGGGTAAAGGGCTCGTTGGCATCAGGAAGGTCTGGGCACCAGCGTGGTGCAGCCAGAGTTGGGCTTGCTCCTTGGTGGAACTGGGGTGACCACGGTGTGCAGGACCCTGGTGACGTTCCCATGTGTGTGTCCGTGTGTTCTGGAGGACAGAAACTCTCCGTGGTCCTTCTGAGCATGGCAGTGAACATCCCTGTGCCTCTGCAGGGCTGTGCCAGCCCTCCCCACCCTCAGCTCTGGTTAGTGGGGTTGTCAGGAGCACGTCCCCTTATCCCCCAGGATAAGAAGGATATTGAGGTGCTGGAGAGGGTGCAGAGAAGGGCAATGAAGCTGGTGAGGGGTCTGGAGAACGTGTTGTGTGAGGAGAGCCTGAGGGACCTGGCCACACCTACATGCCTTTTGAACCCCTCCAGGGATGGTGACTCCAGCACCTCCCTGGGCAGCCTGGGCCAGTCCCTGACCACTCTTCCACTAAAGACCTTCTTAATGTCCAATCTAACCCTCCCCTGGGGCAACTTGAGGCCATCACCTCTTGTCCTGTCACTTGTTNCCTGAGGGACCTGGCCACACCTACATGCCTTTTGAACCCCTCCAGGGATGGTGACTCCAGCACCTCCCTGGGCAGCCTGGGCCAGTCCCTGACCACTCTTCCACTAAAGACCTTCTTAATGTCCAATCTAACCCTCCCCTGGGGCAACTTGAGGCCATCACCTCTTGTCCTGTCACTTGTTCCTTGGGAGAAGAGCCCACCACCGCTTGTGGGGTCCCTGCCAGGCTGGTTCTCTTGGGTTCCAGCCACACTGTGGGGCTGAGCCCTGTGCCTGGCCCTGGTCCAGATGGGTGCAGGGGACCCACCCTGGTGAGTGACTGCAGGAGGAATGTGACCGGGTGAGCCCATGGCACGGGGAGAGCCAGGGACCATTTTAGCAGCTGGGTTTGGACAGAACGGCCCCTTCCACCACCTGGGCTGATATTTGGTGTGATGCACACACCCATCATCCTCCTCACGGAGGCTGGTGAGATCCCAGGGGGATCTTGGGACAGAGGCACCGTGCAAACATGGCCAGGTCCACCAGGCAGGGAAGGGACACGTGGTGGGAACATCAGCTGTGCCTGAGGATGGGCACATGGGCTCCCAGGAGGTGCTGTGCCCTGTAGGACACCTCTGAGTGCTGGGCAGAGGAGGCAGCTCTTCCTCTGGGCAGGGAGGAGAACCCCAACAGGGTTTATCACAGCTTGCTGCTGGTTGAAGTGGGATGAGACAGTTGGCAAGAGGAGAACCACCCCGTGGTCATTCCTGGGTGGCTGCTCCCAGCGAGCCCCCATCCTCCTCCTCACTCAGAGCCCTTCAGTGACAAAGTCAGTGGTCACTGGGGGGCTGTGGCTTCATAGAATCATAGGATTCTCTTCAGCTGGGCTTGGTCTGCTGGGGAACACAAGCTGGGGACCAGTATCTCCCAGAGCATCTCCCAGTTTGATGTCCCAGGACTCACTCACCTCTTGGGATCAGCCTTTGGGATGAGGTTGGAGCCAGACACCCCTGGGATGGCTTGAGAACAAAGAACTTGTTCCTCACTGAGCAACCACCACCCAACCCGAGCTCCTCAAACTCTGGGTTCCTCTCCATTTTTAATGCCATTTTTAATGCCATTTTCACCCGACTTGCTCGGCCAGTTCCAGAAGGGCTGGGCCTGGTAATTAAAAGCTCCAGTGATCTTATGTCTGGGAGATGTCACCAACGGCCTCGCTGGGCCCTGCCTGCTCCTCCGAGTGGTGGGAAAGGAGCTGATTAGAGGAACTCTGAGGCCAGGGCTCGATCTGCTTTGGGTCACCAGCAGGAATGATGATCCAAAGCCTTGGGGCAGCTTGGCAGGGAGAGGAGCCACCAGAAACCCAGGGTCTCCTCTCAGCCTCCTCTCCTCCAGCTTGGAGCAGAGCTGTCCTGCCCTTCCAAGGGTGCCCATCAGGGTTGGTGCCTGTTGACCCCCACCAAGTGCCACCAACCCTCCAGAACTTCATGACCAGCCCATGAGCTGCCAGGTGGTGCTTGGAAATGACCTCAAAAATGGGTCTTTGTTGTTATATGTGTTTATTTTGCCCGTTGCTGATGGTTGGCAAGTGCTGGGACTCTGCTGGTCCTTGGGTTTCATCTGGGTGATGGTTGTGGAGCACAGGGTTCACCATGGGGTTGTAGATCTAGATCTAGATGTATATCTAGATCTGTATGAACTCTACTGTTTGTAGAGCTGGAGGAGAAGGCTCCCATGCCCCACGTGGCCCAGCACTGTCCCAAACCCTTGTAGCAGAACCACAGCAGCCCTCACCCCATTACCACCTTCCTCAGAACCATTTTCAGGGGCTCTTTTCTGCCTGGACCAGGGACCCAGTTTCATGGTCACTGGGCTGTAGCTGAGGGGGTGGTGACCCATGGTGGGGTCAAACAGCTGGAGGCAGGAACATCTTCTGTTTTAGTGTCTCCTGGACCTACACCCTGGGTCTTGCTCCCTCCAGCTGAGTTAATATTGTGTATTTATTGTATATATTTTATTTCTAGGGAGCACCAGGAGAAGGAAGGAAGGTCCAGCATGGATGTCAACGTGTGTGACCCCACCTGCTCTACCAGGTAAGAAAAAAATGCCTTTATTTTACAATATTTCCTTTAAACCCCATCAGATGTTCTATGGCCAGACCTTTGGACGGGGCAGGTGTGAGCACCCGGAAAAGGTGTTTTTATTTGTCCACGCAAAGGGGTTCAGCTCAAGGAGCCTTCCCCAGCTCGGAATCTGTCCCTCCTCACAGGTATGAGCTGGGGACATTCCATGTGCCCAGTAAATCTGGAGGGACAAGTGGGTGGGGGCTGGATTCACACAGATTAAGCACAGAAATATTTGGTCTTTTCTATTTCCTGGCTGCTCCTCAGCGCCCGGTTCTGCTGCTTTTTGGTGTTGGCTTCATGGTCCTGCTGGTCTCCTGGACTTGCCAGGAGCTGCCCGTGGTGGGTTCGTGTCCATGTGTTGATGTTTGGGTGGTGGAAGGTGGGTAGAAGCTGTGACCTGGCCCTGGAAGGGGCTCCTGGCTGTGCCCAAGGGATGATGTTGTTGTGGCAGGACAAGGGGTGATGGTTTAAACTAAAAGAGGGAGATTTAGACTAGAGAGAAGGTGGAAATTTTGGAGGCTGAAGGTGGTGAGAGCCTGGCTGAGGTTGCCCAGAGAGGTGGTGGCTGCCCCATCCCTGGCACCATTGCAGGGGAGGGTGGAGCAACCTGCTCTAGCTGCAGATGTCCCTGCTCCCTGCAGGGGGTGGAGGAGATGACCTTGAAAGGTCCCTTCCCCCCCCAATCAGTCTAGGATTCTATGATTCTATAAAACTAGGACCTTCTACAGGAACTTTGTTCCTTCCACCACCACTGGAAGGAAAACAGTAGCATGGCTGTGGCCATGGAGGACCTTCAGCCCTTGGCTGGTGGAAATTCATGGAGACCTCAGGTGCTCCTTCCCAGCAGAGGAGAAGGACCCCCAGAGATGAGCAGCAGGGAGCTCAGGAGAGTCTTTCACACACCCCCAGACTGGCCCCAGCCTCCCTTTGTGAGGCTGAGCTGCAGCTCAATGAGATGCTCTGCACTTCAAACACTGCTCAGATCTAAAGCACTCTTTATTTGAATAAATAAATACAAAAATAGGCAATTTTGAATACAAAACCTGCTCGTACAACCCCCCCAAGCTTTCCATTAATACAGATTTTTGATACAGCAAAGAACTCTGGCGTTGTGCACAGCTCTGCTTTGAAAAAAGGCTTGGCTGGAGCAACTTCTGCAGAATCATGGGGAATAAACACATTTATCCCCAAATAGACACAAAACCTGGCAATGTTCTGGTGGATTTTTAACCAGGACTGAAGGGTGAGTGAGGGGGGAATGCTGATGTTGATTTTAAGGCCAACAAACATCCCCTCACATGCTGCCCCCAGGAAGAACCAGCTGCCCAGACCCTGCAGCTCAGCTCAGCTCAGCTCTCCAGGCTGATGTGCAGAGCTCAATTCATCCCTCTCCCAGTGGGATGAAGCCAGCACTGCCCTAGTAAAGTCAGGGAAATTACCACTGGGGTCTGGGAACACAAATGGGAGCAGGAGAGAAGCTGTGCCCTCAAAGAGGAGTGTGTGTGAGGCAGAAATGAGCCCACGCTGCCCTGGCCTGATTCATTTCTGTGTCACTTTGGTGGCACGTTGCTGCTGCAACCAGCTCAAGAGCAGGTAGGGAGGTGATGCCCTGGCTGCTACTCTGTGTGGGGAAGGAGGATTTAACCAGAGAATCATTTAGATTGGAAACAGACCTCTAGGATCATCAAGTCCAACACCTCCCTGACCCCCAGACCATGTCCCCAGGCTCCACAGCTCCTCGTCTGTTGAACCCCTCCAGGGAGGGTGACCCCACCCCCTCCCTGGGCAGCCTGTCCCAGTCCCTGCCCACTCTTTTAGGAAGAACTTCTTCCTTTAGTATCAATCCCTGATAAATTCCAGAGCATTAATTGTTCTGCTGAATCATCTCTTGCCTTTGCCCATAAATAAGGGAAGAGCTGCCAGAGGGGATGTTGTACCTACTGCTCAGGGAGGCTGATGACCCTACACTTCAAACAGAGAAAGTTCTGCAGGACTTTTATATGTGAAAGAATTAAACATTTGAAATACAAACCCACCCTTTTATGTGTTGAAAACCTGCTGGAGAGTGGCGGGGCTCAGCTGGCAAAGGCAGCAATGGCCATGACCTTCAGCAGAGCCTCCAGCCCGTAGGCAGAGAGCAGCAGGGAGTTGAGGATGAGCTCTGCCCGCAGCACGTAGGTCTGGCCCACCAGGAAATACAGGGCCACCAGCACACTGCCCACTGTCACCACCAGGCTCAGCCCCAGGGGAGCCTCCTCCTCGCTCAGGTTGCCCTTGGAACCTTGGGGGAAGCAAAGAGCTGCTGTGAGTCCCATTCCTCTGGATGGTATCAGGCTGGAGTCACCCTCAGAGACACGGAGATACCCCCAGGAACCAAGGCCTGCCAGTAAATGTAAGAGCAAACCCACACACGATGGACAACCCATTTCTGGCTGGCCAAAATTAATTTAAATAGAAGAATCAACACCCACCTTTTCCCACCACAATCAGTCCTCAAGCTGCAGCCACTCTGATGACTCAGTTTCTCCATCAACCTTCCCCCCAGCCCTGCACTTAGGGTGACAACTTGGTGGCTGTGGAGCACTCCAGAGAGCATCCAACCATGGAATCATTTAGGTTGGAAAGCACCTCTAGGATCATCAAGTCCAACTTTTGTCCAACATCTCCCTGACCCCCAGACCATGTCTCCAAAACCCCGTGTTTAAATGTGATACAGACTCTGGTGTATTCCCTGCAGGTCTCCTCCTACTCCCAATGACCATCCCTGTTGAGGAGCCACTCTTGGCTCTTTTTGCAGCTTATTCCCAAGCTCATCTCAGCAGATTTTGCTGTTTAACTACATTAAACTCACTTTATCCACCCACCAGGCTCCAAGCAAGCACATGCAGAGCTTTAAGCAGCAGGATAAACCCACCCCTCCAGAGGCAGCTGAACTCCAGACCCACTTTGCATAGAAATCACAGGAATAGCAAGCACAGATTTCAATGTAACTTGGGTTTTTTTTTAAAAAAAAAGGACTTTATGAAGTTTGAGCAAGCTCTGGACAGGCCTCAGAGGCCCTTCATGCTGCCCTGGCTTGGTGAAATGAAGACATTGGGAATATTATGTCCCAGAAGGAAGAGGGGTGGTGGCAGGGACCCTGCAGAGGGGACATTTGTGGCACTACCTGTTCCACCAGGCCCTGGCTGCTCAGTTCCTTGCTGGAGTGGCTGCAGGGAGCCTCAGTGACTGGAGCTCTGTTCCAACATGTCCCTTCTCCCACGTCACCCCTGCCTGTAAAGTGTTCACTCCAGCTGCCCCAGCCAGATCACTGTCT
This sequence comes from Brachypteracias leptosomus, assembly GCA_013401335.1. Classification (NCBI taxonomy): domain Eukaryota; kingdom Metazoa; phylum Chordata; class Aves; order Coraciiformes; family Brachypteraciidae; genus Brachypteracias; species Brachypteracias leptosomus. The sequence goes on along the minus strand of VYZX01002249.1, from coordinate 370,686 downwards.
GACAACCCAGCCATTGTCTTTGGATGGTGTTGTGGATCATAGCTCACAGGAGAGCAAGTTCTGTTGGACCCTCTGGTTAAATCTAGAGTCACATTGACTTGAATGACATAAAGGAACAAGTCTGCAAATCTCTGCTGCTCTGCTCAGCCGGCCTGTTTTGAACCATGCTCCATTTGAGAGTGATTCATGTATAGAATCCTAGACTGGTTTGGGGTGGAAGGGACCTCCAAAGGTCTAGTCCAACCCCCCTACACCAGCAGGGACATCTCTACCTAGGGCAGGTTGCTCAGAGCCCCATCAAGCCTGACCTTGAACCCCTCCAGGGATGGGGCCTCCACCCCCTCTGTTCCAGTGATCAACCACCCTCATATTATAGAACTTTTTTCTAATATCCAACCTAAATCTCCCCTTTTCTAGCTTAAAACCATCACCCCTCGTCCTGTGCCTACAAACCCCCATGAATAGTTCTTTCCCTGCCTTCCTGGAGGCCCCTTTCAGGTGTTGTATAGAGATTATACCCCCTTGAAGAGGCACAGAGAGGACAGGACATACCCAGGTGTAGTCGCAGCACCTCAAGAGCAGCCATAATGAGCAGCAGGGTGAGATCTGGAGCCAAAAAATTATCTGGGTAACTGAAAGCTTGACCTGTAGGATAAACCAGAGCAGATAAGGCAGGAAAATAAGAGTGTGTGGCCCAACAAACCACCAGCACGAGCACCCAGCCCACTCCTGAGGGTGTGAGCAACTCACTTTTATACACAAGCATTGCGAGGGTGGCCAGGAAGTAAAAGCTGTAATAAATCCCATTTATATAAAACAGGATCTGTAGAGGAAGGGAGGGCATCTGGTGAGTGCTGTTAAGGACTTCTCAGAGCAACAAGGTGGGATCTAATTCCTAAAATCACCTTTGTGTACCCTCGTGACTTTGTACGAGCTGGTTCAGCTGTGAGGGGCCTGCTGGTCAGGGCCAGAGCGTAACCTGTGATTGAAACTCCAGGAGGGAGGAGAAAAGTTTGTGTTTCCAGGTTTGCCTTCACAATTTTATTGGGAATATTTGTTAGTGTAAGGAAATGAGGGGGGGCTGCATGTGTTCCCTTCCCTGAACAACTCCTGGACCTCTCAGTCAGCCCTAAGGGAGCTGAGTGAGGGTTGGGAGACTCCAAGATATTAAATTTCTGTGAATTTTTGAAAATAGGTGGCCCTGTTGCTGCCCACGTGATGGGAAGGCTGGAAGCTCTGCTCCATCCTTGGCATGGGCCTGAGAAAGGCCACGAGCTCAGCTCTGAGGTGTAAATTCCTAAGAAGCAGATTTCCTTCATCCACTGCTCACAAAATCAACTCTTCTACCAGGTAAGAGAATATTTAGCTTGTTTTTCTGTCTGTGTGGATCCAGTGCAAGGGGTTTGAGAGCTCCCCAGCCCTCATCACAGGCTCAGAACACCCAAGAGAGCAGGTACACACATGCTGAAGGCAGCTCTGAGGCACCTCAGCAGGTCACTGGTGCAGTAGAGGACATCCTGGGGCTCACCACCACATGGAGAAGTCAGAATGTGGCTCTAAAACTCCAGAAGTTTGGCCATTTGTGTATAATTTTGATATCAAAATGCCTTTCTTAATGTCGTTTATATCAGGAAGTTAGCAGTGCAGATTTTGTTATCTCTATACTCAAAATTTTCCCCATTGTTCCCTCTCTCCCTGAGCCCTTCTCAAACCAAGGATCTCCACGCAGGGACTTGATCCCAAGGATCTTTTCCAGGGGCTGGGCACCCACCCACCCACACGGGGTGGATTTATTGCAGTTCCCAGAGCAGCTCATTTTCTTACACCAGAACCAGGTTTTTGTGTTTTTCCAGTTGAAGGAAGGTGGAGCAAAAAAATTACTGGCTGGGTTCTAAGCATGGAAATGTCTGCAGCTGAGAGTGTCTCCTCTTAGGAGGTTACTTAGATCTTGGCAGAAGGAACCTGGGAGAAGAGGAAGCACGAGTGAAAGCTGCTTTTCCTATGCCCTGCTGGCTCTGTCAGCTGGCTGGGTGGGGTGCTGCTGGAGGCTGTGTCCCCCCAGCCCACAAATCCTGCTTCCTAAGGAACTGAGAGTTATGTGATCATCAAACGGGGGTGTCAGCCCCGTGTCCAGACTCCAGGGTGGGTTAATGGGGGTTCTGCACCCACTGGGGCAAAAACATGTGAAAAACATCTTCCCTTTTACCAGTTCTGCTTCCCGTGGCTGGTGCTGCTGGGAGGAACCTCAGGAGGCTCCGTGTGGATCTGTTGGGTGCATTTCAGGCAGGCTCCCTGAAGATTCCCCCAGGTGAAGGGCACACAAAGGATACAACGGCTGAAGTTCTTCCTTTGCATGCAGAAGGGAAAAACAAAGAGGAGAAAATGAGTCTAAATATTTAGTGAAAGTGCTGCAGAAACATTCACAGAATGGGTTGGGTTGGAAGGGACCTCAAAGATCATCTCCTTCCACTCTCCTGCCATGGCAGGGACACCTCCCACTAGACCCACTAGAATTTCCTCCTAATTTCTAATCTAAATCTTCCCTCTTCCAGTTTGAACCATTACCCTTCATCCTATCACTCCAGGCCTTTGTGAAAAGCCCCTCCCCAGCTTTCTTGTAGCCCCTTCAGATACTGGTGGGCTGCTCTAAGGTCTCCCTGGAGCCTTCTCTTCTTGACATTCAACCAACTGCTGTCACCACAGAGCTGGATCATGCTTCTAGAAGTGACTCTGCAGCTCACTGGAGACTCTTTCCTCAGCTCATGCTGTTCCTGTTCCAAAATCTTTTCCAAAGACACGAATTCTAAAATCCTCTGGGGGAAATCCCTGTTGTGAAGAGTCTCCTTCACCAAGGAACCCTTTGAGAACACTGAGGAGAGCACGAGGATCACTGAGAACTTGTTTGTCCTGCCCTGCCCCAACACCTCACCCCCTCCAACCATGCAGGGAACCAGAGTGTCCCATTTGGTTTTAGATTGTGAGAAAGTGTCTGTGAGGAGCCCAGAGCTCCTGGTTGCTCTGCAGAACATCCCTCCAAACCGGTTCCCTTCAAAAGCAAAGTCACTCTATGTAAAACCTCCCTGGGTTCTGGTCACCCACAGAAGTCCCAACAAATATTCCCTCTAAGCTAATGAGTATTTTCCTTTTAATTTTTTTAAAATACAACTAAAACTCCCCTGCAACTTGATGGCACTGACCTATTAAAGCACCTCTTGAGTAACTCATCAATATTCTCTTCCAGACACATGAGGAAAAGTCCTGGGCTCTGTTTCACAGCCTTTCACAGGCTGTTTGATCCATCTTCTGAGACAGCTCCTCATGGGCCACACTCCCTCCCACCTCCACCCCTGCACTCCTGGAGCTGTGTCCTCATCACCTTCTGCTTTGATGCAGTTGGGCCCAAATTAACTCCAAATTGAGGCACCTCATTAAGGTCCCCAATTTGGGAGCGTGGTGGAAATAGGCAAGTGATTGGAGGGGACTGATGCTATGATCTGAAATGCCTCCTGGCCCTGCTTCATCTCTGCTTCCTGGGAAGGGACTCCAGGCTCTGAGCAGGCTCCCTCTGAACCCCCCAATGGCCCTTCCCCAGCTTTACTGATGAAGTATTTTAATTTTTTAAATCATTTTCCACAAGAGGGCACCATGTTCCAGTGCCTGTTCCACGGCAGGGTCTGACAGCTGCTGCTTAGACAGTGCTGCCTCCCCCTGAGCAACAGGAGGCACTTCACATGGATTAAACCCCTGGGAAGGGGAACGCAGCTGGGTTCTGAGGGCAGGAATCTCCTGCTCTCTAACCAAATCCCACCTTTCCTGGGTGGTTTTATAGGTAACAGCTACAGCCCACGCTCTGGTTAAGGGGTTTATGTGATAAAAACTTGATTACTTATCCAGGCTGCTGTTGATTTTAGGGCTGAGTGATGCTGTGCACACTTACTTGAGGTAGAACAGGGCCTGTTTCCTAAAAGAACTAGTTTGTTGGGATTTTTTAATGCCCAAACTCTCCTAGAAGCACCCTGCAGCTTTATTTACCATTACCCAGTGCCTCAAACTTGGTTTTAGGGCTTTGGCAAACGCTTATTTCCAACCTAAAGTTTTCAAACCCAGCTTTGTCTACCTAGGGCTGAGATTTGCATTTGGGGGGGGGGAAACCTTTGACCTCTTTGAAGGAAGTGGAAATTAATCATTTTGACCACACTAGTGAATAACTTTTTGTTGTTTTTTTCTCCCTCAGAATCCCAGCGGTTCATAACTTGAAGCAAAGATTTTAATCCTGAAGGGACGACCCTTGGCCTCAGAGAAGCAGACAGGCTGTGGATAAAGGTGCCCCTCAGGCCTCACAAGCTCCAAGGCCCTGCTGACGCCGACACACAGCCGCGATTTACCTCAGCGTGTCGGGAGCTGTCGCGATATGGCCGTGGGGCTGCGCTCGGCGCCGAGGCCTAGCTCCACCTCGCTCTTCCCGCGTCCCCCTCCTCCTCCCCGGCCTGAGGAACCTCCTAACACGGTATGAAACAGCCCCCCCCGACCCCCTCAGCCCTGTGGGGACGCGGCGGGGCCGGGGCTGCCGGTACCGATGGGACCCGCGCCGCTCACCTCACCCCGCAACCGCCATCTTGGCGCGCAGCCCGCCCCGTCGAGTCCTCCACCGTCCCGGCAACCCCTGCGCCTGGGCGGAGCTCGCTGCCCTTACCCCTCCCCACCTCCTTTGCCTTCGGGTGCGATCGGAGCGCTCGGCCCGGTTCGGGCGCTTTCGGGCGGCTTCGGGCCCTGCCCGTTCGGGCCGACGAAGGGGAATTCGGGTGAGATCGGAGAGGGCTCGGAACAGCTCGGCTGTCCTCGCGCCCGCCTTCGGGAGGGATCGGAAAGGACTCGAGCGGACTCGGGATTCTTCGACCCTCCGGGCCGGACCGCTCGGGAGCTCGGCCGTGTTCGGGCGGGCTCGGGTTCCTCCGTCGTCCCCCCCTCCCCAACCCGCTCGGTCAGGTATCGCTTCGGGCCGCTCCGCTACGGCCTCGGCCGGGCTCGGCTGCGTCCTGCCTTGGGATTGGCCAGCCGGTGGGAAACGCGGGCCCCGCTCCTCGGCAGCCGTCACCCGCCTTCGGACCGGGCCTGCGAACACTCGGCACACTTCGGGCACCATCGGAGGCGGTTCGGAGCCGCCCGGGGAAACACGTTCGGAAGCGCTCGGGCGAGCTCGGCACCGCTCGGCCGCCCGCCGAAGAGCGCCCGAGTCACCCCGGAGGAGCCCCCCCACCACCACCCCGCGGTTGTCCCCACCCCTCAAAGGACCGTCCCCAGCGGGGTTCGCGGGGGGAGCGGCGGGGGTCGGGGCCCCCCGTTTGCCGGTGGCCTCGGATGGAGGACGCCGACACGGCGGCGAAGCAGTTGGGCTTAGCGGAGGCTGCTGCAGCCGCAGTGGCGGCGGCCGCGGAGGAACCCGAGCAGCAGCAGCAGCCGCCGCCGCAAGCTGTGGAGGCGGAGCCCGAGCAAGAAGAGGAGGAGGAGGAGGAGGAAGAAGAGGAGGAGGAGGAAGAGGAGGAGGAGGTGGAGGCGGCGGCGCAGGTGACAGCGGTGACAGTGATGGCGGCAGATGCCGAGCACATCGAGATGGGAGCAGAGCCCCTGCCCAGCGCCGACGAGGCCGCCGCCGCCTTCGCAGGTCAGGGCGGGCGGAGCGCGCATGCGCCGCTCCCTCAGCCCCGGTGGCTCCAGCGCCTTCCAGCCATGGGCTCCTCGTCCCCTCAGCCCCGGTGGCTCCAGCACCTTCCTCCATGGTCCCCTTGGCCTCAGCCGCCTCCAGTGCTCGGAGCTGCTGTGGCTGGAGCCCCTGGGCCTGTTCCCTGCAGCGTATAAGCGTCGCCAGGTCCCTCAGGGTGCAGCCAAGATGCACCTGCACTCAGAGAATTACATGTATACACCACATAATGTGAAGTAAAAGAGCAGGAGTGGCCTGTGTGCGAGCTAGAATTGCTGTGGCCCTCTGTCCCATCGAAAAAGTGCCCTCAAATAGGCACAGTTTTGAAGGGTAGCTCTGGTATAAGAGCGTTTTGTGCTCCCTCTCCACATGAGCATCAGTGTTTCCTCACCTCTTCCCCATCTGTGGTACTAAACCCCTCTGGTTCTAGCTAGACAGATACTCCACAGCATCTGGAACAGGCTGCCCAGGGCAGTGGTGGAGTCACCATCCCTGGAGGGGTTCAACAAACGTGTAGATGTGGCACTTCAGGACATGGTTTGGTGCTCGTGGTAGTGTTGGGTTGATGGACTTGATGATCTTAGAGGTCTCTTCCGACCTTAATGATTCTGCACATCAGGGAGACGTTGTGCTGCAAGTATGGACAGTTTTTAACTGGACCAAGCCTACAGGTAATGACACCCTAGAAATTAAGATATGGCAGAGGAAGAGTCAGTTGTTCTCTTTCTCTTGCTGTTTGTCAGTCACTCCTCTTGTAATGAAAGCATCACAGTTGGGGGTTCTTTTAGTACAGATGCAATATTCATTTTTCCCTTAGTTGATCATGCTGATAATGACTGTTAAGGTCTCAAGGAGGTTAAAGCATGATCAACCTGGACCTTAATAAAAATCAGAATGATGCTGTTTATAGCAACTTAAAATTGTCATGTAAAATGAAATTAATTCTGAGTAGGAAGAAGGAAGAAAGTGCAGCTACATTTTCTGATGTTTAGCTGCTTATCCAGGTCTCTGGGTGTATCAGTGTTAACTTTGTGTCTGTTTTACATTCCAGAAGTGACCACAGTGACAGTGGCCAACGTTGGTGCCTCTGCAGACAATGTTTTCACTACATCTGTGGCAAATGCAGCTTCGATTTCAGGACACGTGCTGGTGAGTCTGTCCTGCCACTGAGGGCCTGGGCAAATTCCATGTACTAGGTGTAAATGGAGAGCTCAGTTTGTGTTTGAGCTGTAGTAAGGTCAAAAATACATTTTCAGTGCAGTTTACAGGCCTTAAGCCATAAACCATTAGCTGTGGGATGTACATTTTTTTCTCTGTCACTTGTGGAGTCTTTTTTTTATCTTTCCACTCATTCTGTAATGGAACTGATGCCCTGGAACGTGTAACCTTTGAATTTGCTTGGCTGAAATCTCAAAAACTAACCTCCTAACTGGTTGCTGGTTTGGGGTACACACGAGAAGATTTGGGGCAATGCTGTAATGTGTTGGTATTTTAACTCCATCCATTTAAACTCATTTTTTCTTCCCCAGTCTGGGAGAACAGCTCTGCAGATCGGGGACAGCTTGAACACTGAGAAAGCCACTCTCATAGTGGTTCACACTGATGGCAGCATTGTGGAAACCACGGGGCTGAAGGGCTCCTCAGCACCCCTCACACCAGGTATGAGGCAATCTGTTCTTGAGGGGTTGTTCTTCTGGAGGGGTCACTTCTTTATTTTTGTTGCATTTCTAGGATTAAAAAACATTATGTGCATAATATTATGCAGTTGCCATATAAGGATTGTTTGTCCCCTCTTCACATTATACTTCTATTTCTTGGGAGTAGAATACTTTGTTTTCTTTTTTTTCTGTTAGAAATATATTTAATTTTCTTCTTCTTTGCCCCCACTCTTGCAAAACAGGCTTCTTGCTCTGCTGCTGGGCTGTCACATTCCTCTCCACACCCATCCCACCCCCTAGGGCAGATGGATGATTTCAAAACTGATAATAAAAATAGGACTCCCCTAGTTCTGCACGTGGGTTCTTCCTACAGGCCCCATGAATATAGTTTTATCTCCATCCAGGCCACGTGCTGACATTTCAGTATCACAGTAACTGGTCTCTTTAAGGTTTTATTCACAGCTGCTTGGCACTTTCCTCTCTGCCCACACGATGGCAAACCTTCAGCAGCCTGAAACACCTTCCAGCTGCTGGCACTGCTGTGGGTAACAGCCTCAGCCTCCCATCTGTGTGCCCTGAGATGCAGCTTGCTTGATTTCCAGTCATTTCAGAACATTCCAGGTGAATTTTTCATGCTGCACCATGTTGTGGAGAGGCCAAGCTGGGTGTGTAAAAGCTTAACCAGTGTGCTTTTGGGTTCCTGTCACCTTTCTTTTCTGTTTCTTTTCTTTCTCAAAGGACCACAATCTCCTCCTACCCCTTTAACATCCGTCCAAGAGAAAACTGGAACCAAGTACAACTGGGACCCATCAGTGTATGAGAACGAGCTCCCGGTGAGGTGCCGGAACATCAGTGGGATTCTGTACAAAAACAGGCTTGGCTCAGGTGGGAACAGCTTTCCTTGGTGCACTCTGCCTTTAATCAGGCTGCTTTTAAGGGCTGATGAGGAAGAAGGTGGCTGATGAGGAAGAAAAAGACACTTTCCTGTTGTCTGTCACTTGTCTGGCTGCACAGCTTCACGGACAGAGAGGTTTCCTCCCCACCAGAAGCGTTAGAAATTTAAGTGCAAATTCAGGAAGGGCTTAAATTCCTGGTGTTTATCCTTCTTGTGGATGGGTAATTTTTTTCCTAGCCTTTTGATGCATTGGTGAGGCCCAAAGTTGGAGCTCTCTGAAGGTGCAGGTTGTCACAGCTGAGATAAGAAATGGGCATGGTTATCCTGGAGCAGCCAAGGGGTGTGTGTGGTGATGGCCACAGACTAACCCCTGCTTTGTCCAGCAACTGCAGTATTTAATTCTCTAGGAAAGGGGCAAAATGCTTCTTAACCTTGACTGACAGCTCTGCTTTGTTTCAGGAGGCCGTGGTAGGTGCATCAAGCAAGGGGACAACTGGTACAGCCCCACTGAGTTTGAGGCTATGGCAGGGAGAGCCAGCAGCAAGGACTGGAAGAGGAGCATCCGCTATGCTGGGAGGCCCCTGCAGTGCCTTATCCATGTAAGGTCCAGTTAGAAACATAGGTTTGGGGTGGAAGGGACATCTCTACCTAGGGCAGGTTGCTCAGAGCCCCATCAAGCCTGACCTTGAATGTCTCCAGGGATGGGGCCTCCACCCTTTGTTATTGGGTCCCTGTGGAGGGATTTTTTACAAAGTCCTGTGGTGATAGAAGGAGGGGTGATGGTTTTAAGCTAGAAAAGGGGAGATTTAGGTTGGCCTTTTTCAGTTCTTTAATATGAGAGTGGTGAAATATTGGAACAGGTTGCCCAGGGAAGCTGTGGATGCTCCATCACTGGAGGTGTTCAAGGCCTTGAAGCAACCTGGTCTAGTGGGAGGTGTCCCTGCCCATGCTTGGGTGTTGGAACGAGATAATCTTTAAGGTCCCTTCCAACCCAACCCATTCTAGGATTTCCTGCAGTGTCCAGGGGCCTCATGGGGAATTTGTCATTGCCAGAGAGTTGATTTGTGCTTGGGCAGGAGCTTTGCAGTCTGAAATTCACACATCCTTGCTGTTTGATCTGGAAATTGTTTGTCCTTGCTTCACTCCCCTCCCCTCAGCCCCTCACCACGATGTCTCTCCTCATTTCAGGATGGGATTTTAAACCCTCACGCTGCCTCCTGCACTTGTGCTGCCTGCTGTGATGACCTCACTCTGGTGAGTTGTGGGTTTACAGCCATTCCTCTCAAAATGATCAGTCAAGTTGTCCACAGCCATTTGGGAGCAGGTCAGGAGCATCCCCAAACTGTTCACAAGTGCTGTGGTGGCTTTGTCCATGTTCCTAAAGACAGGAGATGAGGAGCTGCAGCACCCTCAGTAAAACTGGGTGATAGATAATGATTTTTTTCCTTCTTTTCTAAATAATGCATTGGTGTAAAAGGCCTTTTGGAGGTGTCAAAGCTACTTGTGATTTTTTGGCTCCAATTTCACAGTTTTTTTGAGCTGGAAAAAATGTTTTTATAAGGAAGTCATGTAGTCCTCTGTGATGGGGACATATTTTCATGTTAAACTGCTTGGGTTGCTGGGTTGGTGGGTGAGTTGGTTGCTTGGTGGGTTTGTTGGTTGATTTGGGGTTTGGTTTGTTGTTTGTTTGTTTCAAAACTGAGGTTAAGAAAGCAGAAGTCTCTAGCTTGACCTGAAGTAGTGGTTTGCATTTCTCTTCTGCTGTGGGCTGGGTGATTTGCTTGTTCCCTAGACCTGAACCAAACTCTTCCTGTCTTCTCCTCCCTCTCATTCTCTTTTCTTCCACCACCCTGGCCAGCATTCAGTTATTTGCCAAGTTCTGCTCCTTAAATAATAGTGGGGAGAGGCTGGATTGGTGCCTCTTCAGCTGGAGGGAGCTTCACCTCACTTATTTTCCCCACAAAATTATTTGCTTTGAAGAAGTAAAAGTTTTTTGCTCAGCTGTTGCAAACCACACGTGATCTGTGGGGATATGTGGTGCTCAACCTCAGCTGAATCTCCAAAGAGGTGCCTAATGCCCTTTCTTTCTTCTTTTCCTCTGATTTTTGTGGTGTTTTCTCTTCCCCAGAGTGGCCCCGTCCGACTCTTTGTGCCGTATAAAAGGCGGAAAAAAGAGAATGAAATTCCTGCAACTCCAGTGAAGAAGGAGTGCCCCAAAAACATCACCCTGCTTCCTGCCACAGCTGCTACTACGTGTAGGTTCTTCTCTCCTGGTAGAAATAGCTTCCCTTTTTTGATGAGGTGTTGCTACACTGGGCTGTGTATGTCTCTCCGTGGCCCCTTGGAAGTAGCCAGTTGAGAAAAGTGGCTTCTTTTTTTTGCCATTTCTTTCTTGTTGGGTAGTTTTATTGGCTCAGTGTCTCTAGCTCAGTTCACTTCCTGTTTTGTAGGAGCTGGTGCAGTGTTGCCACAGTGGAGACTGCAAGTTGGGTAGGAAAAATGTACTTTTTCCTCCAGGAGAGTCGTTTTTAAGCACTTAACACCCTTCTGCAGCGAGCAGGAGGTTTCATGTTTTGTTCTGAGAGGTCTGGATGGAAATTCCCTCCCCTGTAGCTGCTCCCCCAGCCTGGCAGTGCAGGGGGAGTTCTGGAGTCCTGGCCTTGACCCACGGTGGGTTTTCACAAAGGACAATTGACATAAGGTTGTGGGGAAGGCTGGAAATCCCTGTTCCGCCCACCAGAGTTGGCTTTTAGAAGCTGGTGGGGGCTGTGGAGTAGGATTTGTCCTCTTGATGCACACAGAAAAGCAGCTCTAAGCAGCTGGAGTGAAATCCACAGCCTGCAAGTCGCTAATGAAGGAGGCAGAAGGTGCCACTTTCATCTGCAGATTCCTCTCTAACATTCAGGACACGCTTTGTTACTTGCTGGTTTTGATTGTCAGACCATCTGTGGGGGAACATAAATTACTTTGCAAGCTCCCCCAGTCGTGTTCATGTGTCCTCCTGCTCTCATCACACGTAGCATCATCTGGATGGGAACACTGCAAAGTGAGCTGAGGGGGAAGCAACAGAAATCCAAAATAGAGCAGCCCGAAGTGAGATGAGCTCACCAGCACAGGGAGATGAGGGTAGGGTTGTTTTGTGGTTATTTTTAATCCCCTGAGGAGGTTTAATCTGCATGGGTTTGTGTGAGGTGCTGGGGGGGTGCACGTTGGCTTGTGCTGGCACTGAGAGAGAGGGGAGCTGCTGCTCATGTTTCACTGAGCATCAATCTGTAGCCACAACATCTAAAATTAAATTATTCTCTGTGAAAAGGCCCTTCTGGCTGAGCACTGTGCCACAGAACCAGCCCCTTGCCAGGTAACGGTGCCAGATTAATTAATCCTGATTAAAAAAAAGGGTTTTAAACATTTTGGGGCCACTCAGGTATATTCATCCAGGATTTTGCTCCTTGCATTGGCCAAGTGTGTGATCTTAGTGGACAGACAGCTCTGGCTGCCCAGCTCACCAAACCTGGAACCCAGAGGGTTTGATGTCACTTTAAGTGCTAAAATCCCCTCTTGCTGAAGTTCAATCAGGCTCAGGCAGAAGCTGGTGGGTTTTGTGGCCCCGCTGGACCTTTTTGGGAGGTGTGAAGTCTGTGCTGATCTAATGATGGGATAGGTGGTGGTTTGGAGGTGGTGTGAGTGAACATTCTGGCCCTGAACACCCCGAGGACACCCAGCAGGAGCCCAGCAGTGTCTCTGGGAGCCAGGTGGGGCTTTGTTCCCATTTCCAGTTGCACTGGGACTGGTAGCTGGGTCGGAGAAGGTACAATTTGTGCTCAGTACAATGGGGTCACATCACAGGTGGGCTCCAAACCCACATCCCCTTCACTGTCCCCTGAGTTCTCTGCCTGTGGACAGCCCAGAGAGGGGGTGTCAGCAGCCGAACGGGCGAGGGCTCCCCGCTGAGTGTTGATTATGAAGGTCCTTCTGATGTTTGCAGTCACCGTGACTCCCTCTGGACAGATCACTACCTCTGGGGCTCTCACCTTCGACCGCGCGTCCACCGTGGAGGCCACAGCCATCATCTCGGAGAGCCCAGCCCAGGGGGACGTGTTCGCGGGAGCCGCTGGTAAGAGCTCGGGGCTGTGCCTGCTGGGCGTGCTTGGGAAGGAGGTAAAGAAGGTCTGGACGCTGGAGGAAGCGGCGTTTTGAGTGCTGGAGGAAGGAGTTCTTCCTCAAGAGCTTGCAGGGACGCTGCCTGTAACCCTCTGGCCTTCCTTTGAGGTGATTTCAGCAGCTTGAAATCCTACCAGCTGAGCAAAAGCAGAAGTTGTGTCCAGATGTTCCACCTCTGCTGATTTCTAGGGGGGTTGTGCTCACCTCTGTCCTTTTTTCACCCCTCCTCTGTCCTAAAATACTACCAGAAAAAAAAACAACAAAGGAAACTAGTGTGGAAACTAAGAGAAAAATGCTGAAATATAGCAGAATAAATCAAACAAAATGTGATTTCTATAGTTTGATTTCTCTGTGAGCTCTGCTGAGGGAACTGTCCCAGTTGGGAGACTCTGATAGTTGGGAATTTATGGGTGTGCAGGAGGGAGGCTGGGGAGAGAAGGGATCAGCAGGAGGTTGCCTTGCTTGCTAACTAAGCTCATGCTGTTGTTCCTCATTCACAACCCCTGGAACTACCCTGGAGGGTGGGAATTTGTATAAAATGTGCAGAAAGCAGGGTGAGGGGAGCATGAGCCAGCACTGACTCCTCCTGCTGTTGTTGTTCCCAGTCCAGGACACCAATGTGCAGCAGCCCTGCCGGGTCACTCACCCCGAGCCTCACTACCCCAGCTACCAGGACAACTGCCAGATCTCACCTTTCCCTGAGGCTGCCCTGCCAACAGCTCACCCCAAAATTGGTACGTTGTTCCTCTGCCACGTGGGGCACGGGCAGTGGAGCTGGCATCTGCTCTGCAGTCTGTCTTCTCAGCAAAAGGAGGGGTTGAGGCTGAAAAATCAAATGATCACAGAATTATTGGGGTTGGAGGGAGCTCTGGAGGTCATCTAGGGTCACCTAGAGCTAGATCACATCCAGGCAGGTTTTGAATGTCCCCAGAGAACATTCTTCTCTCTTTTGCTTATGGACTTTGTGGTGGTGAAGATTTGGATGAGCAGATTTTTTCATTCTGTTATTAAGAACTTGGAGTTGTTGGTTTCCACCAGAGGAGGCTGTTGTGACCCTGCTCATCTCACAGTCTCCTGTGAACTTTCCCAAGTTCCTCCAAGGCTTTTGTCACCACCTGGGTGCTGTGGCTGGACACTGAGGAGACCATCCCCTTTAACATCACATCACCAAATCCCCACATCCCTTCATGAATCCACCAATGATGCCAGAGACAGTTTGGGGCAGGTTTTGTGGTGTGCTGGTTAACAAGTGTCTGCTCTGCAGTGGCCAAGTAGATTCTGGGATGAGAAATTAAAAGAAGGTAGAAAAAATAATGAAGGCAAATCAGCCCTGGAGTGTTTGACTGGGTTAAAGCAATTATCAGACAGCTCTTCAAATGTCATTATATTATGTCAGCTTAATGACTCTCCTTTCTGGAGCTGACTGAACGTGGTGGTGCTGAAGAATTACACACTTGGGGTGTTGTTCTGGCTTTTTGGGGTTTGATATAAACGGACAAGAGGTGCTGCAGGGCCCAGCCTGCCATGGCTGCTGGGTTGGGCCTTTAACTTCTGGTTTCTGGGGGTCTGTGAAGTGACCCTGATAGAGAAGTGACCCTAGGAAAAGCTGATGTCAGTGTGTTGTGTTTGTGTGTGCAGCCTGAAGCCTTTTTAAAGCCCCTGTTCCCTCCTCGTGCCCTTTAATTTCCTCCCCCAGAGCAGCTCAGTGAGTTCCTGCTCGCTCCAGAATGAGCCCTTGTTGTTGGGTTCAGGTCTTAGATCTTGGTGTCACTAATTAAACATTGATTTCTATTTTCCCCAGTGAACACTTTCTGGTGGCTGATACACCTCTGCCAAAATGAGGAGTCGGAAGCAATTCCTGCTAGATAAGTTATCAGGCTGAACTGGGATAAATATTGGGCTGGAAGTGGGGCAGTGGGAAAGGCTCCTCTGCAAACAGCTGCTGATAAGAGGCAGGTTTATCTTGGACCCATATCTGAGTGCAAATAGCTCCACGTGAGTCCTGTGCAGGTGAATTGAAATTGCTGTTTTAATTAAGGGCTGTTGAGCTGGTGAGGTGGCAGTGCTGTCAGGGAAGGTCACACATCTCACCCACAGAGACCTGCACAAGCCTGGTGCTGGCTCTGGGCTGGATCCTCTCAGCTTTTTGCTGCTTGCATGAAAAACCCACCAGGTTTTTATTAATAGATTAATACCCCAAAGTGCTACTATGCTTGGAGGTGGGAGGGTTGGAACTGGATGGCCTTGGAAGGTCCCTTCCAACCTAAACCATTCTGTGACTCTATGAATCAGCTGCTGTCCTGGAAGATATTTTAGTGCTGGCTTGGGAGGAGTCTTGTTTATCTGCAGGTGCTTTATCAGGGTCCTCCATGAGTGGAGCTGCTGCAGCACAGCCTGGGACAGGTACACTGAATTTTCAGTGCCATTTGAGGTGTAGTCCAGATGTTTTCACGGGTGGAGGTGTCTGTTGATCCATGTTTTTAACTAGGCTGTGCAGTGTGTCCCCATCCTTCAGGGAGGAGGGTTTGGGGCTGGTTTCTGCCTCTCTTTTTGGGGCCACCTCAGGCAGCCCAGCATGACTGGCAAGCCAGTCACATCCAAACCAGGTTGTGGGGGGAGAGTGCTAAAGTAAATGGTAATAAAGTGCCCTTCAGACACTCCAGTCTCTGTGTTTTGGTCAGGAACCTCTAAATTTCCAACTCTGGTTTCCAGGAGAAGAACCTGGCTCCAGTACTGGCCCATTTCAGTGGAGGCAGAGGTCAGAGACCCAGGCAGAGGTCTTGAGGGTGATGCTGGAAAAGGGCAGCAGACACTGGTGGGATGTGAGCAGGGTTTGGATGGCTCAGTATTTAACAGCCGTGGAGCTGTGGTGCTGAGGGACAGGGGTTAGTGGTGCCCTGGCAGTGCTGGGGGAACAGGTGGACTCCATGATCCTCAAGATCTGTTCCAACCTGAATGGTTCCATGATTCTCAGCTGTGTTCACATCTCTCTGAGGGCCACACACCCCCCAGCTGGACCAGCTCTGCCTTTAGCATGAGCATGTGGCACTATTTAGAAATCAAGGCAGCTACTTGGAGTGCCAGCAGCTCTGCCCTGGCCATGCCCAGCTCCCCAGGAGGGAGTGGGGGTTCTCAGCCTGCAGTGCTGCTGCTTTTTCTGTGTGCCAGGTGGTTCTGGAACTCCTAAAGATGTGGGGAGAAACCCTGGAGGAGCCTTAGATTTGGGGGTTGTAGGGCTGCACAGGTTGGTGGTACCTTCTTTTTCCTAGTGAACAATTCAGTGTGGAATTAGGAGGTCAGCTGGTGGTGGATGTGAGTGTCTTGGCCTCAGTCTCATGGCAGATGGCAAAGCAGAGTGAGATTTTTGGAGAAGTGAGGCCAGTAAAGCCAGATAACATTTATTCCTGGAAATGTTGCCTGAGATGAGCTTACCCTGGGTTGTTGGGTTCCTGGATTGGGGTTTAATTTCCTCCTGCTCTGGTCTCCTGGTGTAGGTGAAAAGTAGATGTTTTAGTGACACAGTAACTGCTGGGTTTTGAAATATTTGCAAAGACAGATGTTGTTGGGTTTCTAGGACTTTAATCTATTAACACAGGCTTTGGGGAAGGGCTGGAGAGCTCTGGGAACTGAGGGGACTGTGGATAAATTCAAGGACAGTGTGATTAGGTCAGCAGGGTGGGACTGGAGCTGCAGTCTGGTGGCTTCCTACACTCTGCAGCTCCTGCTGAGCTTATGGTTTGGGTATAAAAAAGTAATGGCTGCAGCCCCTCAGTAATTGCTGAGGGTTTTCTCTGTGAACAGCTTTTAGTACAATTCTTGGTGGGTTTTGTGGTGTGTTTGTTTTTATGGCCACAGTTTGTTTTGTGGGTAGGAGCCAGGGTGAAGGTGGCCAAAGGAATTAGAATATTGAGGGGTTTTTTTAAAGGGCTTCCCAACTGGTGGTTTGGGAAGCACATGTTTATATTTTACATCTCTATAGTGACATCTGGGCATTTCAGCAAATGGCTTCTTCTAAAATGACCTTGCTTAGTGAATAATTAAGGGAAGCATTGAGCAGAGCCCTGTGCTGATAGTGGCAGAGGAGTCCCTGGGAATGCTGCTGTCCCTGCTTAATTGTGCCTCTCTGCAGCAGTGCTGGGAGGTGTTAATTCCTTCCTGGAATAAACAGTGGGGTCAGGAGAACGTTTCTCTGGCTTTGAGAGTGCCTCAGGGGCTGTTTCTGTGCAAGGAGATGGGTCTGGCCAGTGAAATCTCCACCCTACTGGAGATGTTTGCAGACCATAGTTTTAAAGAGCCCCCAAGCAGCAGAACACCACCCACCTGGTGGAGATGAAATGCTCTAATTCTATTTTCTTTGTTTTCTTCCTTCACACCCAGTGCTCACCTCCCTGCCTGCCCTGGCAGTGCCCCCCCCCACCCCCACCAAAGCCATGTCCCCCTCGGTGGTGAACGGGCTGGAGGTGACGGAGCAGAGGAGCTGGTTGTACCTGGAGGAGATGGTCAACTCCTTGCTCAGCACTGCCCAGCAGCTCAAGAGCCTCATCGAGCAGGCCAAGCAGGCCAGCTCCTCCTTCCGTGAGGCTGCTGTCACCCAGGCCAAGATCCAGGCTGATGTGGAGAGGAAAGAGGTAATTCTGGCAGGGGAAGGAGGTGACCCAGCCCCGGGCATCTCCTTGTCCTCCGTCCTGTCTCCCTGCCTGGTAGCACCAGGCTCTTCCCCACCCTGAGCCTCGTGTGGGGGGGTTTTGACAATTAAGGTGTACAAGGGGGGGAAAAGAGCATCTGCCAACCTTGGGGGTGGTTGGTTGTTGCCAGAGCAATGTAATAACAGAGGAAAAAGGTGTTTTATCACCACTCTGTGTTCAGGACACCAACAGGACTTCCAAGGACTATCAGAGGGGGGAACCTTCTCTGTTGACACAAGTGAAGGAGGTTCTCTGGGGAGTGTGGCTGGTTGGCTGGATCCCTGCACAGCAGAACTTAGGAGTGAAAGGTTGGGTCATTGTCAGAGCCCCAGAGCAAGGGCTGTGCAGCAGATTACATTACAATGGGGCTGTGGACTCAGCTGTTCCTGGAAGAGTGGCAGTACACAGCAGGATTAAAGCAATCTCTCAGGAGCAGCAGGACACACCAACTTCATTGCTGTGGCTGTAAATAATCCCTCTCTTCAGCTCTCACAGGGTGCAGGGAGGGTCCTGGCTCTTGAGGCTGTGGAGCTCAAGCACTGCTGAGCTCGTGTCCCTCTCCTTATCCCTCTGCCATCCCTGTGAAGGAGGGAGATGGTCTTTGCCCTGCTGTGGGAGCACAGGACAGTGCTTGGGACCTTTAGGAAGGGGGTGATTGGGGCCCCACAGGCTCAGTGCTGTCCCTTGGCAGAGATGTTTGACCTTTGGCAGGACTGGCCCTGAAGGAGGGATTAAAGGCAGAGTGCTTGGGCAGGGTAATTTCTTTGAGTGTGCATTAAGCCATCACTTCCATCAGATGAACTTGAGGAGGGGGAGAATACATGAACTCAGCACTCCTGTGCCAGGAGAGGTTGCTGGAGGATGATGAGGATATTCAGGCAATGTGTTGAACACCTTTTCTGCACAAACTGAAAGGAATTGGTGTCGAAATGAGACAAGTGTTTGTTTTAATTGAAATCCCCCTCTCTGGGTGAGGCAGGGATGCCTCTGGAGCCCAGCCCCTTTGGAAACAAGGTGGGAGATTAAATCCACTAACAGCTGGGCCATCAGAGTTCTTTTTTAGGAAGATTAAATCAATTCAGGGCAGGAGAGTATGAAATTAACCTAAAAAGGGTCAGGCATTTAAGAAATGCAGCTCTAGTAAGCAAATAGTGGCTCAGAGCACCCTCCTCAGCCCCTCCCTCCCACTCTGGCTGGGAACTGACAGGTCTGGTGTGTTTTCCCTTGCAGCAATATCAGAGCCAGTTGTTCCAACAGACAGAAGATGTGGATGGGAAGACAGAAATCATCATCAAGGTAAGCTGGGGGTGTCTCAGAGCTCTGCCTGTTGCTCAGTGCTCTTTCCAAGATCTCCAGGGACACACACTGTCTATTTTCAGCATTTTCCAGTACCACACAGGTTCTGACCAGCCTCAATCCATCATTTTCAACTCTTTCCAGTACCACACAGGTTCTGACCAGCCTCAGTCCATCATTTTCAACTCTTTCCAGTACCACACAAGTTCTGACCAGCCTCAGTCCATCATTTTCAGCTCTTTCCAGTACCACACAAGTTCTGACCAGCCTCAGTCCATCATTTTCAACTCCTTCCAGTACCACACAAGTTCTGACCAGCCTCAGTCCATCATTTTCAACTCCTTCCAGTACCACACAGGCTCTAACCAGCCCCAGCCCATCATCCCTTTGAGCCAGGCTTTGCTAGTCCCAAAGAGCAGCTTAAAGCCCCTTGTTGGTGGCCTGGATCTCTGGTCACACCACCTGTTAATCGTGGGGACCTTGGTAAAGTGTGAGCAGATGTTGTGAGGAGCTGGGTGCTGACCAGGGCACCTGGTGGTGCTCAGAGCAGAGAAGGTGCTGGTGGAGGAACAGCCACCAGAGCTGCTCTCCCAGCCCTGCCTCAGCTGCTGCTCTGAGGTGCTAATGATTTGTCAGGCAGTTAATGAGCTGGGAGCTCTCTGAAGTGCTGCTCTTTGTGGGAGTTCAAGGCTGTCTCCACCTGAACGTGCAGGTTGTGGAAATTGGTGTCACTGATGTAGGATGAAAGCCACAGACACAAAAGATCCTGTAAAAGGCAGGTGTGATTTCCCATCCCTGGGTCCTAGCTCACCTTACTCCTGGGTTCAGGTCCTTCTCCTTCATTTTACTCCATCCTGGGCTTCCCTGTTGGGACACTGCTCGTGGTGCTGCACTGGAACAAACCTGCCAGCCCAGAGCAGCACATCCCTTTTTCCTCCCTAAAAACAGAGAAAGACTAACCTGAGGGTCCCGTCCTCACTCCTTCTCCTCCCCAGACACCTGCAGGGTTAGAAACCAAACCAAACCACCAACCAAACCTGCTGCTAGATCCTCACAGTTGAGGTAAACCCAGAGCTGTGTGTTCTCTGACTTTGCTGTCCCTTTTCACAGCAGTCCTGTGTCAACTGTGGCCGGGAGGCGACCAACGAGTGCACGGGGTGCCACAAGGTCAACTACTGCTCCACCTTCTGCCAGAGGAAGGTACCAGCTCTTGGGGAGTTGCAGGTTCTGCTGTGTGGAGAGGGGGCTGTGGGGAGAACCTCAGGCTGAGAGGGTTGGGCTTGTTCAGCCTGGAGAAGAGAAGGCTCAGGGGAGACCTTCTTGGGGCCTTGCAGGACTTCAAGGGGCCTGTCAGAAAGATGGGGATGGACTTTGGAGCAGGGACAGGACAAGGGGTGACGGGTTTAAAATACAAGAGGGAGATTTAGACTAGAGAAATGGGAGAAATTGTTGGTGGTGAGAGCCTGGCTGAGGTGGCCCAAAGAGGTGGTTGCTGCCCCATGTCATCCCAGGGCACTGTGCCCCAGGAGCACCAGCTGGCCATGAGCTGCCCTTCAGGAGAGGGTGTAAGTTGAGGGTCTGACTCTGGTTTAGTAGATTTTCTGTGTCCTCACTGCCATTGATGGCCAGAACTGCTTTTGGGTTGAGAAGCCAACGTTCTGCTTGTCTTGTGCCCACCCCTGATCCCAACCCAGGGAGTGGCTCCTCCTCTGGCCATCGTCAGCCTCCTTTGGCCGAGCAGCAGAGACCCATCAGTGCTGGGAAGGTTCTCCTCAGACAGAGACCCTTCTGTGCTTTTCCAGCACCTTCCTTCTCTCCTCATGGCCCTTCCCTCTGCTCTCCCCTGGCAGGACTGGAAGGACCACCAGCACGTCTGTGGGCAGGCAGCAGCAGTGACAGTGCAGGCAGACGAGGTGCACGTCACGGACAGCGTGATGGAGAAGGTCCCTGTCTGAGCACACCTACCTCAAACTGTCCCTCACCCACCTGGGGTGGCTGGATCAGCACCCTGGGGTGAGCATCCAGCCCCCCCAAGCACAGCTCTTGGAGACTCTTTTTGATACTGTGACAGGATTTGTCTACTCTCAATCAATCATCTCCCAGAACTTTGGGTAATTGTGAGACTGTGAAACCATGACCTGGAAACCATGAGCCCCACCTGCCCAGGAGCAACCTTTGGCCTAGGGAAGCTTGGACTTGGCCAAGCTGGGATCTCCACCGTGGGGACCCCAGCAATCCCATCATCTCAATCAAGGTGGACCCAAAGCAGGTGCTGCAAAGACCCTCCAGCAATCCCTTCTCCCCATGCCTCCCTACCTCTCGTTTGCAGAAGGAGCCAAACCTTCATCAGGGTTATTTAATTGCCTTGAAAAAGGTTCTTAGTTTGCTTTGGAAGGACTTTTTCTTCTTTCTTCTCTTTCCCTGTGGTCCCTCTGGGCTGGGCAGACTCAGAAAGTGGGGGTGAGTGAAGAGGGCTGTCCAGCCACTGCCCTAATTAAAGCTGTGAGCATTAGGGAGTCATTTGCTTCGTCCACTGCCACAAAATCACTTCATTATTGATGTATTTTAATAATTCAGGCTAATCAGGCACTTTGTGTTTGAAGCTGAACGCCCCAGGCTGGAGGAGTCTCAGGTGGGTGGTGGGTGGGTGGTTTTTATGCCCACAGCTGGCAGGGGTTATTGTCCTGTCTCTTGCTGGCTCCAGTTGTGTCTTGGTGGGTGAGGAGGATGATGGTTCAGCTTCTGCTCCAGGAGGGGTCACCTCTGGATCCCAGGGACCCAACCCAGCATCAGAAATGCTGCCAAGAGGAGAAAATCCTGCCTAGAGTTAGAGGGGAAGTAATAATAGAGAAGATCACGATGGAAAATACTTGAAGTCCTCCAGAAGCAGGTTCTGGTGAGTCCATTTAGCAGGTTCTGATGGGTCCATTCCTTCCTCGGGGAATCTCAGAGCCCTGGGTTTGTTCCATCCTTGTGCTGGGGGGAGCTGGAGGTTGGTTTCTCTTCTCTCAGCACCTTCACTGCCCCAGGAGCTCTCTCCAGAGGTGCCCATCCCTGGGCTTTCCTGCAGCACCAGCTGCTGGGGGTGAGGAGGGTGAGCACCAGGTCTCCACCCAGGTTGGTGGCAGTGGGTAAATGTCACTTTCTGGCTCTTTCCTGGTTTCTCCTCCTAATGCAGAGCTCAGGGACCCCCACCGTGGGGAGGAAGGTTGCCCCACTCTCCAGTGGAAGGAAACCACTGCTGGGAAGTCAGGAATGAACTGGAGTGTGGTGGGAACAGAATTTACTGGTAGAACTCCTGAGGAGGAGGAACCAGCAGCTCCTTAGGTTCCCCCAGCAAAGTCCTTGCTCCTCCTGCTTCCCAGAGTGACACGTGGCTGTTTGTTTCTCCTCACACTGTTCAGTGATTGCTTCTTCTCCACAGCTTAATGAGGATTAGTTAATTGAAAAGAAATTGAGCCTGCAGTGATATCCCTATTTACAGGGGTTTTGCCTCCCTCTGTTGCCTGTTAAGGCCCTGACCAAGCAGCAGGGGATGCCCAGCACCTCCTGGTGCTCTTGGGGTGTTCCTCTCAGTGACCAGCTCAGGACAACCCGTGGTGGGCACAGAGCTCACAGCAGGTCCGTGGGCTCGTGTCCTGCTGCACCTGAGCCTCAGTTACTGTCTGATTTGGGGCTTTATTGGGGAAAAAAACCCTTCAGAAGAGAGTGGGGCAAGTTCCCTAAGGGAGAAGCTGCAGGTGTGAGTCATCTGTGACTAAAGCTCCCAGGGAGCTTCCCAGCAGAGCCCTGGAATCTGGGACAAACTGCAGGACTCAGACCATGAGACTGTGGGACTTTAATGTGTTTATGTGTGGATGATCTCCTGGTGGAGCAGTTCTCATCCTGCCTCTCCCTGCAGTACTGTGCTCCTCTTGTTTCCCAGCAAATTACCCCCTGGAAAGCAGGAGCCCTCTGCAAAAGTCATTACTCTGAAGATTGCTGCTTTGTGCAATAATCATCTTCTCCTCAGCTCCAGCAAACAGCTTCAGCTGCTCCCTTTGGCCACTCCTGGTGTCACCACACTCAAGGTTACCAAAAACTTAGAGGATTTTTCTCTGGCCAGCACGGGGAGTGCTGGAGAATGAGCAGAAGCATCGTTGCACCTGCAGGAAAATCAGTGTCTGGGTTTAAAACCCTCAAGGGCGAGAGGAAAGGAGGTTGCACAGGTGAGAACATCCATCCTTCAGCTGCCACCTCTCCTCCTTCCCTCCTCCCCAACAGAGACAGCAGAGCTTAGGCAGAAATAGACCTTTAATGGACCATACAAAACCAGCCTGGCTGCTCCTCAGCAGAAGAGGTGCAGGACCTTGCGGAAGAAGTTCCTGAACTCGGCGTTGAACACGGTGTAGATGATGGGGTTGAGGGCACTGTTGACGTACCCCAGCCAAGTGACCGTGCTGGTGACCTGGGTGGGGATGGTGCAGGACTTGCAGAGAGCCCTGGTGATGTGGACCACGAAAAAAGGTGTCCAGCAGAAGAGGAAAGCACCTGCCAGGAGGACATGAGAGAGAGAGTGACGTGAGTGTTACCAAAGGGGTTGATTTAACAGGTGGAGCTGGTGGTATCTCAGCTGCTTGGGGAGGAGCAGCAGATGTGCTGGCATGGAGAGCTGGGCTTGTGTCCAGACAGGGTGTTCAGGGTGTCCAGCACAAAAAGGATGTGGACCTGTTGGAGTCTGTCCAGAGGAGAGCCATGAAAATGATCGGGGGGCTGGAGCATCTCTGCTGTGGAGACAGGCTGGGAGAGTTGGGGTTGTCCAGCCTGGAGAAGAGAAGCTCCAGGGAGACCTTATAGTGACCTTCCAGTACCTGAAAGGGGCCTATAGGAAGGAGGAGGAGCTGTTCTCGAGGGTTTGTAGTGACAGGAGGAGGGGTGATGGTTTTAAGCTAGAAAAGGTCAGAGTTAGGTTGGACATAGGAAAAATGTCTTTAATCTGAGGGTGGTTGATCACTGAACAGGTTGCCCAGAGAGGTGGTGGAGGCCCCATCCCTGGAGGCATTCAAGGTCAGGCTTGCTGGGGCTCTGAGCAGCCTGCCCTAGGTAGAGATGTCCCTGCTGGGGGAGGGGGGTTGGACAAGATGAGCTTTGGAGGCCCAGGCACCCACGGGGTGGTGGGATTCCACAAAGCATGTGTCCACTGTGCCAGGCTCACAGGAGAGCTACCAGGCTGAGACCTTCTGCAGGACAACACAGCACGTGTCCCACCCTTCCCCAACCATCTCCCACTCACCAACGACCACAGGCAGCACCCTCATGGCCTTCTGCTCCCGACCATTGATCTTGGCCCGCTTCCGCCGGTGTCCTGGGTGGGGGTACTTGAGGTGTGGGTAGGACACAGTCTGGATCCCACTGGTGACCACATAGTCCCTGGGGTGGTCGGGGTGGGCGCAGGGGCTGCACTGCTCTGGCTCCAGGAAGCTGGAGGGGTGGTACAACCTCCTGTTGGCCCCGTAGATGCTGCCCCTCAACTTGGCCTTCCTGGCCTCCTCCCAGCGCTTGAGTCCCTGGAACATGGCGCAGTAGAGCACCAGCATGACGGGGCAGGGGATGAAGAAGGAGCAGATGGAGGAGTAGACGATGTAGTTGTCGTCCTCCAGCTGGCACAAGCTGGGGTCCCTGTTGGGGACGTTGTTGAGGCCAAAGATGACCGGGGATGCCACAGCGAAGGCGAAGATCCAGGTGGTGGAGATGAGGATGAGCTGCCGCAGGTCGATCTGCCGCCGGTTGTAGTTGAGAGGGATGGAGACGGCGATGAACCTGCAACACAGGTCTGGGGTCAGTCCTGCTCCTGAGCGTCCCAGAGCTGCCTCCACCCTCCTTCCCCCCCGTTAATTTTCTCAAATAGCTGCAACCAGCCTCCCCCTGAAGAGGAGCAACCAACGAGACCTTCTGCTGGGCCACCATGAGGGTACTGATGGGACGTGGAGCTGGTGGTGGGGTGGATGGGAGGACACAACCCCCTCCTTAGGGAGGGCAGGAGCCAGCTCCCTGCACAAGCACGTGTGGAAATAGCCAACGTGATGCTGGATGTGGAAGAAGCTTCTTGTGGAAGAAGCTCCCTCCTCTAGGAGGAGGAGGAGGAGGAAGGCACTCACCGGTCCACGCTGATAGCACAGAGGTTGAAGATGGAGGCCGTGCAGAGCATCACGTCCATGGTCATCAGGGCATCGCACAGCACCGTGCTCAGGGACCACACGCCTCCCTGGAACTGAAAAGACCCCCAGGGTCAGCATGGACATGGGACAATGTGTGGCTGGGCTCCTCAGCCTCCCACCTTCTCCTCCAAACAGGGACCTGCAGCTGAGGGGTCCTGGGGAGGAGCTGAAAGTGAGTGGGGAGCTGAAAAAGGCAATTCAGCATCTTTGAGGTGAGTGAAACACTTGGGACCAGCCTGGGACAGCCAGGGAGGTGCTGAGGGTGGGCAGAGAGGTTCAACCAGGGCCAGGGATGGCCCCAAGAGGAGAAATCATAGAGTGGGTTGGGTTGGACCTTAAAGATCATCTCATTCCAACCCCCCTGCCAGGGCAGGGACACCTCCCACTAGACCACGTTGCTCAAAGCTCCATCCAACCTGGCCTTGAACACCTCCAGGGATGAAGCATTCGCCCACAACCCTCCTGGGCAACCTGGGCCAGGGTCTCACCACCCTAAATAACCAGACCATTGCTGTGTTTGGGTCTAAAACAGGAGAAGTGGGGAAATGGGCACCCAGGGAAGGGGGTGTCACCTCCCAGCACCTCCACACGGATCACACCACCCGGGCTGAGGAGCACACTGGAGACATCTTCCCAGCATAGATCTGTTCACCTCTAGCTGCTGGACACCAGGTTCTGGTTTCATTCAGCCAAGGGAGCCCTGGGCAGTGGTGGGTGGTGCAGAAAGCCCTGCCCAGCACTAATGCCCACCACGTCATGCACAGGAGTATGAGCAAAGCCAAGGTAGATGCTGAGGAACCTCTTTGGCTGTTTTCATGTAGTCACCTCCTTGAGGGAGCTCAAACCTCTGGGCAGGGCTGGATTCAGCCCCAAACCTTCACGCAGCCTTTTTTCTAGCGTGGATCAACCACCTCAACCTGAATTTGGGACCTGGATGTTGAAAAATGACCCTCAGGTTCTTGTCACACTCACCAGGAGCCCAACACGTTCCCTTCAGAGTATGGGAGAGAGAAATTGATCATGGGCTGCACTTTTCAAACCTTCTTTGTGACTTTGGTGCTCCCCAAATTGCTTTTGAAGAGGACAAGAGCTCTCAGGCTGCAGCACCTCCAGAGGACACAGTGTTTGGGGTGAGGTCCAAGTTGGGCTCTCAGGTAATGCTACAAACCCTTCCCTCTGCCACTGGCCCCCAAGACTCCCCCTGTGGAGAAGGTGCCAGGAGGGGCCATCCCCTCACACCACGTTCCTCACCCACCTTCTCTAAACGTGCCAAGACCCTCCTCTGGTTGAGTGACTTTGGATTAGAGGCTTTGCTGGGTCATGTGGTTAAGAGGTTCCTAATTAGAGGAGGTTACAGGAGATTAGCCCATCAAGGTCCATGGTGGAAGGCTTTAGGGATCATGAGCAGCTCAAGCCACCTTTGAGGAGTGCTCCAGAGCAGCTCCACTTTCCTCAGCTTCTCCGTGCTCCCTGCCAGCATGAGGCCCCCAGACCATGTCTGGAAGAGCCACATCTACACTTGTTGAGCCCCTCCAGGGGTGGTGACTCCACCACCTCCCTGGGCAGTGTCTCCAACACTTCTGCAAAAAGGACAACACGTGTTCATGGCAGCCACGGAAGACCTGGAGGTGAATCCTCCTTCTGATGAAGATCTGTCCCTTCACCAGCAGGTTCTGGTGAGGTTTGGTCTCAGTGCCTGAGCTGTTGGAGCCGGGTGAACTCGCTGAGCTGCTGAGACCGTTTCCTCCTTTTCATAATCAGCTCCTGAGCTCTTAGAGATGTTTACATAACCCAGCCCAGCACCTCCTGCCAGCAGCCTCCAGGATCAGGCCCCTTGCCCAGTGTGGGTGCTCGGGGTGGATTAAGGAGTGAGCTGAGGAGGGTTCCAGAGGGGCCAGGAGGAGGTTTGCTCCACAGCAGAGCCCGGGAGTGGAAGGTGCTCAGATGGTGCCTGCCCTTGTTGTGTTCCAAGAGCAAAGCCACTCAGAGCCTGCCGGTACCTGCAGCACCTCCACAGCACCTCTGCCTCCTCCTGTGTCCCTCATAACCCCCCTCATCAGTGCTACCAGTGCTCTGGGGTCTTCTCCTGGCCTCTCCTCACACCAAGTGAGGAATTATGTTCACTTATTTGCTCCTGGGGAATTATGGTGGATGTCTGGGGAGTGCCCCAGGCCACCTCCTTCCCCCTTGCTTCCCATCATCCTTGCCTTACTGGCACCGGATTGATGTTAGGAGAGCACTTCACACCTTCTCAGAAGGCCAAGAGCAATCTGCCTTCTCCAGGGCTTCCCAGAGGATTTCTACTTTTCCCTGTCACACCTCTAAGACCTGAGATTCTGGCCCAAGCTGGAAGGTGAGAGCCCTTTGCACCCAAGGGCAGCCTGATGAGTGGACAAACTGTAGACCACGGCTTTGGGCCATGCGCTGGGCACATCTGCATCTCCACACCAGGATCTGGGATGTGATTTATGGAGGACCAGCCTCGTAATGTCACTTTTAACACTCTCATTAAGGCTTCAAGCGTTAATCTGAGCTGCTGAGGTAGGTCCATGTGACAGGAGAAATTAAGGAGGGAAGAAGTAGAGCCTGGAGAGCTCCCAGCAAGGCACAGGGAACCCTCTTAGCTGGGTTCAGGTTCTCCAACAAGCCCTCAAAGTCCAGCTTTGCTCTCTCAGGAGCTGCACTGAAGTTGAAACCAACCAACCAACCCACCCCACCCCAGGGATAAGGGTTGAACCTTCATCCAGGGCTGTCCAAGCCACGTTGTCAGTGATTAAATGCAGTGATAAATGATGGGAGTTGAAATTAAGCTGGTTTTAAGCAGCAGCCATCACCTCACCTGTGTCCCCACCCCAGCACCTGACTCCCATCCACAGTTTGCACCTTGGCCTCCAAGAAAAGTAGGAAAAGGGAGGAGAATGGTGAAACCAGAGGCTTCCTGATCACCACAAGGGAGTTAATGAGGGAAAAGCAAAACCACCCCAAAAACCAGCCCGAGGGGGCTGCTGGTGGGAAGAGAGGGGGGAATCTAATGCTCCTGTTCTCCACTGCTGCTTCTTCCAGGTCCTCAGCTGAACCCGTCCCTCCAGAGGGGTCACAATGTCCTGCAAAATCCCAGGAGCAGGTAGAGAGGCTAAAAGGATCCTAAGCTCTAATCTGCCTTAAGAAAGCACACGTCCATCCCCGCCAGGAGCTGAGGTGAGGTTCAAGGATGGGAACATCCTTGGAGAAGCACTGAAGCTGGTCCCTTACAGATCATCAGAAAACACAAGGTTCAGCTGACACCCCCCAGTCCCTGTTTACAGGTTCCTGGGGCTGCTCCAAGGCTGCACCCCAGCTCTCCCCCCCTCTGGAGAGCAGAGGACTCCTCCTTACTCCACACAGGTACAAAAATCCTGCTATTTTGGCCCCTGGGTGCTTCCACCCAGCAGAGCAGGGACAGACAGTGGCTGGTGCTACGGGGCAGGCTGTGGTGGGTGTCCTCACCCCAGCCCAACACCATCCATCCCCTGGCAGGAACATTCCTCTCCCTGTCACAGAGAAGCAGATACAAAACCCCTCAGCTGCTCCTGGTTTTCTCTCCCCCAGCTGCCTCTGTCTTGGAGGTGAAGAGGTTTTGGAGGCGACCAGAAAACCTGCCCCAAAGTCCCCCAAGGTGGCTCCATCACACGCAGGGTCAGGCCTGGGGGAACCAGAGAACCTGCCAGGAGCCCTGGGGAAGGTGACCAGAGCCACCTTGATGTCGGGTGACCCGATCTCCTCTAGCTCCCTAAACCGGCAGTTTCCCCTACTCAGCTCGACATGGACACCTATTTCTTGGCTGATCACCCAACCCTCTCACCTCACAGCAGCACAGGAGTTCTCAATCACTTCCTAATCATCTGCTGATGGCAACCTGGGAACAGTACAAGGCAAGGGCTGCTGATCCAGGGCTGCCCAGCACAGACACCCTGGTGCGTTCCCTGCACCTCCACCCGCTGCATTCCCCGCTCGGCCACCACCCAGGAGGATGCTGAGGGAAGCCAGGACCTTGCCCAGGTACCACCACTCGCGGTCCTGTCTCGGGGTGTGTGTGTGTGGAGATCCACGGGGGGTTTGCACCGGGCTCCAGCATCCCCGCATCTCCCGGGGCTGGGCAGCGGAGGGATGGAGCAACCCCGGGGGGCGGCTTTAACCCCTCGGTTCTCGGTCTCTCGCAACTTTCGGGACCCCTGGGCATAAAAGCCCCAACCCGGAGCCCCCCCAGAGCCCCCCGGCAGCCTCACCTCGGAGTAGACGTAGAGGGGGAGGACGAGGAGGGCGAGCAGCAGGTCGGCGACGGCGAGGCTGACGATGAAGTAGTTGGTGGTGGTCTTGAGAGCCCGCTCGGTGCAGACGCTCAGGCACACCAGCCCGTTACCGGCCACGATCAGGAGGATGAGGACGATGCCCAGCACCAGGGCGGCCACGTTCTGTGTCCCCGGGGGCGGCGGCGGCGGCGGCGCGGCCCCGTTGCCCGGCGCGGTCCCGGCGGTGCCGTTCCCCATAGCCCGCAGCCGCTGCCCCCGGCAGCCCCGCTCATGGGAACCCCCCCTCCATGGGCCGCCAGGTGAGCTCAGCCCCCCCCTCCCCAAACCCCGGTCAGGCTCCTTCGGACGGGCCCGACGGCCCCGAACTTCGCGCTGAGCGGGGAGGAGCCGCCGCCGTGAACGGCTCCCGCTGGGTCACCAAGCGGCTTAGGGGGCGGTGGAGGAGGAGGAAGGGGGGGAAGGGGGAGGCAGGCTCCGATGTCGCTCCCGGTGTCCTGGCCCCCCGCGGGAGATGCTCCCCCCTCCACACCCCCGGTCCCGGCACCGAGGTGAGGGGCGCGTCCAGCCCGGGGGGACCCCCGGCTTTGGGGGATGCTCTTGGAGGGACCGAGCCCTGGTTGAAGCGAGCTCGGCCCGAGCTTTACCCCAAAAAAAGCCGGGATTAACTCCTTGCCTTTCAGTGCCTAACCCAGCCCAGCCTCCTCCTCCTCCCGCTCAGGAGGCTCCTTCTCCCAGATCAGGCTTCGTGCTGCCTCTTGCTGAGAGAACAACTCTGCGGGTCCAGAGCTGTGGATTCCAAGCCCTTTCTGCAGCCAGAGAGAAGCCACCCCTGGAGGATTCCCCCCCTCCCATCACCACTCATCTGCCATCCTCATGGGTGACCCCGATTCCCACGGATCCTCTTCTCATCTCCCCCTTCCAGCTGACCCAGCTCTGACGTGCGCTTGAATCAGCGTGTGAAGAGCAAGCTCGGTCCTACACAGCGCAGGAGGGATGCTTCATCTGCTGTGTGGGACCAGGTCTCTCCAAACCTGGCACCCTCAGCCCCTGGAGTGGGCATTGCCCCTTCAGGAAGCTCCTTGGGCACCTTCAGGAGGGGTTTGTGTTGGCTCAGGTGGGCACAACCCTGGCTGAATGCCCATTGGGTTAAGAAGAGCTCGTTTGGCAACGTCCTCGTCTGCTGTGAAGGTCAGACAAGGAAGATTAGGGAATGGTTTGGGCTGGAAGGGACCTCAAAGATCATCTCATTCCAACCCCCTGCCATGGATAAGGATATTTCCCACTAGAGCAGGAGGCCTTGGACACCTGACAAGGGAATCCATGGGTGCAGGGACCAACGTGAGGATGGCAAAGCACCAGTGATGGGAGAGGAGGGTCCTACCTGGGTGACATTCTCTCTGGCTTCAGAAAGGAGCCACAGCTCTGGACCAGGGGAGTTATTCTCTTCCTGAGAGGTTGAGGTTCTCCAGTGCAGTAACTACAAGAAATCAACTCAAATTAGCCAAAGGAGCCCCCAAAGGGATTGACTGAAGCTGCGTGGACAGAATATCTTTAATTTATTTATGTTTAAACTACGTGAGCAGCAAAGAGTGGGATTGAACGGTGCCCTCAGGCCTCCTGCCTCCCCAGGGGGATTAATGCCATTTATCTAAGCCACTTTATCAGTTAACTTAAATTAATTACCTTCATTTTCCCCGTGTGTAATGACTTAATTGTCAGTGTGGAAGCCCTTACTCCAGCCTGGCAGAGCCTTAATCCTGAACTGGTTTAATCCTGGAGTGGATTAAACTCATGAAATAAAGGGTTTGAGCTCCAAAAAAGAGCAGCCATGGGAAGCACGGAGGAACCCTCGTGCCCATCACTGAGTCCTGGGGTTCCTCTGGGGTTCCTGCTGCCACCCTGCCCGTGGTGCAGCCCTTGGCAGGTACAGCAGCTGGAAAAGCAGAAGAAAGGACTTTTTTTTCTGTTGGCGGGTGTAAGAATTAGACACAAGCTGTTTGTTGGATAGGAACTGTCCTAAGAGGGGAGAAGGAAGGTCTGTAAACATCAACACATCCCAAGGAGTCATCTCATGTCACTGCATGAGAGAAAGGAGATGACAAAGGACAGAGTCATTGCTCACCCTCATGGAAAGCAAGGTGAGATGTGTCCAAGTGATGGACAGTGAGTCCTTAGGGAGGGTGTCTGGTGTCATCAGTGCTCCTGAACTATCCCGTGGTGCTTGGATGTGCAGCTCAAAGGGTGTCCTGGTTCCCCATCCCCGTGACAGCCTCTTGGGCTGTGGAAGCCACCCAGAGCTGCTCTGTCTGTCAGAAAATAGTGTTGTGTTCTGTCCTATGGGGGACACGAGGGCTGAGGGGCTGGAGAGGGGGCAGAGAAGGGCAACGAAGCTGGTGAGGGGGCTGGAGAACATGTATGAGGAGCACCTGAGGGAATTAGAGTTGTTTGGCTTGGAGAAGAGGAGGCTGAGAGGAGACCCCAAGTCTCCATGAACCAGCCAAGGAGGCCCCCAGAGATGCCCTCAGGGGGAGTGCATGGAGGGTTTGGTTGGGAGCCACTTGAAAGGATCAGGAAAGTCACAAAGTGAGAGTCTCCCCAAAGCCACAGAACTTTCATCACCCCCGTGTCTCACTCGAGACACTGAATTTTTAAACAGAAAATGAGAACAAAGTGACCTGTCAGGGCTTGGGCACAGAAATGCTGCTGAATGACACCTTGATGGCTGGGCAGGAGCCACCGGGGCCATCTCTGGCATCAGAACAAAGCCAGGCAAATAAAGAGCTTTTAGGGCAAATCCTGTTCCTTTTATCTGACATATTTAGCTGAGCAATTCTCTGTGAGAGCATCCCAAGCTGCTCTGCTCCACGCTCTGCCTGTCATGCGTTTCCAAGAAAGGAGTCAGCAGCAGAATCCCCCCTCTCAGGCTCAGCTCTGCTGGAGCAGGACAAGGGGACACATCTCTCCTGCCCTCCCAGGCTCTCTGAGACCCCCTCCAAGAAGCTGCAGGGATTTATGGAGGCACTGAGGAGATTTTTCATAGATGTTTTGGCTTGGAAGGGACCCCCAAGGGTCATCTAGTCCAACCCCACTGATTGAACATCCTGGCAGGTTAGGATGAGTCCGTGTCAGCTGTGAAAGCTCCTCTGTTGTTAACGATGAGCTGAGGGGATGGCAGCGCAGGGGCAAGGGCTGGATTGTCTGTCTCATCTCAGTCTGGGTGTTTTAGTGGGTGTCTGGTTTCAGACCCAGCCACGTAATTGCTCTCACGCAGGGATAACCTGGAGAAACACGAGGGCTTGTGTCACGGGGCAGGTCAAACGGATCAACTGCAGGAGCCCCCACTGGTCTGGAAGCACCGGAGAGCTTGTTAGAGACACTCCTTACCCAAAACCTCCCGGGGAGGAGGAGGAGAGGATGAGGCAGCAGAGGTGGGGAGAGGCACCCTGTGAGCAGCAGGCACCTCTGAGAGCACCTCCTTCCACCCTGACCTCCCCAAACCCCCTCCCCTTTGTCTGGCAGGGATGTCCCTGGCCGAGGGGTGTCCCTGGGGAGCTGCCAGGAGCTCATTGCTGGCACTGCACACCTGGCACAGCTGGGCCGAGCCTTCCAGCCAGGACACGGAGCATGTCATCCTTGTAATTAGAATTAATTCCCCCAAGTGCTTCCTGCTCCTGCCCAGACACAGCAAACAGCTGGAGGCTGAGATTACAGCCAGTTAGAGCTGTGATAAGGGGAGTGATAAGGGCTCTGCTGGGGAGGGGGGCACCTGGAGATCCCGTGTCCAGGCACCAAGGGAGGCAGCCACAAAATCACTGAATGGGTTGGGTTGGAAGGGACCTCAAAGACCACCCAGTTCCAACCCCCCTGCCATGGCAGGGACACCTCTCACCAGAGCAGGGTGCAACCCCCCAGTCCTGTCCCACCATGGCCCTGCAGAGGTAGGTGGTGTCCCATCCTGCAACCCACCCTGTGGAGGTGACCTGGGCAGTGACCCCACCTGGGGGCCCCTCAAAGGAGGTTTGGCAGAAGCCCCTTGAGTCCTTTCCTGAGCTCCCATGGCCACGTGGGGCTGTGATTTTCCTTCTCCCAAGCCCACCTAGAGCTGCTCAGCCCTTCCTCCCATCCCACCCTTCCTTTATGCAGCCAAATCAGGTGGTAGAGATTAAAGCCACCCCTGAAACCATCCTGGGCAAGAACGGGGTGTTCAGGAGGTTAAATCCCCCAATCCCCCTGCTCCAATTAGGGCCCTTTCTCCTCTGGACCTGGGAGTGGTGGGTGAGGATGACTCCGAGCTGCTCCCAGCAGGTGATGGCCACTGCTGGGTGTGGGGAAGACAAACCCACGAGAGCAAATCCCCCCCCCACACGTGGGCTCCCACACACGCCTGGTAAGAAGGGGGGGGGTAAAAAAAGGCTGGGGGAGGTAGAAGTTGCTGCACACCCCCTAAGCTGATTAAAGGGTATTTTACTTTTACGTAGGGAGGATTTAGCCGGGCAGTTCCTGGCACCATCTGACCTCAATAAACTCCCATGGATGGGGTCTCAGCCTGTGCCTGGGCTCCTCCATGGGCACTGCACCAGGACAGCTCCACCAGGGCTTGTGGCACCGTTGCTGGACAAGGTGGTGGGTGAGCTGGTCCTTCTCAGCCTGTCTTGACCCTTGTGTGCTCAGCCAAAGCCAAGGAGAGCAGGGAAGAGGCTGGAGGAGCATTTTTGGCCAACCAAGGTGTGTCCATGAAGAGGAGCAGCTCCAGCAGACCCTGAGTTGCTGCAGGAGCAGAGCTGGGGTGTGGGCAGGGGACAGGCTGGTGAGGGATGACACCTCCAGGGGCTGGGTGGGCTTTCCTGGTCCGGTGCAGGAGCAACTATGGCCAGATGACATCCAGCAGCCTTTACCCAGCCTGTTCTCTGGAGATGGAGCATCCAGCAGCTCCTCCAGCCAGAAGGTCTTTCCTGAGCTCCTATATTCCTTTCTTTGAAGTGTGAATGGGAATTTCTCCCCTCCAGAACTCAGACTCCTCCCAATTCTCATTTTATAGAGTCTACCTCACCCTTTATGGGCTGGAGGGGGTCAGGACACCTGGCTCTGGGGTGAAACCTTCTCTTTTTCAGAAAATGAAGTTTCTGGTGGCTTTTCCTCCAGCACAAAACCTTCAACCTGGAGCTAACACATTGAAGGTAGAAGATGCTGCAGGTTTGGTGACCCCTCCTTCCCATGGAAAGAGGAGAAGGACCTTGGATGCCCCTGGGGTGGGTCAGCTTGTGAGGTGCTGCTGAGGTAGGTGCTGGCTGTCCAAGCAGGACCAGCCTGGCTCTTTCATGAGCTCTGCTCGTGGCCCTGCACGAGGGTTGTCCCCAGGCAGCTGCCAGCAGCCCTGGCCCCCGGGGAGGTTGGATTCACCTCCAGCAGGTCACCCCGGGGCCCTCCACGTTCAGGCAGCATCAACCCTGAGCACAAGTGACTGGGCAGAGAAGGTGGTGGCTTTACCCCCAGAGATGTCCTCAGGGCAGGGCAGGTGGCTCCCAAAGCTCCCAGAGCCCTTCTCCATCCATCAGGGGGTCTTGTGCACAACCTTGGTGCTTCTCGGGGTTATCCATCTGTGGCACTTTGCTGTGGATCCCCTGAACGTGGTGTGATGTCCCATAAATGTGGTGTTAAGCCCCATAAATGGGGTGTGATGTCCCATAAATGTGGTGTTAAGCCCCATAAATGTGATGTTATGTCCCATAAATATGGTGTTAAGCCCCATGGATGTGGTGTTAAGCCCCATAAATGGGGTGTGATGTCCCATGAACATGGTGTTAAGCCCCATAAATGGGGTGTTAAGCCCCATGGATGTGGTGTTAAGCCCCATAAACAGGTAAGTCCCTGGCAGGTGGTGTCAGGATGGGTCCCTGCAGTGGTGCTGAGCTTGCTGCTCATCAATATGTGGGTTATTCTTCCCAGGGAAAGATGATGGAGCAAACCAAGTCCCTCCCAGCCCTCGTGGGGACACCCTCTGCTCTTCCAAAGAAACCAAGCCAAGTGGGCAGGAAAAAGTGCAATATCCCTCCAGTTGGGAGGTAAGAAGCTTTATTTATAACGATTAATCCTTCCAAGCTACTTTGACCAACATAAAGAAGGAGGGAAAGGGTGTAATCCTATTTTCTCCCTCTACTTCCACTCCACCTTTAGCAGCAGCACCAGCTCCACAGCCCAGCAGAGACAGGGGATATTTTAGGGTGGTTTCTGTGCACGCACCAGTTTGTGTCTGTCTTTGAAGCTCTTTTCCCAGACATGGCTGAGAAACCAGGGCTTGGAAAGTCCTGTCCCCTCATCCACAAGTCAGCCCTGGCCCTGCTGAGCAGATGCTGTTTGCCCTAAAAAAGGTGTTGAGCACAATGACAGCCTCACACACACTCCCCAAGAGTTCCTGGGAATTGCAAACAAAGCCCAAGCCAGGATTAAAAAAGGGGCAGAGAAGATTAAGCTCCTATCAAGAGGTAATTAAAGGCAGGAGGAGAGATAATAATGACAATGATAATGAATGAACCGGTGCAGGGATGTTTGCCCAACAAATTACTGTCATTACAGGCAGGGGCAGGAATTATGACCCCTCAGCAGGACTAGAGTCCATCAAAGAGCCCCGTGGGGTTCCAGGAGTAATTAAAAGGACATTCCAGCCCCGGTGCATTATTTGCTGTTCATCACGATTGCTCATATCCATCTCTTTACCCAAATAATTGCCTCTGATAAGGGCTGGGGATTTATAGGGGAGCACGGGGAGGGGTGGCCAGTGGTTCATCAGGGGACAGCTGAGAGGCAGGAGGGAGCAGGGCTGGTGAGTACCCCTGGGCTGGGCTGGCCAAGCTGCCTTCTCCTCTCTTTCCCTTCTTGGGTGGTGGGTTCCAGGTCTCCTGGGGCTTCCAGGGAATTCTCTGTGACCCCCCCCAACCCTCGTCCTTCCTCCTCTTGCCTCTTCTCATCTCTCAGCGTCTCCAGAGCAGCAACAGCCCCAGGAGGGAGGAGTTCAGGAGGCTCTGAGAGCCCTTTAATGCTCTAGTTTCAGACTAAACTAAAGTGGGAGGACGTTGATTTGGGGTTCACAGGCACTACCTGGAGTGGTGGCCAAGGAGCCAGGTTTGCAGGTAGATGTTAAATGATGGATCCAGGTCCTGGGTGAGCCCTGGGGACCCACGAGCACCTTCTTAGCACAGAAAAGAGCCTGCAAATAAAAGGGGAAAACACACAAGGGCTCACGATGAACAAAATGTGCTTTTCTTCCCTCAATTCCAGCAATAAAACAGCCTACGAGGTTCTGCTGCTGCTGGAAATGTGATTTCTCTCTTCTTGAAAGACCAGAGGATGGGCAGAGTCTGGCACACAGGGGAGCCCTTCCCTCCCCCTGTGTGCAGATGTTCTTGCAGTTGGTTTGGGCCATTTTGGGGTCTGAAACCACCCAAACAGACCCTCCTGGGCATCCTGTAGGTGCAGGAAGAGCTGGTTTTGTGGGATGTCTTCACGAGAGCTTCAGATCCTCTCCCTGAAGTCTCAGCTCGTAGGGACCTGGAGTAGAAGGGGGTTTATTGCAGGGGGTTGAGCTGCTGGAGGATTCACTCACATGACACCTCCCTGTATATTTGAGGTGTGTTATAGTGATTCATTAAAAAAAATCCCCTCACCCAGCCAGCCTCAGACCTGGGACCATGAGGAGGTGGTGGTGGCATGACCACGACAAACAACCCCCAACAGGAATGATTTTAGAAGGAAATTCTTCCCTCTGAGGGTGCTGAGACCCTGGCCCAGGTTGCCCAGGGGGGCTGTGGATGCTCCATCCCTGGAGGTGCTCAAGGTTGGATGGGGCTTGGAGCAACCAGGTCTAATGGGAGGTGTCCCTGCCATGGCAGGGGGTTGGAATGAGATGGTCTTTGAGGTCCCCCCAAGCCTTCCGGGTGCCACCTGAACCCTACCAAAGACCAAGGACACTTGTTGTGCTGCTGACCCCTTGTGCTTCCCCCCAGACAGGACATGGCTCCCTTGGTGACTGGGCTGTGGCGCTTAATTATCCCCATCATGGTCCTGTCCCACTACTCAGCATCTCTGCCTCCCTGGGAGAGGTGAGTGTTCCTTGTGCTCTGCTTCCCTTTTCTCCACGTTTTTCTCCTCAAAGAGCCCACTAGCTCCAAAATGAGCCTTTTCTCTCCCCCCAGAGCCTGCAGCTGCTGGGCCATTGGGGTTTTTTTCTTCCCTAAACTGATTTAAATGAGCACAAATGTTGTAATTTTTTTTTTTTTTTGCTTAAGAGTGGAAACAT
Organism: Brachypteracias leptosomus; assembly: GCA_013401335.1. NCBI lineage: Eukaryota > Metazoa > Chordata > Aves > Coraciiformes > Brachypteraciidae > Brachypteracias > Brachypteracias leptosomus. The sequence goes on along the minus strand of VYZX01002249.1, from coordinate 333,514 downwards.
CGATTTGACTTAATTTGGGAGAAAAATCAAGTCCCTAAACAGACCCGACGACAGTAAAAAAAGCACTTTTGAGGCTCTTTTCCCACAAGATACTCACACAGGCTGAGAGGGGTGGGAGTTTCTCCTCCAAAGAGCCTCGTCCCGTGGAAACGTAACCAAAACGTGGAGAGAAACTTGCCCATCTTGGGTTGGGACCTTCTTTCCCTGCTTGAGGGAGGAGTTTTCAGTGTCTGTTCTTCTCTGGGGTTAAAAACACCCCTTCCCACCTCTTCTCCCCCCCCAGGACTGAGCGACACGCTGATGGGCTCTTCCACAGCGAGCTCAGCAAGATGAACGGCAACGCCTACGTGCAGCAGCTCGTCAAGAACCTGGTGGGGCTCAAGGAGAGGTGAGGACCAGCCAAACCCACCCCACGGGGGCTTGGGGGTGTCCATGGGGGATGGGATCCCAGCAATGGGATGAGCTGCCTCCAGCTCCGGGGCCAGCCTGAGGTGGCTCAGCCAGAAGATGCTCAAGATGGAAGGAGGTGGAAGAGGAGAAGGGGAGGGACACGGGTGGGAAGAGGGACGTCTGTGGGTGTTGTGAGACCAGAGGGCTGGGAGGAGCAGCCCTTGCAGGGTGTTGTCCCCAATGCAGGTCCCAGAGGCACTCGGATGGGATCTTCACCAGCGAGTACAGCAAGATGAGAGGGAACGCTCAGGTTCAGAAGTTCATCCAGAATCTGATGGGCCGCAAGCGCAGGTAAGAGCATGGGAGGACAGCTCGGGTCTCAGCTCCAGGAGACCTTCTTGGGGCCTTCCAGAACCTGAAGAAAGCTGGGGAGGGACTTTTTACAAGGGCTTGTGGTGATGGGATGAAGGGTGATGGCTTCAAACTGAAGAAGGGGAGATAGAGATTAGATGTAAGGAAGTTCTTCACTGGGGTTGCCCAGGGGGGCTGTGGATGCTCCATCCCTGGAGGTGTTCAAGAGGTGGATGGGGCTTGGAACAACCTGGTCTGGTGGGAAATGTCCCATGGCAGGGAGGTTGGAACAAGATGATCTTTGAGGTCCCTTCCAACCCAACCCCTTCTGTGATTCAGAGACAAAGCACATGGATCCCTTCCCATCTGTTTGGGGTCCTTTGGTACCTCCTGGGGCAGTGAAGTCCTGGCAGATGGGGCAGGTTTTCAATTTCCAAACGCTGGGGAAGGTGGACATCCCTGGGTGGAAGGACATGTGGGCGTGAGGTCATGGGGCAGAGCCCAAGTGCATCTTGAAACCCATCCAGAAACATCTGAGCCTGGTTTGAGGAGATGCTTCTTTTTCTCCCTGCACAGCTCTGGTGACAGCTGGGGGGTTGCAGAGCATGGACCATGGGGCTGGTGGCTGGGGGTTGAACCTGCCTTCCAGTGGCTACACAACTTCTGGGGGGGTTTTAAACCATGATTAATTTTCTTTATCTAAACCAGCTCTCCAGGCCCCGTCAACACAGATGTGCAGGGGAGAGAGGAAGAAAACAACCACGAGGAACTTTGCTTCATGTGGTTGTACCAGAGCTTTCTAAACACCAGGTGGGTGGGATGGATTTGTCACCTCCATGGCCCCAATCACCAAGGCACTGAAGCCAAGAGAGGACCTTGAGTAACTTGTAAACACCCAGGTTCTGCTCCAAGCACAGAGGTCTGAAGCAATGCAGCAGATCAGAAGCTGATACCCTCAAAATAGCCTCAAAGAAGGGAAAGGTGGAAGGTTTATGAAGTTGTCCATATTTTAAAATCAACTCATAGAGTTGTCATGGGTTGAAACTATTGTTCATCCCACCAGAAACCTGATAAAGGAGTTAAAATAGGGATTCTTTGCCTTGATTCAAGCACACACCTCAGGATGGGCTGTCCCAGGGTCTGGACATTGTCCCTTCCTAGTGACCAACCAATTTCCATGAGACATCTCTGTGTGAAATCACTAAGATGAGGAGGAACAAGCTGGCCCTTGGTACCTCTGCTCCACATTGCTTGGAATAAAGGAGATGATAACTCCAGTAACCTCCCAGTGTGTTTGTGGGGGGCCTGGCTGCAGGTTCCTCCATCACTTGGATGCTCCTTGGAGTCATCTTTAGGTGTCACAAGGTGCCTGGTCCCCCTTCCTGCAGCCCCTGCCCCCAGGAATGACAAACTCTGGCTCATGTGAGACAAACTCTGCTCTGGTGGGACCCCACCTGGAACGGGATGATCTTTGAGGTCCCTTCCAACCCAACCCATGTGTGATTCTCTGTTTTCCCTCCCCAGCCACTCGGACAGTGATGCCAGGGAAGCTGCTGCAGTCACTGCCCAGTTCATCTGTCCCATCTCCGAGCAGCTCTTTGCAGACACGAAGGGGGACCCAGATGGTTTCAACTGAAGGTGGAGGAACCAAGAGCCAAGGGAGCAGCTCTGCGTGTACATAGCCTTGCAAATACACAGGGAAGCTACTGGGTTTGCTTAGGAAAACTCTTGGGATCAGCAAATAGATAACAAAGAAAATTCTGGCAAGTGGCCAAAGCCCAATAAAAGCTCTCGGATGGTGGAGTGGAATGTGTCAGTGTGAGCTGCTGGCAGTAGATGGAGCCTGAAGGAAGCACATCACCTCCACCTCCTGCTAGCACCTGGCTGCCTGCTTCTGGAGCAAATAAAGATTGTGAGCTTCACCCACACTCTGCTGCTCTGGCCTTCACAAGGGTCCTTCTTCTGTCCGCGAGGGTTTGTAGGGACAGGAGGAGGGGTGATGGTTTGAAGCTAGAAAAGGGCAGATTTAGGTTGGATATTGGAAGAAGTTCTTTAATCTGAGGGTGGTTGATCACTGGAAGGGGCTGCCCAGAGAGGGGGTGGAGGCCCCATCCCTGGAGTCCTTCAAGGTCAGGCTGGATGGGGCTCTGAGCAGCCTGCCCTAGGTAGAGATGTCCCTGCTGGGGTAGGGAGGTTGGACCAGATGAGCTCTGGAGGTCTTTTCCAGCCCAAACCATTCCATGATTCTTTGGGAAACAGCAATAAGGGTGGTACCATCACCACGTGTTGGGAACGCAGGGTGGGGAGAAGTGGTTGCCCAGGATTCCCCTGCATGGGGTGCTGGGACTGGTTGGAGTTCCTGGGCCACATCTTCCATGGCTGGAGCTCAGGAGTGCTCACAACCCAAGGGTACAGGGGCCTCTGTTCAGCAGAGCCTTGGCTGGGTGGTGGATTTTATCACAGAGGAATGTTGTGAGAGCTCCACCACGTAGCTCCACGCTGTCAATGTTGTCTCCACTCCATCCTGCCCCTCTTGGTTACAGTCACCAAAGATCCATGAGGAGTTTGATCCCACCATTTAATGAGGTTTAGGTGTTATCCTTGCACCACACTGCCTGGGATTCCCCCCTCTGCTGGAACAGCAGCTCCACCTTTCCTGTGGAACCAACAGATCCTGAAGAGCAGCTCTAAACTCAGACATCTTCAGCTGCAACCGTGTGCCCACCACAGTCCCTCCTGCACCATGATTTCACCATTGATGATGTGTTGACACCTCCAAAGAAGCCAGTCCCTCCTAAATGGTCACCTCAGCACCTTGTCCCCTCCCTGGGATGCTGAAATGCTGCTCCCACAGCCCTTGGCACTGGTTTATTTGGTCCAGAGGAGCTCTGCTAGGACAGAGACCTCTTGGAGGGCTTTGGGAAGGAGAGCTGACAGCCTGTGTCTCGTTAAGTCATTAAGGGCCACCTGGCTAACGAGCAGCTCCTGAGAAGGTTCTGGAATCAATTAGGGTTTAAAAGGGGCAGTGAGAGCAGCTCTTTCTCCTGCACCAGGGGGAAGCTGAAGGCAATGGTGGTTCTCTGCCCAAGTGGTCAAACCTCCTGCCATGTGGTGCTTGGCTTGGAAAGAATTACTTAGGAGAAGAACATGGTGCTGAGGCTGCAGGAAGCTGCTGAGATGTACAAATTGGAGGCTGGATGGAGGTTCTGGCGAGCAACCCTCCAAGGAGCCACTGCTGGGAGAAGGAGACCTTTGGCTTCTCCAGAAATAGAGATAAGACATTTGACAGCTGGATTTTAAATATTTTTTTAATTTGTTTTTCAGGAACAACACAAGAGGCTGCGACTGGAAGAGGGAAACTGTGAGTCATGGGCTGGAGAGGAAGCAGAATATGGGTCATGCAGAGAGAGCCTGGCTAAAATAAACAAGGTACTGAGGGTACAGCAGCATCATTGTGACTCTTCCCAGGAAAACATCTGACCAAGACTCTCTCTGGCACATCAGACTCACAAACTTCTCCAGTCCCTGCTGGGAGAGGCTGAAGCTCAGAGCCAGCTCCCCAAGGGTCAGCCCTTGTCCTCCTTCACGGTCATCTCAAGGGCTTGGCTCTGGATTCTGGGGTGCTCCCAGCAGATCCTTGTTGCTACAGGGAGTTGAGGAGAGGAAGGACCCAGGAACGAAGTGGAAACAGGAATTTACACGTCATCGTGTTCCACGAGCGGCAAAGATCTCCCAGTACCTCATCCAATGAGGTAAGGAGGCAAAGGTTGGGCTGCAGCAAAGCGGCCAGTGCTTTGTCTTCATGGAGCAGTGAACATGGGAGAGCAGAGGGCGAGGCTGATCACTACCAGGGGGTTTTCTCCAGGACCACAGCTCACCATGGCTGCTCCTCGCTGGCCCCTCACTCCTGTGCTCCTTCTGCTGCCCTTCGCCACCTGTATCTCAGCCCAGCAACAAGGTAAGCTCTGCCAGGAGGTCCACGACCACCGAGGAGAAGCTCCCCCAGCAGAAGGTGTCCCCATGACGGGTGGGAGATGTTTACGTGTTTATTCTGAGACATCTTTATTCAACACCCTTCTCCCCAGGGGGGTCTCAGGTCTCACCCACCTCTGTGACTCCCTGTGTCTCACTTGTGTGTCTCCCCAGGATGTTCTGTCAATAACAGCAGACCAAGTGTTTATGAAAATAACCCCCCGGGCTACGTGGTGACCACGGTGCGTGTGGAGCCAGGATTCACCCTGACGCTTGATCCCACTTCCCCCGATGTCACTTTCTTCACCCTACAGGGCTCCGAGCTGCAGCTGAGCCAAAGTGTGGACTATGAGGTGAGGGTGGGATGGACAGTGTGGGGGGAGAGGAGTTTCAACCCGAGGTCTTGCTCTTCCAGGGGTTTGTAACCTCTTTTGAAAGGGTTTAGGAAATAACTTGGAAAGATAAAGCTATTTGGGTTGGGTTGGGAGGTCAGACCTTCCCCGGGCAGAGGATGGGGAGAAGGGGGATGTCTGGTGTGGTGCTGTCACCTTCCTTCAGAGAGTCCCTATCAATTAAAGCTTTGAAACCAAGCCTGTGAGTGCTGTAGAGTCCGAGCTCTCCAGGACTCATGAAATGCTCCTTGTTTGCCCGTAGAAACCCAGCTCTGAGCAGTGAGGGGATGTTGTGTGAAGCACAAAGACACTGCAGAAGGTCAGGGTGGTCAGTTAGGTTGCTGCTAAATTATTTGACCTTCCTGGGGTGCTCTGTGCACAGCCACAAGTGTCCTTAAGGTGCCTTTCCCCTGCTGGAAAACCCCAGGTTTATCTGGGTGGAGAGCACCCTGCAGGTGATGCTCTCTTGCTGCATGTTTGTGTTTCATTCAATTTGTGAAGAAACCTCTGTTGTTTAAACACCTTGTGTGAGAAAATGGCCAATTAGCTCTGCTAATTGGGATCCTAGGGAAGATCAATCTGCTTTGACTCCATCAACAAGATCCCAGTGCTGACGGGGGTAGGACAAGTTAGATGTGCCTCAAAACGAGATGGGGCTCAGCAGAATTTCTGGTTCAGCAACGTGTGAATCACTGTAGGAGGAGTTTGTATGTCTTGGGTTGTGTTTTTGTGTGCAGAAAGACACGTTGCTGCTGGTGTACCTGCTGTGCCAGAACTCTGCTGGGCAGGTGAGTGCTCCCCCCAACACTCAGGGCAGCACCTCCTTCCCTCTGCTCCTCCCTGCCCAGGGATGGGGGGAGGAGATGGTCTTTTTGTGGCCATGACACCCCTCCCACCACCAGAGCACTCAAAGCTCTGCAAATGGGGAAAAAAAACCCCAAATCTCCCCATCCAGCCCCCTCCAGGTGTGCTCCTCACCCCATCTCCTCGGGTCACCCTGCAGGGCAGGCTCAGTCTTGGTTTTGCCCTTGATATTCTCCCTTTGCCCTTTCTGCAGAGCGATTCCCTGGAGATCCTGGTGACCATCCTCAACGTGAACGACAACAGCCCCGTGTTCACACAGGAGAACCTCACCAAAGTGGTGCCTGAGGTGAGTGTTTTACAGGGCATCGGGTCCCCCAGGGCCGTGGGACTGAGGGGGGACCAGTGAGGAGAAGCCTCCAGCCCATTTCAGTGAGAACAACCCCGGCCCCTTTGTTCCAGGACACAAAAGTGAACACGACCGTGGTGCCCCGGGAGGAGTTAAGTGCCAGTGATGCTGACCTGGACACCATCTTCTATGAACTCACAGCGAGTGTGCCCGTGAGCCCTTCATCTTCTGGGGGAACAGAATCACTTGGGTTGGGAAAGATCTCCAGGATCGTCCAGTCCAACCTTTGTCCAGCATCTCCCTGACCCCCAGACCATGTCCCCAAGCTCCACATCTACTGGTTTGTTGAAGCCCTCCAGGGATGGTGACTCCAGCACCTCCCTGGGCAGCCTGTCCCAGTCCCTGACCACTCTGTCAGTAAATAATTTCTCCCTAATATCCAATCTAAACCTCCCCTGGGGATGGTAGCTCTGGAGAAGTCCGTGTTTAATCCAGAACCCCCCCAGCTCTGGGGCTCTGGTGACTTTAAGTGTTTAGTTCTCTGACAGCTTCTAGAAGAGGTTCCTCTTCTGCAGAAACCCAGCAGGGTTTGATGAGCAGGACAGAGAGATTTGATAACGCAGGGACTGGAGCCTTTAACTGCTCACTTTTATTACCCTGTACAGATCAAACTCCCCTCCAGGCTCTTCTGAACCCTGTGATCCGTGGGTGAATGGTTGGGATGATCTGTCACCGTATCAGGAGGGACCTTTGTACCTCCCCGAGCTGGGCACGGTGCTGGCAGGGAGAGGAGGAGCTGTTGTCCTGTTTGCCAGTGGTGTCTGTGCAGATAACACCAAGACCACACCAAAAGCCCCTGGCAGAGCCCAAGCAGACACCACCTTCCCCAGGTCCCAGTTTAGTGCCCTAGTTTATTTGCTCTTATGGAGTTTGTTTGGTAACACACGGAATGAGATGTAAACACAGGGAAATTGGTGCCAGCTTCAGTGCAATGGCTGATAGAAACTAAAAAAAAAATATAAATATTAAATTCAAGAGCAACCCAAAACGTGTATTTACATTTTTCCAGGGTCTGACGTGCTGCCTCCACAACTCCAAGGGTTTGAAGGGCTGTGAACAGGGACCACAAGCTTCTGAATTCCAGCCCTGGGACCAGACTTTGCCCTCACATTGGTGTAAATCCAGAGGGGTTTAGAGACTTGGAGGGGTTCTAGTCAAGGCATAGGATTGAAGGAGAACCAGAGCAAGTGTAGGAGTGAAATGTGATCTCAATTTGGCTTTACAGCTGCTTCCAAAGTCCAGCAGTGCTGGGTCAAGGCACCATCCCTTGCCAGCTCTGAGCCTGAGCCACCTTTGCTCTGGTTTGTGGGGATGGGAGATTATTTTTGGCTGTCGTGGACCCAAAATCCAGGATTGCTGGTGACCTGTGGAGTGTAGGAAATAGAAGGTGACGGATTTAATGCAGTACCCACTGAGCAGGCAGGCAGGTGAAGCAGGGACCTTGGGATGTGCCTAAACCTCCCTGCTGGGCCAGGCAGCTCTGGTGTGGACACCAAAGGTGACTAGATCTGGAGTTCTCACACTGCCCCTCGGGTCAATGGTCTGGTTGGGAGGCCAACCCCAGCAAGGAGCAGCTTTTGGCCATGTCTGCCTGCCTCTGCTAGTGGGCTTGTTCCTTGTCCCCTCTCCAGGGCACAGATGGATATTTTGCCATAAAAGGAGTTAACAACCCAGAAATCTACTTACAAAAAGCACTGGACTATGAGACGTTCCAATGGACAACGCTGGTCTTGTATGCAAGGGTGAGTCCTGGAGGGGGAGTGAAGTGTCTTGTTTGTGAAGGGTAGGTCTGAGGGGGGGTCTCTGGGATGGCAGGAGGGGGGTGGACATGGGGTGGGGGGTGAATTTGTAGCAGAGACACTTGAATTCAGTCCCCCCGTGTCAGCAGAAGGAGACAATTACCTTTAGCTAATGTCACGGGAACTGCTGAGCCTCAGACAATGGAGTTAGAGCAGCCCAAAGACCCCTGGGCCACCAGCTTGTACAGATGGGTTCTTGGCCATCAAACTTGTCTCTCTTTGCCTCTGGGCACAGGACAGGCCCGTGGGCAGCACCGACCTCACCCAAACAGCCACTGCGACCATCAACATAAGCATTGAACAGGCTGACACCAGAGCTCCCTGGTTCCTGCCCTGCTCCTTCATCAACATGGACAGGAGCATCTGCATCAGCAGCCCCTACACTGGGAGGGTCAACATCTCGGAGGTGTCGGTAGGTGGGCATGGCCAGCAGTGTCCTTGGGGCTCTTCTCCAGGAACACCCAGATGATGAGCTCAGTGGGTGGTGCCTCATGATTTCCATCAGCTTGTGATGATCTCCAGCCATAAATGTAGATGATTGGGCATGACAGGGAGTTAACCTGGGAGGAGGAGGTTCCTCCACTCCAGCACTGCTTGTCCTTGTTCCTGCAGCACAGCACCGGTGAGGAGAGAGCTGGAAAACCCTTTGCCCTTGGCTGTCCCAGCCCAATCATCTCATAGAATCATTTAGGTTGGAAGGGACCTCTATGATCACCAAGTCCAACCTTTGTCCAGCATCTCCCTGACCCCCAGACCATGTCCCAAAGCCCCACATCTACCCATTTGTTGAACCCCTCCAGGGATGGTGACTCCAGCACCTCCCTGGGCAGCCTGGGCCAGTCCCTGACCACTCTTCCACTAAAGAACTTCTTCCTAATGTCCAACCTAAACCTCCCCTGGGGCAACTTGAGGCCATCACCTCTTGTCCTGAAATCTCCCAGCAATAAATACCCTTCTGCCCAGACAAACCCCCAGAGGGGGGATGGAGGAGTGCTGCCAATGTTCTGTAGGGTGCTCTCTAATGCTTTGCCTTGTCCTTGCAGGTGGAACCACTCACCCTAGAGCCAGGACCTATCCATGCTGTGGATCCTGACTACACTTTGAATGAGAAGATCCTGTACAGCATTGTTGGTGGTGAGTAGAAGCTGTCTCCTTCCATGCCCTGCATTGCTCCTGTGTCCCCACCCCACCTGCCCAGAGGTGACCCCCTCCATGGCACTTGAGAGCTGAGGGGCTTTACCCCTTGTTCTGCCACAGAACCCCAGCCAGATCCACAGGACAGTCCCACAATGGGATCTGGTCCAAAAGGGCTTGATTTGGCCATCCTGGCCACACCACTTTCATTCAGTCTTTGAGCCCAACCTAAAATTCCCCCATCACCAGCAGCATCTTCATTCATTGCCAAGAATTTTTATTCCCCAGCACTTTGCCACTATCTAACCTGCTCTGATTTAGTCTTGATTTCACAAAGATTGCTTGAACACAGCCACCTGATTGCCCCATCATTTCTGGGTCACTTATGTCATTCAAAGCATTTCTTTTTTTATTTAAAAAGTGAGGTTCTGAGTAACTCCCAAGGCAAAGGTAAATCATATTGGTCAGGTGGAGTGAACACTTGTTCACCTCCCTTCCTGGGCCTCATGGCACCACATCTGTGAATGTTTTCCTGATAATAAATAAATTAACCATAAATCCCACTGGCATTTTGGATGCAGTGTGGCCACCCCACCCCATGGTCAGCAGGGAACCCCAGAATGGGGGGTCCTTGTCTAAATGCAGCCCAGAGTCTCAGGGGGAGGAAGAGAACCCACAATCTTGCTCATATTTTGGTATATCCATAGAGATAGAAGATTTCACATCCATATAAAAATGTTGGGGAGCTCCAGGTGACTTTGTGAAGGTATCTGATGGTTGAATAATCTCTGTTTTCTTTAGGGGACCCAGACAACATATTCTCAGTGGATGCAGACACAGGGAATCTCACAATGAACAAACCAGCAACCTCCCCAGACTCGTACCTGCTGCAAGTGATGGTGAGTCTGGTGCCATCATGGACAACAACCCAATGGCTGGTGCTCCAGGAGGCAGGAGCCAGTTGCAGGAATAATTAGAGATAACTCAGTTACACCCTTTCCTTGGGAAGGACCTGGTGTTTGATCAGTGTCTCACACCATCTCCATGCAAGGCACTGTTCCCTTAGGTGGGGTTGCAATATCAGTGTAAATGAGTGGGGATGTCCTGCTGGGTTGAAGGTACAGAGGAGCACAAGGGGAAGGGTTCTCCAGGCATGGCTGGAGCTCCTGTAGTCACCACAAGCCTGGAGACAAGCTCCTCTCCTGGCCCAAGAGGAAAGGAGGGGGTTGAGGAGCACCCCCTGCTCACACACCCCAGGGAGATGTGGGCTCTCAGGCAGTCACTGAAGGACCCAAACCCTCAGAGATGAGCAGCCCCTGGCTGCTGGTGCTGGAGTCTCACTGGTTTGTACTGCAGCATGGCAAGCAGTCCAAGGGTGGTCCTTGGGGAGAGTCCTGTCTGGCTTTGGGGCTAGATCAAGGCTGTGGAGGGCTGGCAGCAGCAACAAGTTAAACACAAGGACTCCATAAGGCCTCCTGTGCTAGGCTTGGCTCAAAGCCCTCTGACAATGATGGGAATCACCCCCTGGGTTGCAATGGGCTCCAGATCAAGCCTGTCCCCTTATGTCTCATCAGTAAGGGGCCAACATCTCTCTCTTTCTCTTCCTCTCCAGGCCACCCAGGTCAACAACATCCAGAAATACTCCATAGCCTGTGTGGAGATTAAGGTCATCAATAAAAGTGAGAATGCACCATACTTTGAGAGCAGGACCTACAATGGGACAGTATCTACTGGTCTGGCTCCAAGGAGCTTTGTCTTCCAAGCTGGGGATCCCTCAAACCCTCTGATGATAAGAGCACTGGATGAGGACTTCCCTAATGTAAGAAACTTATTTCTCGTGGGTTCAGACTTAAAGTGGGGTCAGAAAACAACAAAAAGCTGTTCCCATCTCACCCTATGAAGGAAAAAAGTGCTGGTTTTAGTGATGTCAGGGCTTCCATAACAAGACCAATGACCTAGTAGAGGAGTAACAGCCCAGACACAAAGGAAAAAATTGTGCAGACCTCAGCACAAGGATTATTCCCCGTGTACATCCCATTTGGCACCCTGTTAGAGGCAGAGCTGATTGAATTTACAAGGTCCCTTGCATAGATGTGTTCTGCTTGGGCAAATGTTAAAGACAGCAGCACAGGCTGGGTCAGACTGGGGGTTTTGGGGAGGCAACACTTCCAGGAGACATTCCTGAGCTCTGAGTAACAGGGTGAATGTATTTGAGTTCAATTTCCTCACTCCCCCAGTGTGGATTCCTTATTGGGCTGTGCTCCTGCCGGGGGGTGGTTGTGAAGATGCACACAAGGCACGTTGTGGTTTAACCATTCACTCCTCTGGCTTTTCAGAAGGTCAACCCCAACATGGAGTACTCCATAAAAAACAGCACTGACTTCACTGCAACCAAGGATGGGCTCATCCTGACCAACGTGATGCTGCAGTCACCAGGCACTGTAGCCATGGAGGTGGGCAACTTCCTTCAGTATCTTGTCAGGGGGGTGGAAGGAAGGGGTAGTTTCTGGTGGAGAAGCACCAAGGTGGGATTCCATTTGGATACAGTGGGAGGACAGTCCTTGCCCTAGTCGTTTGCATCATAAATGTGCAGGGATGGAGGGAGATGAAGTGATGCCAAACTTACTCCATGTGAACCAGGCTGTGTCTGGTTCTGGCTGTAAAATAATTTCTCCAATCCTGTGGAAAATATCATTAGAGACAAGCAAAAAGTCAGCTGGGGAGATTAAGAGCCCTCCCCACTGCCTCTGTATAACAAAGAAAGGAGGTGAGCAGGTGGGTAGGAGGTTGATGTGCAGGTAGGGGTGGGGTGGGACTGCTGGGATAGCCCAGCTCTAAAGGCTCCAGCCTCAACCTTGGAAATCCTTTGGTAAATCCACTACTACTTCTGCTCGGGTCCAGGGAAGCAGACCAATAGCTTTAGACCTTGAGAGTGACCTGGAGATGTAGGAAGCCCCTAAGTTACCTCTTTCCCATGTTCACACAGGCTGTGGGAAAAGACATGGTGAGTCTGCAGGAGGCCAGCACTGTGATTGTGGTGGAGGTCATCCTGCCCCCAGGTAGGTCTCTCTGTTTTCTGCTTGCTGGAGATGCCCAGGGAGTCTTTTCTACTTCTGTGGGCAAGCTGGCAATGGTGGGTCACCCACTGAAGTCTGTGGATCTGGGCTGAGGCCAACCCCATATCTACGTGAGGCTCTACAGTGGCTGTAAGAGAGAAAACACTCAAACAACATGTTTCTGATGTGGTCACCATGTGCCTCCTGAGACTTTGAGTAGTGCTGTGTGTTGTACTGTCTTCTGTCTTTCCCCAAGGCTAAATCTGGGGTTTCTTCATGCTGCTTGTGGGTCAGAAATAGCCCTGAATGTCTTATCATGGAGAAACCAGAGTAGGTTTTAATATATTCTCCTTCTGGGAAGTGATTAACTGTACATTGGCCTCTGGTTTCTGAGACAGCAGTGCTGGAACCAGCTCCCAGGGGTCTCCAGGGAGCTGTCAGAGGGGTGCTGCATGGCACGGAAGGGGTTAAGGGTGGTGGAGCTCCACATGGGCTCTGTGGGCTGTGGCTCCCTCGGAGACATGATTAAGAAGGAAAACCTCTCCAATATATTAATGATAAGCTGAGGGTGTAATCAAATGCAGGGGAAATACTCAAAGTCCATTGTCATAAACAGCCCAGCAGGAGAACAAAACTGTTTTGTTAACAATTACACTGGGAAGAGACTAATTTACACTGCAGAGTGCAGCTGGAAGACCTAAAGAACCCTTCCACCACCAAGTAAAGCTGATTAACCTGAGGAGTCTCTCTTCACTACAATGTTGATCTCCACACAACCCTTTAAATTGGCTGGTGACCTTCAGAAATTGGTTGGAGCTTCTCCCACAGTGAAGTGTTGCATCAAAGCCAGCTGCCTTTGTAGGGTTTGACTCTGGTTTATGTGTTTTTCAGCTGTAGCCCCCTCTGATCAGAGGTACACTGCTCAGGACATGGCTATCTTGGGTGGTACGTTAGCAGCTCTGCTGTTACTTGCCTTAATCTTCCTTGGAGTGATGCTATATAAGCAGTATGGAAAACCAGTCAAATACCTGCTCAGGAAAAAGGTAAGTGCCTGGTTTGTCCCTGAATTCCTTAGAGCTAGCAAGAGGGATGTGAGGAGGTCTGGAAGTGTGGAGGGGCTGTCCAGGTACCATCCCTGCCCGTGTGAAGGTGAGGGATTGCTCCTGGGAACACTTGCAAATGTAGCATCACTTTGGGGGTGGTTTCTGCTGTTCTCTGCCCTCCAAGGCTGGAGCTGTGTGGTGGATGATGAGTAGACATGGTAAGGGGAGGATCACAGCTCCCTGGAGCACAAAATGTAGGATGGGCATGACACGTACCAGAGGTAGTCTCTGGAAAACGTGTGTGATAGGAACCACTGTTCATTCTTCCTCTGTAGCCAAATGAGAGAAAGGTCCCTTCCCCCTTGACCCTATTTCTTCTCCTTCCACTACACTCACAAGGTGTCTCTCCTCCTGTAGGTCTCCAAGAAAAGCTCTGGGGGTTACCAGAACCAATCCTACGTGGAAGATGAACACCCAGACATGACCACCGAGCGGCATGACACGTCAGCAAACAGCAGTGTCCGGTCAACGACACGTGTGCCCCAGCTGCCAGCACCTCCCCTGCCCTCTTCTGATGCAGAAGAAACTGAGAGCCTCCCAGAGGCTTCTGCAGCTTCCACCATCATCTTGGGCCAGGAAGAGAGAGAGGAAGAAGTGGAACAGGAGATGGAGCGTGAGAAAGAAGTGAAGTCTATCCTCAAGACAGACAGGCCCGTGGCAGATGATGGCTACAAAGCCGTGTGGTTTAAGACCGATGTGGACCCAGATGCTGGAGAGAGGGTTGAAGTGATTGAGGACCATGCAGCAGATAGTGATGATGACAGTGACCAGGATCTGCAGAGGAATGAGGAGGATGAGGAGGAAGATGATGATGACCAGGACGATCACCACAGAGGGTTGGGAGTATCCTTTGCCCCAGAGAGCTCACCAGCCCCAGCTGGAGAGGTGACAGTCAGCCTGTCCCACACAGAGGCAGTGACAGAAGATGACAGTGTCCTGTAGAGGGGACAGGCCCCCAGGACTGGGGGGTCCCAGCTGCTCTGCTGACATGGAGCCCATCATCCTGCTCAGGGGGGAACCAAAAGCAGGAGGGTGAGGCCCTGTCCTGCGAGTCTGAACGCAGTGATTAAAGCTGGAAGAGACTCCAGCCAACTCAACCCTTTTGTGAGACCTTGAAATATCTCTTAGGACTGTTTTTGAGGGGGAAGGAAACTCATGTCTCATCTTTCCACCTTCCTGCCTGTTCCCCTCACGTCACTTTCCCCAGGCTGGCTGCAGGAGCAGCAGAGATGGAGCTGGGCTGATGTTGGAGCAGCGAGCCCAGCTCGTGGTAGCAGTTTAGTCACACAACCCAGTGTCCATCTCCTCCTGGTGGGTAAATGAGCTCGGACTGTTTGGCTGTGTCCTTCTGGGTGTTACAGTTTGATGCCAGCTGCAGGGTCAAAGCCAGGACACGTCACCCTGACCCTGCAGTTGCTCGTGTGACTGTGTCCAGGAGCTCCCTTTGGGCCTTGGTGCTGCTCTCCACCGTGCCATGCTCTGTGCTGCCAGCTCAAGCAGCTGGCATGTGCCACCAAGGTCCTTGTCCTGCCAGAAGCCAGGGCTTTACATGCCCAGGAGCCACCTCTGCTATTGCTAAGCAAGGGCTGGTCACATGTTCTTTACTGAAGGACTTTGTCATCGATTTGTCTATGTCATAAACCTGCTAATTGCACAGTACTTCTCCAGCTCGCTGTCTCCTGTCTGTCTTCCCTCAGCTGGAGACCAGCAGCTGGGCTGAGAACGTGGCTTTGTGTGCTTGCACCCTCGGGTCTGGCAGCACAAAGTTTATGCTGCTCCTGCTTTTCTCATTTCGGGGCTAGTTACAGAGCCCACATGGGCTGTTGAGTGCTTAATGTCCAGCAAGAAGCTCAGGAGTGTCTGAGACAGGGATGCAGCAGGAGGAGCCTGGAGTGTTTATCTCACTGTCTCAGCTCAGCAGCACAGCACAGGGTTGTGATAAGCTAGAGGAGCAAACCCAAGAACTAATCCTGTCTATGAGCCAACCTCCACCTTGCTGCTGTTACTCCAGACAAACCCAAGCATGGCTGCTGGGACCTGCAGGTACATCAAAGCACAAATGATTTCTAAGGAGGCTTTTATCCTCTTGGTCCACGCTGTGTTTCTGCACATCTCCCCGTGCTGCTAGTGCTGGGTTCTGCTCTCCTGTCCCTGAGGAGCACTGCCCTTGCTGTGGGGACAGCAGGAGCTGCTGAAGGTGGAGACCAAGATGTGGAAAGCCTTCTTCATTGCTGCAATAAAGCTGTTTGCCCAGAAACTCCATGTGTAGTTTGGCTGATAAGAGGAGGTGGGGAGCATGCCCTGTGTTTGCCAGGTAAGCATGGCTCCTTAGGGTTATCTCCAGCAAACATTGTCCAAGAGCTGTGAGAGCTCTCCAGCGGTTGCTAATTGTGAGCCCGACACCATCAGCCCCCAGCACGGGTGAGGGTAGAGCCCAACCTGCTCCCCATGCTGATGGTGCTCACAGGAAGGTGAAGGGCAAAGCTGGAGTGTCTCTACTCTGACCCCTTCCAGGTATTTGCATTTTTCACCCCCAAAAACACGCCCCTGGCTCGCTGTGCACCAAGAATCAGCAGTGCCCAGCTGGTGAGGGATATTTTTGGCAATGCAGGATTGTGCCCCAGGTCAGTGGCTGGCCAAACCCAACTGGAGCAGGGGATGGTGTCTGTAGAAGCAGAGCAGAAGGCTGGTCTCAGCAGCAGATGTTGCAGTAACTCAGCAGTGAGTGTTCACCTTCAGCACTTCACTTTCTAACCCCTGTGGGTATGGGAAGAGCCTGGCAAGGACAGAGGAGCTTTAAGAGAAGGAGCAAAGTGCAGATAAGAACAGTGTGATGTTCACCAGCCCCATGCTCCTCAGAACCCAGCTATTGTTACCCACAGCTATGCTACAGGGGTTGAAATTGGCCATTCCTGCCTCACTGCATTAATAAGGAGCTCAGAATTACTTTAAAGCATAATGACCTGAAAAGTGACTGAGGGGCACTGGGGAGGAGAGGTGCTGATTGCCAGATCCCATCTGCCTCCACTGAACCAGGCAAAACATTTCTGAGAGGAATGCTGACACAGCCAGACCTGTTCAGTGACAGCAAGGGACAGGCTCCCAGCAGCCCTGGCACAGCTGGGTGGGAGCAGCCAGGTCCTGCTGGGCTGGTATCTGGAGCAGTGGGGTGAATTTGGCCCCACCAGCTGCTGCCAAAGGTGATACCACCCCAGGGGTGAAGGGACAGACGTGCACACACAGATCCCTGTGACCCTGGGCGTGCTGGAGCAGAGGGGCCTCAGGTCCTGCAGCATTTTGCTAACCTTAGGATTACCTGAGGCACAACTTGCCTCTCACTGTGACACTTGGAGGCTGTTTTCCTGAGGACTTTTCTTCTACACACCTGGAGAAAGAAAAAAATCCTTTTCTGCTTGTCCAGAAGAAGTGACACCTGTGACCAGTGACTGGTTTCCAGCAGAAGACAGCTGTAGGGTGACAGAGCATAGCTGCTCCATTTCCTTCATTGCCCTATACAATCTATTCCTGTCTGCTGGCAAAGTTGTCTGTCTGTCTGTCTGTCTGCCTTTCCTCAGCTGCTGATTTATGAGCTCACTCAATTTGCAGTCACCCATGGGTGCTTTTGGCCATTGTGTTGGGGTGTTGTGTGGCTGAGGCACCCCCACTGTCGGTTGTCCTGGCGTGGAGGCAAAATTCACCCTGGAATTGCCCAGAAGTTTGTGCTTGTAAGACAAAGGTTCAACTGCAGCACTCGGAAGGAGAAACGTGTGTTCCAGTGGTGCCATCACACGGTCAGCAAAGGCACCTTGGGGAAAGAAGCATTAATTCAAGAATCTGAATTCTCTACGTTAGGCTTAAAATGTACTCGCCTACTGCAGCCCATGTGGGAGCCTGACTCACAGAAGTTCTTTTTTCTCCTCCTAATGCAATGCCAGTTCTAAGATATTTGAAAAAAAATCTGTTGGAATGTAAGATGTGAAATTATTCTCAGATTTCTTTTCCCTGTAACAGCCTGGAAGTAACACTGTGATAAGGAACATGACCACACAGGGCATAATTCTCAGGAATTTAGTCTATTGTTCATACAACTCTGGGTAGGAAAATGTTTGCAGTTGGCAACAAATTTGCAGAAGGGGAAAATACCAGTTTCAGCGTGCCAGTGGATTGAGATTACAGATGGAGGCTGAAATGCACCTCAGAGATGGTCCAGCTGCCAAGGGAGAGGATGCTCCTGACTTTTTCTGAGCTCCGAGCACCCTCTTCTGGAGTAACACACACCTAAGAATGGCCATTTAATTATTATACTTGGCCTCTGCAGGGAAAAGCAGCGACATCTCTTCTGGCTGCCAGGGAAAGCTGCATTGAAATCAGCAGATGCAAGCAGGGAATTTGAAAAAATCAATTAAAATATAGATATTTTACCTTCAGGAAGTAGCAGAAACAAACAAAAAAGTTCCAAGATGT
This sequence comes from Brachypteracias leptosomus, assembly GCA_013401335.1. Taxonomy (NCBI): domain Eukaryota; kingdom Metazoa; phylum Chordata; class Aves; order Coraciiformes; family Brachypteraciidae; genus Brachypteracias; species Brachypteracias leptosomus. The sequence continues at coordinate 315,643 of VYZX01002249.1, read as the reverse complement.
CTGAAAATTCATTTTTGCCAGGCCAAATTCTGTCCCTGTTTAGAAGGGATTTCATCAAGTCTTCATTGGCACAGCAAGTTCATCCTTTTGCCTTTTTTGCCTCTAAAATGCTCTATCAATACTTATTATTGATAAATGCTCTATCTATTGATAAAGAGCTTTGGTACACAGTGAATTAGAGCACAAAGGACACATCTTGGGTTAGTTTTGAAGGGCTGGGAGATAGCTGGAGACCTCTCCTCTTTGTCTGTAGGGTAGCAGAATACCCAGCATTTATCTGAATCAATAATGACCCCCAATCTCTTTAATTACATAATCCAGAGAAAATTGATCTCAGAGAGCAACTTCCAAAGGCTAGAGCCCTCTTTTAATTGATTTGCCTTGGATACACAGCGTCTTTAGCTCCAAAAGGGATTCTTTTGCTTCAAAAAGAGTAAATTACGTTTTATTCTGGTTTGTACAATTTATTTTTTAATTAATTGGTCGCTAAAGTCCTCATAAAACTGACTCCAGCAGTCAATGGGAACTTAATGGGATCGACTCCGTGGACTTTAAGCAAATGGGATCACAAGGACAAGGAGGATGCGGGAACCTGCTTGTGGTGACAGCTGCCTTGTAGATGAGGTTAATTATAAGGTCATTAATCTTGGAATTAATTAAATGTCTCTCCCCGGCGGCAACATGGCGGCTGGAGCCGCCTGAGGGGAACTACCGCTCCCATGATGCCCCGCGGCGGGGGCGGGGCGGGGCGGGGGCGGAGCCAATCAGGAGGGGCGTGGCGAAGGCTCTGGCCAATGGGAAGGAGGCCGGCGGCCGTTGGCAGTTTGAAATTCGAAGGGGGCTGAGGCGGCGCGGCCGTCACGGGACTCGGGGTCGTTGCGGTCGGTGCGTGTGGCGGGGCTGAGGGAGCCGTTCCTCCGCACCCCGCTGGGACTGGGACTGGGGGTGTCCTGGAGCGAGCCGCCGTCCCCGAGCCGCTCGGTGTTGGGGGTGAGGCTGCTCCTCGCTGGTAGTCAGTGCGGAGAGGCTCCGCGGCCTCTCCCGGCAGGGGTCGGGGCTCGCCTGGGCCCCCAGCCCCGCTACAGCTGCTCCTAGGTGAAGAGACAGAGGGGCCTGAGTCCCCTCGGCCGGAGGTCGCCGCTCGCCAGCTTCGGAGAGGGAGGTAATTCGGGGAAGGGAGGGATCAACAGGTGGGGAGGGAAGCGGCTGGATCTTAGGAGCTTTTCCTGCTAACACCGCTGGGCTGGGGCTCCTGGTTGTAAACAAGTGCTTAACTCTCCTTCCGTATAGTTCTCATGGAGGGCAACTAAACGCCCAATTCCCTCTAAAAGTTGGGGACTTAAGTGTGTGCTTGTGGCTACCTTGTAAGTCTGTGGTGAATCAGATGGTGGATCATAAAATCACGGAGTGGTTTGGGTTGAAGGGGCCTCTAAAGGTCACCCAGTCCCACTCCCCTGCACCGAGCAGGGACATGTTCCACTAGAGCAGGCTGCTCAGAGCCCAACCTCACCTGGGATGGTTCCAGGGATGGGGCAGCCACCACCTCTCCGGTCAACCTGGAACAGGGTCTCACCACCCTCAGCACCAACAATTTCTCCCTTCTCTCTAGTCTAAAGCTCCCTCTTTTAGTTTTAAACCACGAAAGCTGTAGCTGTTTGGTTAATTCCTGACTGTTTTTGTGGTTGGTGCAGGATTTGAAGGAGAGGCTGTCATGTCAGAGGACTGCAACGATGAGTGGGAGCTGAGCAAAGAGAATGTGCAGCCCCTTCGGCAGGGCCGGGTCATGTCCACCTTGCAGGAGGCACTGGCTCAGCAGGACACCTCCACCCACACTGCTGTTCAGCTCAAAAAACAGTGAGCCGTGTTCTGACACCTTTACCCTGATCTTACTGCCTCCTTATCAATCTTTCACATGTATTTATTGGATGCATGATTTGTTTTTCAGGGAGTTTGAATCAGAAATCCGATTTTACTCTGGAGATGATCCCCTGGATGTCTGGGACAGGTAAGTCTCCTTCTGTTTCAGAATTAAAAATAGAAAGGTCAAAAATCACCACATCTACTTGCTTGTTGAAGCTCTCCAGGGATGGTGACTCCACCACCTCCCTGGGCAGCCTGTTCCAGTGCCATAATTCCTATGAATATATTCCTTCCCCAGGTACATCAGGTGGACAGAGCAAACCTTCCCCCAGGGTGGGAAGGAGGGTAACCTCGCAGCCATCCTGGAAAGGGCAGTGAAAGCTCTCAATGAGCAGCAGAGATACTACAAAGATCCACGTTATCTTAACCTCTGGCTCAAGTTTGTGAGTATAGTTATATCTTGGGTGCTGCTTTTTCTCTGTACTTATGTTGTTTCCACAAATTTCACCTGATTTTTGTAACAATAGTGTCAAAGAAGATGTTGTACAACCAGTCTTTTATCCACGCTTTAAACAAAACTAAGCCAAGTGTGTTCTGGTCTTGCCCTGTCTCTCCACTGCTATAGTTCTTATTGTTCTTTTCTTCCTAAAGCACCTTTTCTCCAGGTTTAGCTTCCTGAGCCAACTTAATGGTTCTGAAACCAGTAAGAAATATGTTGTATATTATCTAAATATAAAATAAATATTCTCAGGAATACTAGTGTGACATAATTCAATCATTGAATTATCTCAGAATAAAAAAAATCTCAGAAGTGACTGGGTTTGAATATGTAGGCCGGGATTAAGTGATTGGTAATAATATTGGCAAATATATACATGCAGTCAGAGGTTTTTTTCATTATTATTCTATTGAATTCCTTTCCTTTACCTTGTGCACTAGGACATGATACAGTCCTGGCCTTACAACTAGCGTGGAAATGAGTGGGGTGTTGCAGGAGGCAGACATCACCTTGGAACCCTCTGTAGCCCAGTGTGTTTACTGAAATAATTTGCTTGTTTCAGGGAGATTGCTGTAACGAGCCCTTGGATCTGTACAGCTACCTGCACAGCCAGGAGATTGGCACCACCCTGGCACTGCTCTACATCACTTGGGCAGAAGTACTTGAGGCCAGAGGGAGCTTTAAGAAAGCAGATCTGATATTCCAGGAAGGTCTGCAGCGCAAGGCTGAGCCTTTGGACAAGCTCCAGTCCCATCACAGGTGAGTTTCCAGCCAAAGCCAAGCACTCGGGGTGCTCTCCTTGCTTCAGCAGTACCTGGTGCAGTGAAGTTTAAGCTGCCTTCTCCAATACTTTATTTCCTCAGGCAGTTCCAGACCCGTGTTTCTCGGCAGACACTCCTGGGCCTTGAGGAGGCTTCTGAGGAAAGAGAAACAGATCTTCTGGCAGCTGAAGAACCTCAGAGAAGCTCACTGGCAGATCTGAAAGGCAGGGGGAAGAAAAAAGTGAGAGCCCCAGTTACACGTGTAGGAGATGCACTCAAAGGTATGTTCAGTGGCTGAAACCACCTATTTTGTGGATGCTCCATCCCTGGAGGTGTTCAAGGCCAGGTTGGATGGGGCTTGGAGCAACCTGGTCTGGTGGGAGGTGTCCCTGCCATGACAGGGGGGTTGGAACAAGATGATCTTTGAGGTCCCTTCCAACCCAACCCATTCTGTGATTATTGGAAGAGCTACATCTTTTTTTGTTGTGGAAATCAACTTGAGTCTCATAGTTAAATGTTAATGTGTGTAAATATTTTCACTTCCAGCCCCGAACCAAACCAGGAGCTTCCAGACTGTAACTTCTCAGCAGCCTTCAAATAACGTGGGTTTTACTGTGTTTGATGAAAACTCAGCTTCTGGCCCCGAGCCCCCTGTACTTACCCCCCAGCCATGGACAGTCCCTCCAGCTCCACGGGCCAAGGAGAACGAGCTGAGTGCAGGACCTTGGAACTCAGGCAGGGTAAGGAGGGGCAGAATGGACTGGAGAAAGAGGAAGGTGTGTGGAGGGTGATGACTCCTGATTGTTGAGGCAAAGTCATGCTTGCTTTCTCCCATGCCTGGGGTTTGTGTCTCTTTGTAGCTACACATCTTCTGAGAGAATCTCTGGTTATGCTTAACCTATTCAGTGTGTAACCTGTTCAAGTTTAGCCAGCTGATCTTGCTATAATAAGTTTAAAAACCTTTCTAGACTTCTTGAATCAAGAAATTACAATTCTTGCTAATCAGAAAAAATGGTAGAGATGAGCTACCAAGCTGTTAGAGGGCAGGAAAGGAATATGAGAGAGAAAACTAGGCAAAGAAAGGGAGAGAAGCCAGGTGTTAATTCTGTAAGAAAGAGCAGCAAGAGTTAAATTGATATCATGCAATAAAACCTGAAGGAAGAACTTGTTGCCAATCTTATGAAAATAAGGTGTGTACAGCATGCTGCAAGTCTGTTTTGAAGTGCTGGAGAGGAAAACAGAAGAGGGGAGATGAAAAGAACTGAGAAACCACTGTATCAATGGAATATTTATCCTGACAATGTAGGGAGGCTTGCCAGGAGATGAAAAAAGGGTGACAGAAAGTAGATTCCAATGGTTTAAACTGGTGCTGGAGGCATGAAAGGGAGCAGCTGTGCTACAGGTGTTTAAGCTGGTCTAGAGAAATGATCCAAGACCTAATCTGAAAGAAATGAATCCTATGAAATGGAGCTTGTTTCATAGATCCTTAGATAACCCCCAGCATTCCCCTGCTCTCTGTAGATTAGAGAGGAAGAATAGAAAGTAATCAGATGATAAAAAGATAACTTCTATATTGAGAGGTCTAAAATAAGTAAAGCTTAGGAAAAAACAGCTAGGATGAGGGGAAGGAAGCAAAAGGGCTGAAATTCATGGAAACTCCAGGAAGAATTGCTGTCAGATCCAAAGCAGTTTGAAGTGAATGGAAAAGTTCATTAATCATAGGTTTAATTTAGCTGAGAAAAATGAGGAGGGAGAATTATTACTGTAAAGCATTTGTCAGTTGCCTTGTGCTGGGCTGCTTAATACACCTATTCTGGCCTGCAAATGCCTCTATGTTCTTTTACTGCCTGTCCTTGGAGTTCTCCCTGCTCCCCCTTTCATGAAATTGGTTAGATTTTAATTAAAAAAACCTGCAAGTAACAGAAGAGTTGAGGATGTTTAATTCCCCCTCACTGAAGCGTGGTGCTCGTTCCGTGTGAGAGTGGAAGAATAACCTTTTGTGAGTGCTGAGAGATGTTAAAAGCTGCCCAGAGGAAAGAGGCTTATCTTTTATTGCCAGTGTGAAGATGGCTGAGTAAACAGTTTGGGAAATGGCAGAAAAGAGAAGTCAGTTGGAAATATCCCCATTATGTAACTTTTCCTGCTGGAAAGTCTAGGGGAATTTCAAGCAGGCAGATGGAACTTAGTCTGGCAACATGCTACTCATCTGTCTTCTCTTAAATAATTGACCCCAGGAGCAGTGAAGGGATTTTTGTGGGGTTGGAATGACTTCTGAGAGGAAAATGGAGAAGTCTGGAGGTTCATGGTGGACAGCAGAAGGAATTCTGTCATAAAACTGGGACAGTCTTGCTTGAAAAATGACTGTAGAATTTCTGGAAAGCAAACAAGAGGAGCAGCTTCAACACTCAGCTTGAGCAGCATTCCTTCAGAGTGACAAACTAAGCACTGATGAGGACATGCAGGGGAGGGGGTCTTGCTTTTTTAGGTGCTAGTGCTCAGCTGATGGTCTGGGACTGTTTCATTCCATTCTGATACCTAACCCTGTTATTTAATCTTGGAAAAGTCTATCAGGTTTAATTCTTATAAATGACAAGTGAGCCAAACTGGGAAAAGAGATTCAGAGCAAGGCAGAGTCTCAAAGTGACTCTTGAAGCTGTTGACCTGGACCTTTCCTCCCGCAGCGTCCTCGCAGCACTGCAGCTCCTGGTACTGGGGTGCTCTACCCACTGCCCAGCTTCACCCCCTACGTGGAGGAGTCAGCCCAGCAACAAGTCATGTGAGTCTGCAGCTTGAGATGGGGATTGTGTGTAAAACCACCACAGCTGCTTCATCAAATTCTGCCTCTACGTCTCCCAAGAGTTTAAAAATCCATCTGGAAGCTCGTAGTGCTTTAGCTTGATGGCAGAGATGCAGAAGGATATGGGAAGTATTTGAGTTTATGTGGGAGCCTATATGATTTATGTGTGATAATTAGTTTAATAACCTAGCTCAGTGCTTACACAGAACCACAGTCCCCTCTCAGGCTGCTGTTTGCTATGAAAGCAGCCCTGAATTGGGACTGGCTTATTGCTGTTTTATTCTATGTTGGCAACTCTGTGCTCATTCTATCTGGAGTTTTATCCTAAAAGAAGCTCCTGAGGTTTCCATGACAACAGTGTTGCTTAGGTTATAGAGGGGTGTGCTGGTTTGCCTGAAATTACCTTCCTGTGTGTTCACTGGAATGCTGATCACCCCAGGAGGTGGGCAGCAGGGGAAAAGCTGCTTAACTCTTGTTCTGTGGCTGGTGGTGGCCATGGAACACGGGGGCTCCTCCTGAGAATGGAGCAGGAAAGAGTGTGTGATATTACAGACAGCTTTGAATTGCTGAAGGATCACTGAAGGTGGCTGACAGCACAGATTTTTCTGTCACATGTGGGCTGCAGAGTAGCTCTGGCCAAGGATGTACCATAATTTAGTTTAAGATTATTTAAAAAAAAAAAATTAAGGTATAAGAATATTTCTTGCTCCTGAAAGTCAGTGATGCCATGGGATTGGATCTCTTGATCTCCTGTTCACCTCTAAGAAGGGCAAACTGAGACTTGTTCACCTCTTAGAAGAACACCTATTATTTACAGGAGGTAGCAAAACAAATTCCCCTCTTATTGCATCTTAAATATTCCCTTTTTTTTTTCCCCTTAACCTAAAATGCTGAATCTACCCCAAGATCTTCCATTTTTAAGTCCTGCTGATTTTTTTTCTCCCCCTGCCCCAGATACACTCTGGTTTTAGGGTGATTAGGGCCTTGTCACCTTCATGCTCCAGTGAAGTACAGAGAATCAAAGCAACAACTGGTTTTGGGGGGTTTTTTTAGGACTCCCTGCAAGATTGAACCCAGCATAAACCGTGTTCTAAGTACTCGCAAACCCCAGGAGGAGGAGGACCCACTGCAGAGGGTGCAGAATCACCAGCAGGATACCCAAGAAAAGAAGGAGATGGTGATGTACTGCAAAGAGAAAGTTTATGCTGGAGTTGAAGAGTTCTCTTTGGAAGAGATCAGAGCTGAAATCTACAGGAAGAAAGCCAAGAAGAAAGCTGAAGGTATGCTTCAAAATGGGGTGATGTGAGACTTTGAGATTAATAATAATAATAAAATTATACTTATTATCAGCCTGCAGCTGCTGCTCTTTGTCTAGAGGAATAGCTACTTACCTGCTCTGGGGTGTAAAGTAATGTATGTGATGGCTTCATGTGTAAGCTGTGAAACAGGGAAAGAGGCCCAGAGGTTTTAGCCCCTTAAAAATAATGTAGGTGTTAGCCAGAGATGGGATGTGAAACATGCATCCTGCCTTATGAGCTTCCCTTCCCCAGAGGAGATGCAGGCCATAGCACAGCAGAAGGAAGAAATACAAAGGAGAATTGAGGAGCTGGAGAAGAAGTTAAAGAAGAAAGATGACAAGCAGCAACCAGCACCTGAGCAGGTATTGTCCTCCTTTAACTGTTCTTTCACAAATAGTACTTTTACTTAAGATAGTAGCTAAAGGAGGAACAATATCTAAGATGTTTCTCTTTGGCTAACACCCTTTAAACCTGTTCTGAAAGGATGCTTCAGATGGATGTGTGTATCACCCAGTAAGTGAAAGCTCCCCAAGCCATATCCTTTCAGTGTAGGAATATAAACCAAAGACTTCAAGTTTTGTCCTGTTACAAGCATTACTAAGTTATTATTATTTAATAACCAGACAAGATACCTTAAGCTGAGGTATAAACTTCTAAATCCTTTAAAGTAACAGTATGCCAAGTGCTTAAGGGCACATTGCTCTTGAGCTTTATTCATCTGCAATTTCCTTTTTATAGAGAGAATTTGTAGAGTAAAGGCAGGAGAAGCTGGAACTAGAGACAAGTGAAGGGTTGCAAGAATTCTTTCAAGCAAGAATATTTTGGTGTGATGATGCTAGGGAGTGTTTAAACCCCAGTTTTCTTATAGGTTGCAAATAACAAGTAAAATTAATTATCTTAAAGCTTTTTCCCAGCTTCATCTATTGGGTTAGTAAAGTCTGTTCCCTCCCTTCCCTGTTTCCAAAACAAAGCCTTGGTAGTAAATATTTAAAATAATAAAATACAAACTGTTAATTTGATGTAAGCCACTAACTGCTTACATGTGTCTTTAATAGTTGCAGTATAACTAAAATCTGTGAGAATTTTATACAGCTGCAAATAATTATGCATTTTAACCACGCTAAGCAATAAGAATGGACTTTTTTCATGCCAGCAAATTAAGTACAAATAAAAATGGCTAAAGACAACTATTTAATGACCTACACAAGATTATCATAATGTTCTTGGAGCTTTGTTGTGTGCCTTGTGATTGCATTACTGTAGAAACAAAATATGTTGGGTTTTTTTACAGCCAGCAGAGGCAACAGAAGCTTCACCACCTTTGGGACTGCAGGGATTTACTTCTTCCAGTGCAACAGAAGTTGGGGAGAAACTGCCTCAGATGCAAAGGTAATACAGGATTTCCTTTGCCAGCAATGAGAAAATTTGTGGGGATAATTAATGATGAGTAAGATGGAATATACCCCTCCCTGTAACCACAACCTTTAATCTGACTTTATGGATTTTTGACTATTTGTCTGAGGGATCTTAACTTCTTCCAAGTAGCAAATCTCAGCTTAGCTTGCCTCTTTACAAAGTTTACTTATGTTTTGGGAAGGTGGGTAAAATATGTTTATTAAAACAAGTTTGTATCTTTTTCCCAGTGAAGTCCAGGCCTCTGAAGATACTCAGCTCCATAAACCAGCTTGTTCTGAGGGTGAGTAGTTAAATTTTTTACTGTTAAAGGGAAGTGTTGCTTTATAGGAATAGCAAGACTGCAACAAACTAACCCCAAAAGTCTAGGTGGGTTAGAAGAGTGAAAATGAGAACATTGTAATAGTGCCTTCAACCATATTCAGCAGAAGACCCAAGCATCTGAGCTCTGGGAACTGTCACTATTTGAAGGCACTTTCAAGCAGAAGCTTTTTTCTTTTAACTGAAGAGTTTTCTTCACACTTCCATATAGTCAATCTCACTAAAAACTAAGAGTTTAGTGCTGACATAAAGATTGATACTACCTTAAGTCCTCCCTTTTCCTCAGAGGATTTGGTGGAGGAACACAATCAAATGCCACACTCTGGTTGTGGGGAAGGGTCCCTGCTGAAGAAATTGATGTTTGACCTGCATTAACAAGTGTTGCTGTTGACAGGGGTTGTCCAGTCTCTTGATGTACACCCAGATCCACAAAGGGGAAATGTGTTTGTGGACTCTGAGGGGGAACAGGAGGAACAGAGAGATGAGCCTGGCCTTGGCAAAAAAGGTACAAGTTCTGAAGCACATTTTAAGAGCAGCAATCTCCCTAACATAATGTGGTGGTAGAAGTGTGGTTCATTAATAGGTTTATTTAGTTGTCAGTTCTGTAGCTTCCTGCTAGGACTGGTATTAGACTATTAAATGTTTAAGTAGCATTAGATAAGCTCTTGTGGAAAAACTGTGGATATAATGGAGCCTGTTGGTTTTTTCTTTACAGATGTAGGTCTCCTTCCTCCACCAGAACCTGCTGCTTTTTTCTCCATATTTGATGAATCCTCTACTTTGACAAGTCAGAATATAAGGTAGAATTATTCAGATCTAGGTTTCAGGAGGAGGGAAAACCAAAGTATCAAACCACTTTTAGTAGGAGCTGAAATCCAGTGCTGTTCTTGTGTGGCTGTGGGGTTGTTTGGTTTAGATTTGTGTGTTTTATTTTTTCATTACCCTACTTGGGGAGTCTGAGGAGGAACAACAGGAAAGTATTTCCTCATCACAATCTAGAACAATGTAAGCTGTTATATAAAATTCTTTCTGGATAGCTGTATATATTGTGGTTCACTGGTAGTTCTGTAGTAAAAGCAGTAGATTGGAATTGTCAGTAGACTTTAAGGTCTTGAGAGGAATCTCTGTTGAAGACTGGAAGCTGCTCTAATAAACACTTAATGCAATGTAACTTTATCTTAGTTGCTCTGCAGATCAGGCACAGAAAAGTGCCCGGCGCCCCCTCGCTGATCGGAAACCCTCCGAGGCTCTGGCTGTGAAGGAGAACATGTCACCAGAAACCTGTGTAAGGAAACCATTCACCCCAAAGCACATCTCCTGCCAAGGAGAAACCAGCATAGGCTGTCCTAGTGACACTGAGATTGGCTGGACTGACAGGTGTGATAAGCCAAGGCTCCCAGGTTCTGCCTGGTGTAGCAATACTGGAACTGGGGCATGTTAAGATTGTACTTACACTGGGAACTTCATGTTCTGTTAGGCTTTCAGGTGGCCAATGTGGAGATGATGGTCAGGAGTGTGCCAAATTTCAGCAGCTGGTTAGTGACCAGGATTACCCACACTTTAGGGAGTGGTGGGGTGGAAGAAAGGGAAGAGAAATATTGGCTTTTAAATAAATGAAAAGAAAATTTGGTGTAAAACCTTACAGGCTTTTCACTGTCTTTTCCTACTCTTCTCAGGACGAGCTGAATGGGATTGAGCATTTGAGTGAAGATGCAATCGTGACAGGCTCCTACAGGAACAAAACCCTCTGTGCCAACCCAGAAGACACGTGTGACTTTGTGAGGGCTGCCCACCTGGCCTCAACACCCTTCCACGGGGTGGTGCCTCAGAGAGTCCCAGCTCCTGCTCTCTCCCAGAAGGAGGACAGCCCAGAAGCAAAGGGTGCACCCCTGAACCAGGAGACCCTGGTTTGTGAGGGGGCATACAACGAAGCTCTTTGTGTTAATAAGCTGAGGTAATTAACAGCAGAGCATCTTGAGCCTCTTTTGCTGGGGGTCTTCTGTGGGTTTACTCTTCTGTTGCTGAAGAAATGGTTTTCTGGAGAGACCAGAAGAGAGATTTCTCCATCTCAGGGTCTGTTTTGCCTTGAGCACATTTGAGGTGATGAGAAGCCCACTTGGCTTCTCAGTGTTACTGCTGCAGGACTTGACTCCTTGCTTTTCTACCAGAGAACTTGCAAAGGAACTCACAAACACATTCTGTCTTTAATTAGAGATTAAAAGAATCATCAGTTCCTTTTATACTTCTCTAGTTACTTTAGTATATGAAATGCATCTGTTGATTATGGCTTAGATTTCTTCTAGAGAGGATAAAAGCTGGAGAGAAGAAAACACTGGCAAACAACCTCCTGGTTTTTATCATTGTGAATAAAAAAGCATCTGTTGCCTGGGGGTTTCTTAACTTAGAGCTGAGCTGGATTTGCTGGCTGTTGGTGTGTAGACATGTCAGCCATGCTGGAGGGGCTTGACTTGGTGAGTTCCCTGGGAAACCAGGCTGGTTAGGAGTAGGGAGAGCAAGAGTTGTTTCCACCCAACCCTCCAGTGCTTAACACTGTGGGTCTGAATTTTGGTAGGGAAGGGAGTAATAAACATTCAGCATGTCTTCTATTGTAGCAGACATTTATTGGAAGAGAAGATAAAACTAATCTGTAGACTAAGCTGCTGAGGATGAACAATCACTGAAGCTAAAATGAAGCTGTGACATAACTTTTGGTTTTCCACTAAGGATGAGAAGGGACTTCTTGAACATCCAGAGGTCTGGGAACACAGAGTACCCTCTGCAGCCACTAGGCTGGCATTAAGCAGTCACTGTATCTTCTGAGAGCCTCAACAGCTGATGATTTCTTTACAGCCCCATCATGGAAGCAAGCCTGGAAGATACTCGCTCGTCACATTCTTCTGTCTCCTCGGGATCTTCCCTTTCCTCTGTCACACAAATATCCACTATTAAATACCTGCACATCCCTGAGAAACTGGAGCTTGCCCAGAGCTTGCCTGCTGACACTGCTCCTGAGTCTGGAGGTGTTGGTGAAAATGCTCCTGGTTAGTACTAAACTGGGTTTCACTCACAACAAATAACTTGTGGCTGTCACTGAGCTGGTGCTTGTTCTGTACTTCCTCCATTCTGCTTTCTCTGCATCTCCCATTACTTTGTGTGACTAAAGCTGTCAAAAGCAGTAGTGAGGTGCACAGGGCAGTGTGCTTGTGTACACCTTGGAGGTGTAAATATTAAGGTCTTAAAGCAGGGAGTGTGTAGGAGTAAAGAGTTCAAATTCTGGAATGAAACATTTTGGCCTGGATGGTAGCGAGAACTTCTAAGACAACTTTGTTTAATTTTTGCCTTGATTCTTCTCTCTCTGTTATCATACCATGTGTTCTCCTGATATTACAATGCTTCCTGGATCTGCTCTCACAGAATTACTTCCAATATCTTGCTGCAATGCTTTCAGATAGATGTAACAGGAGGTAATGATGTGCTTTGTACTGGGAAAGCTTAAAAAGTCATCATGAAATTACTTAGGAAAAGCTCAAAATGACTAGTCATGGTCTCTGGGAGAGGGGGTTGGTAGAAGCCATCTAATTCTGCTGTTTGATCATTTGAGATCAATGCTTTTCAGGCTACCTGGTATTGTTCAGATGAACTCATTTATTGAATCATTTTCTCTCTGTCCTATTAGGCAGGAAAATCAACCCAGACCTACATGTAATTATCTTATGTGCCTTCCAGGAGCTGAAAGCCATTAAATACTTAATATTGCAGTGAGCAGCAGAGTTGGAGTCCAACTTTGTTCTGCTCTTAAATAAAACTCCTGCTGTATTCAAAGGAGTGAATTTCAATCAAGTTCTTAATTTAAAAATCACAGACTCATCATTTGCTCTGGACAGAGACTTAAGAGGAGAGTTAATTTGCAAAATGAGTTTGTTCTGCTGTGGCTGAGCAGAGGCCCCTCGTGTAACTCGGGGCTTTGTCTCTTCTGGAACATCCATTTCACATGATGCTGCAGTGGAATCAGTGAGACCTTGTGATGAGATGGTCTGTGAGGTGGTTCCAAAGGCAAGTGTTGTGTTCACAGAACAAACTAGTGGAAAGATGAACTGACTTGCTGAAGGGTGATGAGTAAACCAGGGTGCAGACAGAAAGCTTCAACAGCCAGCTTGCTTTTCCTTGGCAGATGTAATGAAGCCACCAGCCCAGCACCTAGTTTCATCCATTTCTCTTCCCTTCCCAGGTGATGTCACCCAGCTCTCGTGGAGCGCTGAAGAACGTAAGAAGCTTTTGGATCCCGTGCCAGAATCCTTGACTGCTGCTCCCAATTTTCATTCAGAGCCTGGTGCTCTGCCTCTCATGGAGCTTGAGAAAGATGTTGAGCTTGGTAGGTCTGCCAGGTGCTCTCAGGGATTCATTTATGGTCTGGTTGGTTTGAAACATCCTTCATATGCACCCTCACTGGGTTTGTGTTTAATGTAAATGTTTTGTAAATTAGTGTTTATAAATATGTAAAGGGCAAGTGTCATGAGGATGGAGCCAGGCTCTTCTCAGTGATGGCCAATGATAGGACAAAGGGCAATGGGTGCAAGCTGGACCATAAGAGGTTCCCCAAAAATACAAGGAAAAACTTTTTTCACTGTGAGGGTGACAGAGCCTGGGACAGGCTGCCCAGGAGGGTTGTGGAGTCTCCTCCTCTGGAGACATGGAAAACCTGCTCTAGGTGGCCCTGCTCTAGCAGGGGAGTTGAACTGGATGATCTTTGGAGGTCCCTTCCAACCCCTGATGTTGTGTGGTTGTGCTGTGACAGCTCATCAACGTAAACTGTCGTTACAGGAACTAAGACTTACGCTATCAAACGGGAGTATTGGGCCACTGAAGAGCACAAGATGTTCTTTGCCATCCCAGCCAGCCTTCCCCATCTGGATGCAAAGGGATTTGCACTAAAGGTAACTCATAGGATGGTTGTTATACAAGACATGTGAAGTGTTAACGTCTCCTCAGCCAATATAAAGTAAAATGTAACAAGTTTGGTCTTGATTTCTGAATTCCATGCAGGAAGTTTGCTGCTTCAAGTCTAATTGTTGAGATAGATTAGAAGTTTGACTGTGCAAAATGTCTCCTTGCTAAAGTGGGGAGGAGACAACGAGGAGGAGAAGCATATGAACAAATTCCCCAAATAACTGTTCTCATGTGTCTTCTTGTAGGTGTGTTCCCAGCCTGTGCCCTGGGACTTTTACATCACGCTGCAGCTGCAGGAGCGTTTGGGTGCAGACTTTGACCAGAGCTTCAGTGAGAGCTTCAGCTGTCACTTGTACCAGGATGGCTGTGTCCTCCTGCACAGCAACATCCATCACCTCACCCTTGGGGTCAGTGACACGGCACAGCCACGGTCATAGAGGGCACGAGGTGCTGCATGGGGACCTCTGGGGAGTGGGGTTTGCCAGGATGTCCTTGCTGAAGATGGCTTCATGTTTAATCCTGCAGCCTCTGGTTGGTCTCTGTGCAAACCAGAGCTGGTACAGCTTTAGAGCTGGTTTCTCATTCATAGATCATGTGCTTCTCAGAGACAAACTTGAAGCAGTTTTCCCCTTTTTCTTTATTCATGAGTGATAAACAGCCCGAGCCAAGAGCCATGTGTTGTTCCACAGCAAGGTCTGCATCTAAAACTCTTGTTTAACTTGGCATCTTGCAGTGAGTTCCAGTCTGCTCGAGCAAGGTCGTAGCATTTGGTGTCTTGCTGAGGGATTTACATTTTAAATCAAGTCTTTATAAGTGCATTTTGAATTGCTGCATATAAATAGGATACAAATTAAATAGTGATTTCAGCCTTCAGTTCAATTTCCTCCTCCTGATCTTTTGTCTGCTTCTGAGTAATAGTGTCTCTTAATGCTGGCTGGGATGATCACGGGCAAAAATCTGATTATACTGAATTATCTCTGTACAGATGAGTAGGGAAAAAAGGTGAGCTATAAATATTTCACTCAATCTAAGGTAGAACAGCACATAGCTACATGTTTGTTCTGCTTCCAGGATGTTCTTGGTTGCTGTAAGTCCATTGCTGAGGATGTGATCCTGCTGGTTGCTTATAATCTTCTGGGTGTGGTCGAGAAGCTGCACAAAGCAGAGATTGTCCATGGAGATCTGAGTCCAGAGGTGTTCTTCCTGGGAGACAGGTTGGTCTCTTTGAGTATGGGAGGATATAAATGTTCAATTTCAGCTGCAGCTCTTGTACTTCTGTGATTTCTCCTCTTCAGTGGGAGAACTGATATTGCAGTCCTGGTTTTTGTTTGGTTGGGTTTTTTAGGCTACAGTGTGGTCTGAAAATAGTGACAGCACTTTGTTTAGGAATAAGCCTTTCTTTTATATTTATAGAAATAGTAAAACTTAGCCAGAACATTTCATTATGTTGCCTGTACTCTCAAGTGTCTGCTTTACCAACACACCAGCCAGCTAACTGGGTATTGGGAATAATTTGCCTCTGGTTTTACACATCTAAAAACCAGGAAGCAAGAAGACAAAGGGCAGGTGGGACTGGAATATCCAGACACGCTCTTGTTCTCCACTGCAGTCCCCCTTGGAAGCTGGTGAACAGATCTCATTTTCTCCTTTAAGCTCCTTCCCATATTATGTTAACAAAGTCACTTCTCCCTTGGGATGGGATCTGTGAGCCAAGCGTGGGAAGGTGGTAACTGGAATGTCTCATGATTCAGGTACAGTTCCATTAGGGGAGTTCATGGAGGCTGTTCTTAATCCTCAGTGATGCATTAAAAATAGCTATTGACTTGAAACTTCATTTGAACCTGTAGTCACCTAACATGCACACCCCCCCAGTATTTTATTTATTTATAGCTTGTTTATATACTTTACTTACTACTTCAGGAGTACATTTAGTTTCTATCTATCTTCTTCACACCCCAGTGGATTATCTGGCACATCCCTTAGGGTGCACACGTCCTCTTTTGGAAGTCACTGATCTAACAGTGGCTTGATGGACTCAGGTATCTCTCAGCTCAGCTGCCAGCTCTGGTGGTCCTTTCAGCAGTTCTTAAGCCAACCATCAGAGGGGAGCATTGACATAGCTAAGGCTCACCTTGCTGTTGTATTCCATCTAAAACAAGCAGCCTCTTGGCTTGTCTCATGCCTCCTTTGCTTCCCCTGCCCAGGATCTGTGACCCCTTTGCTAACGACGAGATGACAAGAGCTCTGAAGATAGTGGATTTCTCTCACAGCCTGGATTTGAGATTCCAGCCTCGAGTCAGTTTGCCCAACAGCTTTCCCATCTCTCAGAGCCCTCATGGACAGCAGCTGCTGGCAAAAAGTTCTCTTCCCTATCAGGTGAGTCTGTGCTCAGCAGGACATCTTAGTTTCTGCATTTTCTTGACAAAAATCTATTTTCTTAACTTGGATTTTGCAGACGCTGTGGAAAGCTCTGATCAATGATTCCTGAATAAAGAGAATTTTTCACCTGATTAAATCTTTGGCATTAAGGGAAGGGATTAGCAGTGCTGCTGAGTGCCTGGGACTGCTGCATGTATTTATTTAGGAACCTGCAGTAAGACCAGACTCTTAGTTTTTGAAGTTTTCTTGCTTAGCAGGTCTCCAGAAGGTTCTGATGCAAAGACCAGAGCAGACTTGTGTGTAAAACAGCAGAAATGTGCCAGTTCCTGCAATCCACCCCAGATGCTGAACTTTCTGCTGCATGTTGTGATTGCAGGTGGACCTGGTTGGCATTGCAGATATCATCCATTTGATGCTGTTTGGGGATCACATCCAAGCCCATCAAGAGAATTCTGTCTGGAAAATCAGCCAAAACCTACCAGGGTAAGTCCTTTTGCAGAGGAGGCTGCTGGGAAAGGACAGACTTTTAACTTCCTTCATGTTCTTCACAATGGCACCACCTTCAAAGCTCAGAACACAACCCTGGGGCTGTTTGCCAAAAACGTTAGTTCTATGGGGACAGATTTTGACTTGCTCATGGTGTAGTGGCCTTAGTGCTGTGTAGGAGACAGTTTGAAGGTGGTTATGAGCCTAAAAGCCCAGTTGAGATGACTTTGCTTCTTCAGTCCTTTCAGACCAGACCTCTGTAGTCTATCTTTTCACTTGATAGACCAAGCTTGGAGGAGCTTGTGAGTGAGTGGGTGGTGAGGGGAGAAAAATTACATGAGCATATTGCTTTAGAAATTGAGAGTATTTTAGTTTCCTGCTTTTTTTATTCTAAGGTCTAAGCCCCTGCTGCCAGAGTTCTGTCTGCAGCAGTTGCAGAAACAGTGTGCATGCACAAGAAGGAAAATAATTTAAAATTCCAATTTAAGATTCTTTTTGGAAGCTGCTGTTTGTTCTCGGGGATTAATTTCTCCTGCTCTTCTAGCCACGTGTTCTGGCTGCAAGACCACTCTGCCTTCATCTGCCCTGTGTTCTTAGACTGAAAACTTCTGCAGGATGAGACTAGAAGATGAACAGTTTCCCACCTTAGCAATTGATAATGATTTTCCAGCACTCCCTGCTCATGACAGGAAAGACTTGAGGGATCCCTGTGGTCAGGATGAGGAGATGAGCTCCCCTCACCACGTGGATGCACTTGTGCAACCACTGCTGTTAGCAAACCTGCTGCCAATCAGGAGTTGTCCAGTTCCCTAGCAACCTGCTTTGCTTATACCTCCTATATGGCAGAAATCTGTGTACAGGAGAATAACACCTTGTTTTTCTTTCCTGGGTATATATTTGGCTTTCTCCTCCTGCCACCAGTAGTTGCAAAGCTTCTGCTGAGTCCTTGCTGTGTGTGCCAGGCTGTGCCCTGTAGCTCTTGGGTTCTCTTCAGAGGATCAGCTTAGAGCACTGGGCTGTGAAGACCAGAATCACCAGGGGTGATCATTCCCTGGAGGGTTGAATATCAATGCTGTAGAGATTGGCAGTAAATACAGATCTCACACAGAAATACTAAATAAAAGGCAGGTCAGTCATTGCTGGAGACTGGCTTTGGCTCTCTCCTGACATACTCCAACATTAAATATCTCTGAGCTATGTAAATCTGACCTGCTCTGGAAAATGGGACTCCTGTATATTAATTTGTCAGAACAAGATCTGGTTTTAACAAGATTCACTTGGGGTAGAGGGACAGACTTCTGAAAAGTGTGGCCTATTTCAATTTTTTAATTCTACAAGAGATTAAATTAAGCTACTGCAGCTGAAGCCACACAGGCCTGAAGTCTTATATCAACAGTGCAAATGAGGCACTCATTATGCAGGGATAAGGGATCTGCACTGAATCTTTTCCATTCACCCAGATCTCTTAGTGTGTCTGGCTCTTATTAATTGGCAGCACTTCCTCCAGTCAGTGTGAAGCTTTCCATGAATTGCCAAGTAAGCTCTGACAAGTTTCCTGCTGCAGGGGATCTTCACTCCAGCATCCTGGCCTGGATCAGCACTGGTGTGAGCAGCAGGAGCAGGGAGGTGATTGTACCCCTGGGCTCAGCTTTCCAGGGGAGGGGGTTTTAGCATTTTATCAGTATTGAAAAAATCTCCAAATCCTTTCTTCAGTTCCAGGAGTTTGTAGCTGTTTTATTTTCATTCGACTATTCTAGGGAACTTCATCTGTGCAGGCTTATGTGGTGTGCTATGGAAAAGCTGCATTTGAGTTTTTAGGATTATTTTTGTTGCTGATAACTCCTTAGACACACTTACCAACACGTAGCCTCCCCTGCTCTGCCTCTTGCTTAAGTCCATGAAGGAAATGGCCTCAAGTCTTGCATATTTTTGTTCTTGGTCAGGTTCTGTGTGACTTCATTATTCTAGGAAAGGTGAGAGCTCCTGGTGTAACAGTCCTGGCCAGATTCCTCCTGAGCCCACGGCTGCTGCTGGTGTGAGTCACTCAGAAAGCAGAGGCAGATCATTAGTTCCAGAGCCAACATAACCCCTGGCTTGAGGGAGAACTGCTGCAGGAGTTGGGAGTCCAGTGCCAGAGTGAAGAACAAAGGGTTAACTCTGACAGCAGTTTGCTGAGACCTTCATGAGTCACTTCACCTTTCTGTTCATGTTGTGTGGGTATATCTGTGAGAGAGGGGGTTTATTAATTGCCTTTGAAGTGTTATCTATAAACTGGCACTTGGAAGGCAGGGGAAAAAAGGTAAAACTGGCTGTAAACCACTGGTTTTTTTTCTCTTGCAGCTTCCTTTAGTATTGACCTTGCAAATGGGGGAGTAAGACTTATCTCTACCCCTTCCTCCTGAGGGGAACCTGCCAGCTTTGTTGGTTCAAAGAATGCTCTTGATAAATCCTTTAATCTCAGAGCTGGGGCTCAGTGTGAGTGGTGACAGTGGTCAGGGACACTCAAAGTAAAGAGAGTGGTTTCCACAGCCCTGTGAAACAGCCTCTCTAGTTCCTATCCAGAAGCCTACTGGAGAAAAAGGGGCCCACATGCATAAACTCAACACATTCCTGGTTTGCATTTACATTTAATCATGTGAGTGAAATTACTTCACACTTGGCTTTCCCAGGGCATTTAGTGCTGAGTGTAAATGGCAATCTTGACAGACGTGTGGTGTGTGATGCTGCTTCAGGAGAACTGCTCTGTTTGTTTGTTTTAGGGCTGTTGACAGTGATTTCTGGAGTAAACTTTTTGGGAGGCTTCTGAATGCAGATGGTAAGTGCACGGTGCCTCTGCTGAGGGAGCTGAGAGAGGAGATGAGTGAGAGGTTTGACAGCCACTTCCAGGAGTGTCTGTGTGAGTCCTTGGCTGCACTGGGAGAAACCTTCCTCCTGGAGAACTTCAGGTGATTTCAGAGAGGACAAACACAGTTTGTATAAGAGAGAGGAATTTGTTCACTTTCTATTTATTTTCCTTGCAAATGGAAGCATGGACACTGGCTGTAGCTGTTTCTGCAGATACCTCACATGGGACTTGCTCCACAATGTTGATGTTGCACCATTAGATAACCTCCTAAGTCAGAGAAGATTGGTTGTCATGACTGCCCCCTCCCCTTGTTGTATAGCTCCTTAATGTTTCATACCTGGTTCACACCACAGCTCTGAAATGGCTCTGCCCTAAGTTTAGTTGGTCCTTTGTTTAGTGTTTCATCAATAAAGTTGTATTTTGATAGCAGCTCTGTCATTAAACATCACTGCCAGCTGGTTTCAGAAGTCTTGACTTAGTATCCATGCCTGCCTGGGAACTGTCTGTGACTGCCAGGTACAAAAGCCTCTCCTTTGGTGGCACCTTTCCTGACCACATGGACTTCCTGGATGCTCAAACACAACTTGAATGGTTCTACATGGATGACTGTCATAAAAAGATGAAGTCACAAGTGAAAAAGATGCATAATTCAACTTTTGCTCCTCACTGCAAGTGTTTTACTTACTTTTGCAAGGGCTGGAGTTATGGGCTGGGCTTCCTTTGGAAATCTCACTGATGTCTAAACCTGCCCCGTGTGCTGAGGTGGTTGCAGGTTCTTGTAGGAGGTTTTGTGGGTAGACACTTGTGTTAACCTTTTATGCAATGTTACTGAAACCAAATACAAAGGCTTCATTTTATTCAAGAGAACAGAAGTGACAGGATCCAACCCCAAGGTGCTACGTACCTTAAGTGTAGAGGAACTTCTTAGACTCTGGATTTACTCCCTTGCAGCTTCTCCTACATATGAAGATGAGAGTAGGAGACTGCAGCACTGGGAATTTCTTCTCCCTGTAAAACCAAATTGGCTGTAGATGTTCTTCATTTGGTCAAATTCTCAGCCATGGTTCTGTTTGATTCTCCCCTGCTTATCTTTTACCTCTAAATTCAACTTAATTCTGTATTTTCTAAGTTTTTTTTCACCTTTTTCCCTGTTCTTTCTGTGTGTGTCCATTGCTCCTCCTCTTGCTTTCACCTGTGTCCTTGCTCTTCCAGATGCATAATGCCTCCTTTATGACCTTCATGATGGGACTATATACTCCTGTAAACAAGCTTTAATAGCTCATGTAAACTGCTGCTGAGGAACTTTTTTATTTTGATCTGTTAATGACTCAATGCTTCTTGTAATACAAGTCACTAGGTAGTCATCTATTAAGCAAGCAAATAAAAAAATAATGATCCCTCTCTAGCCAGAGTTTGGAGCAAAGGTCATTGGTAGAGCAACCAGGAGCTACTTCTGTTGGCTCTAGAAGGACTTGCATGTTGGTTAGAGTTGTTTTTTTTAGCTGAAACTTCTCTTTTGCTGATCTAAATTCCTTTTAGATGGGCTGGGGGATCTCATTTGACTGTTTTGGTTGATATTCTGCAACACTGATAGGAAAACCAGGTAGTTGGGAAAGAGAATGTTCATAAAGCATTGGTCATCCCAAGGACTTCTTAAAAAAGGTGTTTCCAGCCACCACAGAACAGCTATTCCATAAACCTCCTTCCACCAGAAAGCTCTTGAGAAGAGTCTGACCATGCAGATAAGAGCTCTTGGCAGAAGTTCAGGGAAGGAAATTTGTTCTTCAGGTCTTTCAAAGCTGTGAGTGAATCTCTTTGTCTTTAATGAAGTCTAGTTGTGCACCTTGTGGCCAGGCTGGTGTCTCCTCTGTCATCTCTGGTCTGTTGTGAGTCCTGTGAGCTCTTGGAGTGTCTCTTTTACACAATGATTAAAAAGTGATGCTGAGGAAAAACTTGCTTAAGGTCGGAGTCAAGCAGTCACTTTAAAGGGGAAAAAACCCCCAAAGCCACATCAAGGCTTCATGTGCTTAATTACAGGGGGTAGAGAGGTTTGATCATGTTCAGTTGGCAGCAGGTAACACCCTTGGCATCTGGAGAGGAAGGTGCCAAGGTGACTAATGCTTCCTGCAGGAAAGGCCACACACTTGGGTTCCAGCCCTTCTACTTGTCTTTGTCTCTGATCCGAAAACATCCAGCTCTTAAAAATAAAATAAAGGTTTCCTTGCCTAAGTAGAAATTGGGCAAAGGCTTTGCTGAGCCATTTGTCCTGTCTTTAGTTTAAAGGGAAAGAAGCATAGGAAAAAACACCCTCATTATTTCTTATGGAGAAAACCATCACTTCACATCTTGTGTCTCTCTGACCTACTTGAGAGTGGCTTCCACACACTAATTAATTCTGCTTTGGTGCTACCAAACCTACTATAAATCAGATCCAGCCTTTTTTTTTAGTTCCTGAGCTTTATGAATACTTTAAAAGCAGGCAAATTACATCTCCTGCATGTGCATCAGCAAATAATTCTACATCTTTCCTCTGCGCTGCTGCTGATTTCCCAAATAATAAATATTCCAAGATGGCTTTGGGCTAAGCTGTAACTTCTGAGGTGTTGTGCTCTGTGCTGGGCACCAGTGATTTCCCCAGCGAAGCTCTGGTGTAACAAAACCTTCAGTCCTTATTCTCCACGAGTTATTCGACTGTGGTCTCGAGAATTGGTGGTTGGAGTCTCTCCTTTAGCCCCGGGCTACGGTCCCATTAATGTGCATGTGCTTAAGAAGATTGCCCTTAAAGATGGCTCAAGGAAGCTGGAGCTCCTTTAGCAGCTCCATTCTCTTGGTTCTTGCTCTTTTACACTCGTGGTTGATCCAGCAGAACACCATGTTTGGAAACTGAGCAATGAGGAGCTTTCATTTCCATTCGTTATCTGATAGAATATTTTAAATTATTAAACAAGCCCATGTGAGCGTCGAGGCCGCTCAGCAAGGCTGGGGCTGAGCACTGCTCCTGCTCTGCTCCTAGAAATATTAGTTCCCTGCTCTCCTTTTGTAATAAGTACCAGCCAGAGTTGTTCAATTATTGATCCGGGGCTCCAGCTGCTGGGAGTGTGATTTACAGAGCAGGAGCAGCAGCGAAGGACACGCTGCTGGCAAAAGACAAACGTTAGTCCTGGGTTCAGTGTCTGTGCCCCAGCCTGGTTTGTTTTTCCAGAGCTTTGGATTCTCTCCATGCACAGTTCTTCAGGATCCCTTGAACTGTGCAATTCCTCTCTCCCAGCTAAACTCTTGTGACGCACTGTAAGACTTTAAATAATCATTCACCCCGGGGTCATTTCAGAGAGGAGGGGGAAGGTGCTGGAGTGATGCAAGATTCCCTGGTGGCTGGACAGGGCTTGTTGGGACATTCCTTCAGCAGCCACTCTAGACAGAGCCAGGAGAGGCACTCTGGACCCACACTGAGATCCACGCTTACTCCTGAAGAGCTAACCTGGCTTGTCCTTCACCTGCACCACAAACTGAGCTGGCTACAACTTGTCCTTCCCTGAGCCTGTCCCCTTGGCTTCACCGAGCAGCTCTGATAGCCCCCCCAAAAAGGTAAGTGCAGGGATGAAACCCAGCTGTGAGGAGACACCTCCTGCTTCAGCTCCTGCAGAACACTTCTACAGCCTGAGGGGAGTGAGCCATGGCTGCCCAGGGAGGTGCTGGAGTCCCCATCCCTGGAGGGCTTCAACAAACGAGGAGATGTGGAGCTTTGGGACATGGTCTGGGGGTCAGGGAGATGTTGGACAAAGGTTGGACTTGATCCTTCAGGTCCTTTCCGACCAAAAGGATTCTATGAGTCTATATCTTGGAAACTTAGATCCTGTGCAGCCAAAAGCAGCAGTTTTTATATCAAGATGTAAAATGCAAACCTCAGCTGAAAGTCATCTTGCCTGGCCTGAGACAGAAACACTCCTGGCAACTGGTGTGGGCAGCTGTGGAGATCTCTCTCATTTGCTGAACATATGGGGAATGTGTAGCAAGAACAGTCCATTTTTGTGCAATTAAACCAGTTATTATTCCTCCTCAGAGGCAGAGGAGCGGGGGTTGAGATCAGCAGTAGTTTGGTGTTTGTGCCCAGCCTCTTGCCCCAGCTGATGCTGCTCTGGAAGCTGGAGGTTGGTTCTACCAGCTGGCAAGGTCCAGGCTGTTTTCTTGAAAAATGGAGCTTTTTAACTCAAAACTGAATCGTGGACCCTGACCTGTGTCCTGGGGAAATAATTCTTCCTAGCATCCAGCTCTTGGGCACGTCCCCGTCCTGTCAGCTTTGGGTGTGATCCATGGCTGCAGGTTTGGTTTGGGTGCCAGACCCATAAATCATCCCCTTGTGACATCTGCAATAGCTTCTTAAACCACCCTTTATTCCTCCCAATTTATTCCAAACACATTCTCAGATGATTTTTTTGGCCATGTCTAAGTTTAGCATCTTCTCTTCTGCGTTCTGCAATTTTTATGTGTTTCATTACACGAGGGTTGCACCCCCCAGAGTCAAGGCAAACCCAACGATCACTGTAATTGTTCAAAGTGGTTATAAACAGTGTGAAGCCTTCCCATGGAGGTGGGTGTCAGTCCCCCCTCTCCTGGGACATGCTCTTGTCTCTCCTCTCAGAAGTAGCTGTATTTCCATAAATTATTGCCCAGATTTTTCAGGACAGAAGTTACTCTACAAACATCTTACCTGACCTCCAAACCCGCTCAGAGCTGGGAAGCTCCATCCAGCCCTAATGAATGGAGCTGACAGCACCAAGTCCATGGGCTCCGGATATTTTCCATCAAGAGAATTCATTTCTGAGACTTGTTGACAGAAACGTCAAGAGTGGATCTGCTGCCTTTGCCTCCACCCACCCCGGCACAGAGTGGGGGGGAAAAGCAGCTCTGTATAAATAGTCCTGTTCCTGTCGGATTTGTAAATTCGGTGCTTTTTGTGTCGATGACATCACCCTCTTCTCCATGGCAACTCCCTGGCTGTCAGGGCTGCAGGGCACAGAAACCGAAAGCAGCCAGGGAACAGGTTGGTTGGGGTGATTTAACTGGGGAGTGGGGCAGGGGGTGAGAGGAGGGGGTGGGAGCCATGAGCAATGGGCAGGTGAGTGGCAGCTCAGCCCCTCTGGGGAGCCAGGATCTGCTTTGATTCACTCCTCAAGCTCTGCCCCATCTTTTTGTGAGGCCTCCTCAGGAGGAGGAGGAGGAGGAGGAGGTGGGTGGAAGGCAGGCAGGCATCTCCTTCTCCATCTCCGGTGTGTCTGGAGAGCAGCACCACAGGTGACTAAGCAGGAGGAGCATCACTGACTCACTCCCCAGCTATTTTCTCACTCCCCCCTCCCATCTTTTCTGTTTGGTTTTGGGGGTTTTCTTTTTAAGCTTTCACCCAGCTTGGATTTTCCCCCAGGCCCTGATGAGAGGGAATTAGCAGCAGGTTTTCTTGTTACCTAATGCTCACAAAAATGTGCTTGTGGTTATCCAGGTGAGGAAATAACAGCCAGCTCTAAAAGCGAGAAAAAAATGAATTGTCTCTTGGATACAACCCCTTTATCTATTAAAAAAAAAGGGAAAAAAGTGCTTCTCCTTCCTGAATGTTGTCCAGGAAATACTGAAGTAACTGATGTGCCAGGAAGCTGTAAATAACTGGCCTCTTTAGCAGGCTATGGATGGAAAATACCCACTGAGAGGCAGCTCCTGCCTGGGTTCCTGAGCCCACTGCAGTGGGGAGAAGCTGTTTCACTGCTGCCTTGATTGCACAACTGGACTCTGCTGTGTCCCATTTGGGACAGGACCATAAAGGTTTAGCAGCAGCAGCTGTGGAGCTTCAGCTGGTGCAACCTCCCTGCTGCCATCAGCTCCCTGAATCCCCCCTCACTTCCCTCCCCAGGCAGCCTGGAGCCTCTGAACAGTTTATCTGCCTCCCTCCCCAGTGCCAGGAGATGTGCTGCCTGCAGAGGTGTCAGCTCCACAGTATATTCTGCATTTTGGAAATTGCATGAGATGGACTCAGGCAAGTTCTGCAGGGTCAGCACAACGCCCACGGAGCTCCCACCTCCAGCCAGGGTGCTGAGGAGCACTCTGGTTCTCCTCAGCCAGGGAGAAACTGCTCATGGGCTGCAGTTGGTGCTCCTGGAGGGCACAGGAGTCTTTAATGGCAGGTTTGTTAGGGCTGGTAACCCCTCACCCCACACCAAGGGCTCTCAGCCCTCCTCTGAGTCCACGCCTGGGGGGGGTCTTTGTGCACTAGAACCTTCATGAGGATCCTGCTCTTGCCTTGTGTGCATAAATGTCACTCAGCACTCAGCCCCATCCTCTCTGCTGAGCTCACAGCACCAGCCCACGATAAAAAAAGGTCCCAGCAAACATTGATTCACTGCGTTACAGCATCTCCATGGTCTGTGTCTCCCAGGGACAGCTCGCCAGGTTTAGCTGCAAGGCTCGGGTGGAACTGATCATCTCAGGCTCCTCCATCCCCCACCTGTGGGGATGTTCTACCTGCACTGGATCGCTCTCACACCTGTGCCTGGAGGAGGGGGCGTGGGGCTCTGACCCACCCCCTGGAGCCGGGGCAGAGGGGGGGAGGCAGCGCTGCCGGGTGGGTGCGTTTCCCTGGCTGGGAGCCTGAGCCGGCACCTTCCCGGAGGAGATTGGACCGCGGAGAATTTCTGCCTGGAGCGAGGGATGTTTCCCGGGTCTGAGACAAGCAGCGACCTGCAGGCGGAGGGGAGGACGGGCTGAATTCACTGCAGAGGAATTTCTCCGGGAGCTTTTTACAAGGTAAAGCTGCTGCTGTGGGAGGCACATGGGGCAACAGGGTCCGGTGTTCCGAGCTCTAAAACCCACATGGCTCCTCTGAAGTGTTTGTACCTTCCCGAGCTGGGGAGCTGAGATAAGTCTCCGATGTCTCCGGCACTCCCTTTTCAGGCTGGAGATTTAAACCAGCCAATAAGAACTAATTTTCTGAGGTCTGAAGCCATTAGAGAGGTGTGAGGGGAATGCTTTTAACCCTGCCTGGGTTCTAGGGGTGAATTAATGCCAGTGACTGTGCTTCTAACCTGTGCTGAAATAGAGGGATGGGCACTGGAGGATAAGTGGGTGAATGGAAGAAAAATCGAGTGAGTAGAGATGAGCTGATGGTCTATTAATTTAATTTAGTGCTTTTAAACGTTGATAGAGTATTTGTTGTTCTGTGGGAGGCAAAGTGAAGAGGGTTCCTGCCTCGGGAACTTGAGCCCAGAGGTTTTTAATAGGCTTGGCTGGAAGAAATGCTGTTGAAACAAGAGCAAGGAGCCAGGAGAGTCTTTTAAAGCATCTCTTTGAATTCCACCTCAACAACCAGTTTATCACTTTCGGGAAGTGTTTGTGGAGAGGCCAGAGAGCAGCAGAGAGCTCCTTGTCCCAGTTGCAGGCAACCTGTTTGATTTGAGGTAGGGAAAACAATGTACAGAGGTGGCTCTGGGGGAAACACAGGAGTAATAGCTAAAAAATCCTTTCCCATCAGTCTCCCCTCCCCAGAATAACCCCCAAACTGAAACCCCTCCTAGCTGGGACCCCCCCAGACTGAGAATTGTGGTGGATAAACTCTAGTCCTTGATGGAAGTGGAGCAGAGCAGGAACTTTCCAGAAGTGCTGGGGCCATTACAAGCTGCACCTGCTGAGCAGGGCAGGGAGCAGGTGGGAGTCTCTGTTGCTTTTTGCCTGCTAATTAATCTCACGCCTGTGTGCAGCTCCATTCTGCTCTTGGAGAAGGAGTAAAATGTGCTCATAAAAGCAAAACCGTCCTGTATTTAGGGAAGGGTCGTGAGGAAACTCTTGCAGCCAGAGCAGAGGAGGAAAAAACCTTGATTTGAACAATATTTCAACTTTTTAGCAGTGAAAAACCACTGTGAGAGGTGAAATCAGATGATGTCTGACTTGTTGCCTCCTCTTCCCGATGCAAGGGAAGGGATGGAGGGTGTGCTCCCTGCAGGGTGGCCTGGGGGGGTTGCTCTTGTGCCCCCTGGGCGGGCAGGGAGTGATGGGCAGGGGGCTCTGGTGGCAGCAGCCCCTGCCCAGCTTGGTGCCTTGGCCGGGCTCTGGAGCAGTCACTGCCCTTGGCTGCTGCTGCTGCAGTTTGATTCCACTCTGTAGAAGGAGTTGAGGGTGTCTGTGCCAGCTTTGCAGGCAGGAGTCATCACTCCTGACACTTGGGGAGCATGAATGAATAACTCTTACAACAGGAATCTGGGGCAGCTTCCAAGGAACTTCTGTGCTCAAGTCTACAACAGGCTGGGATCTGATTCATCACCCAGGGGCAGCAGAGGCTCTGAGGAGGTGTTTACCTGGTGTGTGGAGAACCTGCCTTGGCAGCTTTGAACAGGGTATTTAATAGGAGAGATGTGGCACCAGAGGGTAGGGGAGCAATGGGTGTGTGGAGGACACCAAAGAGGGACGTGCCTTGGTGCAGACAAGGTGGCTTTGGGGGGTACAGAAGATGCTGCTGCTTCTGGCAGTGTCAGTTGACATCAATTTAAACAGGAATTTTGCATAAGTGTTAAGCACTGTATTATCTTCATGCGCTGGTTCTTAATTAATACCCTGTATGTCTTTTTGGTGACTGGATTTGGGGCTTTTTGCAGTCCCTGGGAGACCTGTGGAGGGAAGGACAAGTAGGAGGCAGCGAGAGATGCTGCTGGAGAGTGCGAAGCACAGGGAGCTAGATAAAGGTGATCTTCATTGAGGAGGAGGATTGCTATTTAATTAAAACTAGTGCTAAAAAAGCCAGGCTCTTAGTAGTAAAAAAGATACTAGCAGGACATGAGTAATTCTTCTCGGGGGAACGTCGGAGACAAAATTACACTAATGTAATAATAAAAGGGGCCTGTGAGTGATGCTCAGAGGACCAGGAGCAGGAAGGGGTGATTCTCACTGCTAAGTTCAGATGTGGTTCAGGTCAGAAGGGACTGAAGCTGTTAAAGCACCAGCTCCTGGGGCTGTTTCAGGAGGCAGAGCTGCCCCAGTTACTGGTGCTCTCCTTGGCAGTCCCAGCAGAGGCAGGAGGTTGGGAGGTTGGGCCCCTCCTGAGCTCGTAGCAATGATGGTGGGTTAAGTGTTGCTTGTGCTCCTGCTGCTCACTCCATGTCCTCTCAGAGCTCAAAGCCAAGGATTCCAGGCTCAGACTTAGGATGACTGAGCCACGTGTCTCTCATCTGGAGGCAAACAAGGACATTAAACCATCTCTTGCTTCCCTCCCACCCCTCGTTTCTAATTTAGAGCTCTCTGCCTCCCCAGGCTGTGCTGCCCCTTCTGCTGGGGTGGTTCAAGAGCCCCAACTCATTAAACTCATTAACCATCCTCAGCTGATTAATAACCAGTGACATCATTTCTGCTCCATAGCTGCTTGCATAAGCTGCACTTCAGTTCTGGTTACTCCTTCCACTGCATCCTTCTCATCTCTGTGATGTCCATCTGCTTACCAGACGAGGCTTAGAGAAAATTCAGAATGGAAAAAAAAAAAAGAAATCTCAGAATACAGAAAGAAAAAAACACCCAAGGAGTGTAAAGGGGGTTTGACAATGAACAGAGGTACTGGGACACTGGAAGGGGAACTGTGGTGACCCAAGTGAGACAAGATCCTGGATATTTGGGGAGCAGCAAAGCAATTGTAGAACCTTTATCTTCTTATTACCTTCCTCTTTTCCTTCCACTTTACCCCAGCCTGGAAGAAGAACCCAACCAAGCAGCCACCCTCCAAACAACCCCCCTCCCATACCCAGCTGGTGTGGAAGGAGTCAGGCAGGAGTGGGTTGTGGTAGATGTGGAAGGTGGTGGAACCCAAGCCTGGCTAAACTGGAGCTCTGAGCAGTGTCCTCTCCAGTGCAGCCCCAGCTGAGGGCACCCAGGGCAGGTGTCCTGCCCCTATGATGTGGAAATATTGTATAAATATGTATATTGTACATAAAAAAAGATGTTTCAGTTCCTAAAGTGAAACTCACCCTCTGAAACTGGAGAGCAAACCCTGCTCAGCAGATCCAGCAGAGACAAGCGGCTCCACGAGCTGATGGTATCAACTTGATGGCCCTGAGCTAAACTGCTGCTCCCCTGAGAATCTGGTTAAATTGGGCTGTCTGGTGTCAGGGTTATCTCACTGGTGGCTCCCCAGTTCTCTGCTGCTCCTCTCTGCAGTGCACGGTGCCTTAGAAACGAGGATATTTTGGTTTCCTTACCCTGGCACCTCTTTCATTGGGATTAATGTTCTCGTGGACCTCAATAATCTATTTTAAATGTGGTTGTGTTCATCTTTCTGTGCCCAGGAGACAGTGCTAAAGAGGGGCTAGACTGGAGGAGTGTAGAGCAGGTCCCTGTCCTCCTGCTGTGCTCTGGGTGCCTTTTTGGGTCACCTCTGCCAACCTTTGGGTGCCTTTTTTGGTCGCCTTTGAGTCTTCTCTCAAAGCTGTGACTTCTCAAGGCATAACAGGAGCTGCAGAGCTGTGTCTAGATGGGGAGAAGACGAATGACAACCCCGGGAGCAGAGGGGTTAATGTGTGTAGTGGCCAGAAGGCTCTACACAGAGCTTAAAATAACCAAGATCAGGATAATTTGGCTTTAGAAACCATCTGGGTTTTGATTCAGTGCTCATTAAAATTCATCGTAGCCTTTTGATTGGCTTCTGGAGGAATTAAGGAGGGTGTTACCCTTTATAACGAGCACTTTGGGCCCTGGCCAAGTAAGTACATAACTGCTCAGAATAATGTCAGAAATTAACTTCTTTCCTGTAACATCCAGCTGAAAATAAGGATCTCTGCAGCACTTGTGGTAGAACTGGTCTTGAGGGGCTTTGGATGGGAGCCCAAGAGCAGATGTTGCAGCTGATTCTGGGAAGTCTCCCTGGGCAAGTCACCCCTGAGGAGTTGATGCTGCAGCAACTGCCCAGTGAGGGCACCCCCCCCATCCATCTGCAGGGATCAGGGCTCCTGAGGGTGCAGAGGAAGGTGGGGGAGATCAGACTGCAGGTCTAGAGCTTGTTATGGGGTATTTGGGCCATAAAGTGAGGAACGCACGTTTGTTGCGTTAGAAACCTCAACGTATGGAGTCATGGAGATCTTGGACCAGCCCATCAACCAGAGATGATGATAATAGACAAGATGCTCCTGTTGTGGCTGCTCCTGGTTTCTGACACTTTATTATTATAAAATATGTGGTGTTTGGTGTTAACAGAGAAGGAAAGACTAATTCTGCTACTTGCTCCCAGATCAGGCACTTCCAAAGCTCTTGGGCTTCTGTGTTCTCCTCCAAGCTCTAAATATGTTCTCCCCAAGCTCCTGCACAACAGCAGCAGAGTGATGTAGAGCTGAGCCAAGGACTTCTTTAAAGAACTTTGCCATTTATTTCCCTGGCTTTTACAGGCATGTTTTTAAAACAGCCCCTGGAACAGGCTGCCCAGGGAGGTGCTGGAGTCCCCATCCCTGGAGAGGTTCAACAAACGAGTAGATGTGGAGCTTTGGGACGTGGTCTGGGGGTGAGGGAGATGTTGGACAAAGGTTGGACTTGCTGATCCTGGAGGGCTTTTCCACCCTAAATGATTCTATGGATTTTCTTTGTTCGTGTGACCCAGAGTGTGCAGTATTGGAGGTGTGGGGATGGATGGTGAAGAGGGATCTGAGATCTGAGCACGGGGAGTATCCCTGATCCTATCAGCACCCAGGGCTCCAGCAGAGCTGGTGAACTTGCTAAACCAATTTCCAGTTCTTCAGCTCTGGTGCATTTGGGTTTTGGTTTGGATTGAACCTAGAAAGTGGGAACTGGGTTGGACTATGACCCTGGGAGACACTTGGAACCACCACAGAGCAGCAGGAGTGAGGAGAAGCCTTTGTCCTGCTGAGATCTCCAGGAGGACACCCCAGTGGCAGAGCCAGCAATCCAAGCCCTGCTCCCTTGAAATCTTCTGCTGCCCTGGGGGAAGGTAACTGACCTGTAAACCCTTATTTAAAGTGAAACTGCCTCTGGATTGCTCCCTCCTTATCTCCAGCCCTGGCTGAAGGCACCAGTTGATTACGAGGCTTTGTAGACCCGATTCCTATCTTGGGCTTCTCCTACCAGCTGCTGCTGCTGCTTTGTGAATTTGCAACACACCTTTTCTCCCAGTGACCCCTTTGTCCCTGTTGTTGGTGGGTTTTTTTCATTTCCCTGGACAGCTTAATTTGAATTTCAAGCGCTATGGAAGAGAAGAGGGACCACACTTTGATGGAAGTGCATTTGTGCCTCCTAGAGAGCCCCAGAGGAGCCCTGCTGGAAGGTCCAGCTCCAAACCACAGCCCAGCTCTATGGGTGGAATTGCCATAATTCTCACTGGGATTTCCTGAACTCATCAGCTTTACTGTGCCTTGGTGTTGGGCTTCTCGTGGAAGCTTTGTTGAAGGCAGATGAATTTTTCTTAACAGCTTTCTCAGCTCCAAACAAGTGGCCAAGAACATTTCTCCTGGCTGAGGTAGCAGAAAGACACCGTAGAGTTGGCTTGGGTGTCTCTAGCAGTGTTTTGTGAGGTTAGAAGTGCCCAGCCTTGCCTGCTGGCAGAGCAAAACGCTGAAAAGTGGTTTTTTCCCTTACAAAATCCTGCTCCAGGAGAGATGAGATGGGCTGGAGTGGGACCTATTGCAGCAACAGCTCAGGACGTGAGGTCCTGGTGCCTTCCCGGCACGGTGACGTGGACGGGCAGGGTGAGGAGGGAGGTGAGATCAGCAGATCTGACCTGAAATCTGCTGTGCTTTGAGTCTGGGGAGGGCACACGGAGCCTGGAATGGTCTTTGCTGGGGAGATAGACCAGGCAAGCACTTAGACCATGTCCCCTGCAGCACTTGAGCTCGGCCAGGGCTGGGGTGAGCGGCCGTAGGAGGAGCAGGGTGTGGGTGCCTGTGTCTGTGTAAATCTGGGAGTATAATTATTTCTATTACCTTGTGCAATCCTCTAGGTAAGGAGGGAGCAGTGGGCAGGGAAGGAGCAGTGAAATCCTTGATGAAGGGACCATTGCTGAAGGGGGAAATTAGGGATGCATCCCTTTTACTGGGGAGCTTCCTCTTCAAGGTGTGTGGGGCTGCTGGGACCGAGCTCGTGAGCAGATGGGGAAGTGTCCTCATTTTTCATTAGAGCTCCACACCAGCTCCAGGCTGCCTTGGGTTCACCTGTGAGAAGTAAACCCAGGCTCTTCCAAGCCTGGTGCCTTGTTCCAGAAGGCTGCCCTGGCATGCAAGCCCATGAAGCATCACACTTATGCAAATGTGAAGCCAGCCCCAAGCCCGGGTGACTCCCTGCAGCACATAAATGACATTTCTTCGTGAGGCTCTGGCTGGGTGGGTGACTCCTCACGACTGGCACGTCAGGGAAGCACCCGTGTGGTGGATGATGAGGATGGTTTGTGCTCCCCGTGGTGTCCCCTCCACACCTACTGGGTCGTTCCCTGACCCTCCAGCAGTGCTCTGCAGAGAGAATGTTGTCCCCTGCTCTTGACTGGGGGTGTTTACTGCTGTTAACATGAACTTTCCCCTTTTTTTGATTACATCTGTGTATGGGGCCTGCCCTGGAGGAGACGGGTTAAATCCCAGACAGAAGGAACCTGGCTGACTTTATTTCCTATACCCCAGGGATGCTGCCATGAGGTAACAGGCAGGGAAATCACTTCTTGGCAGGCTCTGGCAGGCAAGGACCTGCAAGGAAGGTAGAAGTGGTGACTGAGCTTCCACAGCCCAGTGAACAGGTCTGGGAATGAGGAGGATGAACCTCAGACCACCAGCTACAACATCAGGGCTTCCTTCACCTTCTCCAGATGAACCCCAGCTCTGTTCCTTCTCCATCATGTTACTGGAGATCTTGTGCATTCCATCTATGACTCTGGTGGTTGTACAGAGTGCAGCCTAATGAATGGGTAGGAAAAAAATGGGAATGGGGAAAGGTGGCCAAAAGGTCACGGGGCTGACCCACCACTGCTGGACAAACAGAGATGATGACAGCCCAGTGATTGCAGCAGGCCATTCATTTATTTGTTTTAAGGGTGGTTCAACAAAACCAACGTTAATAAAACGCCGAAAAATCACAGGGGTGGATTTTTAAGGCTTTTATCTCTGCTCTTTGAACCTAAAAATAACTCGGGGTTAAGCCAGCATTGTTAGTGGTTTGGAAAGGCCAAGAAGCTCTTCATGTGCAGTGGAGAAGGAGCAGCTGATGGGTTTGACACCAACTCTGACCTCTCCTGGGCTGTAATCCCCAACGTGTCCTCTGCTGATGGCACCTTCCACCCCTGCCCACCCACCAGTGCTGCTGGTGGAGCTGGTGTCCTACTGAACTAAGTGGCTTGTGGAAATCTCTGCTTCCAGGAGGCAGCAAACCCTTAAAAACAGGCAGGGCAAGAGGATTCCAGGGTGCTACTCAACTTCAACCCTCCCAGCACTGACTCATGGAGCAACAGGGGAGAAGTAAAAGTGCCAGGTCATGTGCTGCTCATCTGCAAGGCAAATAAATTGTTGGATTCTTCCATAGGCAGCCATAGAAGGAGCCATCAAAGCTTGGGAATGACAAGGAATGGGTGGCAGGTCCTGGAATCTGCAGGAGGAGCTGTGGGGATGCGTTAGAAGCTGCAGCAGCTCCAGGCCCTGGGGCTGAGGGAGAAGAGCCGAGGAGCCGGTCGGAGCTTTAATAAGTCAGCAGAGAAGTGGGGTGGGGAGGGCAGGGAAGGGCGGAGGGGAATGGGAGGTGATCTCCCCAAGGTTCTTACTGAGACCCAGCAAACCCGGGCGCCCAGGTGTGACTCTGAGCTCTTCCTCATCCCCTCTAGGGCCCAAGAAAGGAGAAGACGGAGAGGAGGGGGCGAGATGGTGCCGAGAGGCGCCTGTGGTCTTCCTTGGAGCAGGGATCTGAGGCTTCTCCAGGCAGAGAGCTGCCGTGTCCCATCCACGGCCACACCCTGAAAGCCAGGTCGGCAGCTCGGGTGCAGCAGGCACTGCACAAACATGTCAGGATTGCCTCCACCCCTTCGCCCGCTCCCTCCTGCCCTTTCCCGGCGTGTCGGCGCATCCTGGAGCGTTCCCACCTCGCCCCCGGTGACGGGGCCATGAGGAGCCCGGGGTAAGGTCCCTGCCCAGCTCTGGGGGTCACCGTTGATGGGTTGGCTCTGGAGCAGGGACACCATTACCCTCCTGGCTCCGCTCGGGTGATTTGTTTCCTCTGTTTACAGAGGACTGGGTTTGTCAGGTTGAACTAACGTCTTCACTCCCCAGTGGCGGAGCAGCCTCGGCTTAACCCCTTCCCTCCAGAGCTCAGCCCAACCCTGCGAGCCCAGTGCCAGCCCAGGGCAAGGAGAGAACCCAGTGGTCCAGGGGGTGACACGGTTATTTTTATTTTCTCCTCGAGGAATGGTTCTGGAAGGCAAATAAAACCAGGAGGTGGATTCCTTTGGGAAGGAGTTTCCTTCATCTTGACTCCTATAGCCCAGCAACACCCTCCTCCAATCGGCTTTGCTGCATGACAGTGGGAGAGTTCCCCTCCAGACCCTTCTATCTCCTCTCACTTGGAATTATCCTCCAGCAGCACCGGTGCAGCAGGACTGCCAGTAAGATCTTGCATTTATTTTGCTTCCCAGTGGCTTTTAGGTGGGCTGTGGGTCTGTGGTGCCTGGGGTCTAGAGATGCAGCCTATAGACACTCGAGGTGATGAGGAAAACACATTGTTGGATCTTGAGGGGTGATGATCTTAGAGCATTGAGGTGAAGAAGGGGTTAAAAACTACTCTGGGTGATGCTTGAGAGAGCAGACAGCATGTCAGGAACCTGTGTGCTCATTGAGACATGGCAATATCTCCTCCTAGGGCTCTGGGATCCGCAAGGACCCTCCCCCTGCCCTGTGGAGAGCTCTGGTTGACTCCCCAGTTGAACCCCTGGTGTCTCCATTCCCCACCCGGCTGCTGCTTTGCTGGGATCTTCTCAGCACCCCCACCCAAACCACGCTGTGCTCCTGCCGTGTATGGGTGAGGAGTGTTTTGGCTGCCTAATCTCCTCCTCTTTAAGCTCCCATCTACAATTCTATTGGGCATTTGTACCTAATTATTGGTGTGAGGTGGTAACCGACCTACCCAGGTATTTACAGCTCCAGAGAAGAGCCCTGTCCATTCACCTTTGCTTTCTTCTTTGCCAGGACATTAGAGCTTTAATGTATCTGGGGACAGAGCGCTGAGAAAACCCCAGAAGAGAAGTTTGTGGCTGGTGAGTGAGATCTCTCAGGTGTGTACATAGGGTAAGAGGTGTCTGCTGAGCCCTCCTCTGCTTTCCTGAGTTCTGGGCTGGAGTCAAGCCTGAGGCAGCCCCTGGGCAGGTGCTGGGGACAGGAACGCTGCTGCATGGCTCTGCCTCTAACCCCCTCCTGCTGGGAAGCCTCATTCCTGGCTGTGGTGAGGCTGTACCTTGATTTTTATATGGGATGTGCAGTAAGGGGGAGCAGTGGTTAATGTACCTAGTATGGGAGCTGCTCAAAGAGGGGACAGAGCCACCAGCAAACTCTGCTGGGTTAGTGACTGTGCTCCCAGGTGGAGCCTCTTCCATGTGCAGGGGTTGTTTGGGTGGGTGAGATGAGTCTACCTGGAGAGAACACCCTGGGTCCTGCTGCCAGGGTGAGAAACTCAGCTCTTGCTTGGTCACAAAGTGATTTTCACTCCCAAGATGAAGCGCCATAAAACTTTGGCTGCCCTGCCTCCAATCAAGGGAGAAAAAACCCAAAGCACTTTTTAACCTACTTCTGTAAGTGCTCAGGGAAATTTGCAAGCAGAGAAAAGAGAGAAATATTTTGTGTAAATCGTGTGAACCAGCTTGGACCAGCCAACACCAACTGGAAGGACCAGCCCAGCTGGGTTTGGAGTCCTGCCTGGCACAGATGGTTTCCTGAGGGTCCCAACAGAGATCTCAAGAAGTTCCATCACCTTCAGAGTGTCCATCAGCTCTGGACGTGTGCAGGACCTCAGCCTTAGTGATGATGATGAGGCTGATCTTCCATTTGTCTGGCGTAAGAGAGAAAAATGAATGTAGGGTGATGAGAGACTGAGTTCAAATCTACTGCCCTCAAAAAAAACCCCTCAGGAAATTACACTTACCCTGGGGCTGAGCCATTGAAATGTGTAGTGTTGGTGATTAGATTTTGTAATTAATTGATGAGCAGAGCACACCTGGAGACAATAACAGCTATTTACCTTTCTCTGTGTTGAGTGCCCCTTAGGTTTCAATGTATGGAGGGCTGGGTGAATGTTCATGCTCAGGGCACGTGTTTGTCCTGTCCAAGGTGAGCAGAGCTGATGCTCCTGAGGAGAAGACTTGTCTGTTGTGGTTGGAGTGCTGGCAGCAGGGAGCAGGAGGCAGGTTGTGGGGTTTACATAGTCTTGGTTTGGGGCACACTGCCTGGGCTAAAGCTTTCCCATCAGTTTTACCAAGTAGAAGGTTGTTGACAGCAATTAAATCCATCCCAATCCCACTTTGGGAGGACTCGGTGACCATAAATAGGGGCTAAGGTTGCTCAGTGCTGTTTGGAAGGACGTTTAACCCTTGTCTCCACACTTGGGGGATTGCTGTGGTGTCTCCACCAGGCCTTTGCCATGGAGGTCCCCTTGTGAGCAGTTGGCCGTGCTCGTTGAACATGCAGCTCCTGCTTGGTGCTTCCCCACCACGGACATCTGCAGAGCTACAGCATCCCCCAGTGTGCTGGAGGCAGCTGGGTCCGTGCTCCATGAGTGGAGGAGCCCAGGGAGGTGCCAGGGCAGAGGCAGAGCTGCAGGACCCAGCACCTGGAGCTCCGAAGGGCTGTGCTGAAGTCGTGTGTTCCCCAGATGCAGCCTTGGCTCCCTCCCCTGCCACGTGACCCCGTGTGCCAGATGTGGCCCCTTGCACTTGTCCCAATGTAACCTCCTTCCTGGTATGTGAGATGTTGCTGCTCATGTGAATTTCTGGAGACAGAACCTTAAATGTCCTTGTTCCAATCTCAGCAATGCTTTTATGCTCATCCTGAACGGATCTGTCGCACGAGGCAGTGGAGAGAGAAGCTCCGTGTCCTTCAAGCCCTTCTTTGAAGCTCTTTGATATTTGGATTAACAGCAAAACAGAGCCACTTATTTTTAACCCTGATGCAGCCTCCGTGACAAAATCATGGCAGCAAACCCCTTGGAGCAGGGTGGTTACTCTTTGGATGTGGAGCAGTGGAGTGTGTAAGGCAGGTGTCAAGGAGATGTTGATGTTTGTAGGTCCAGAGCAGGACACGTCAAGCATTTAAAAGGTTGGGAAGAGGGGTCGTGGTTGTTACGGTGGCTCATGACCTGCAGCACACACCTCACTGGCTTTGGGAGCAGGGATGCCATGGGGTGCAGCCTCCCCTTGGTGCTGCAGTGGTTGGCTCACCAGAACCTCCTCACCAACCCAACACGGGTGGGAAAGGGCTCATCTCGTAATGAGGACGTTGGGTTGGAGGGGAGGTGTGGGTGTGAGTTGTCTGCCCAGCTGGTGTCTGTCCTGCTGTCTAGACCTACGTGCTGGTGCCAAGATCAAACGTGTGGTCGGGGCACCTCTTGGCTCCCGCTGGTGCTTGCAGCCGTGTCTTCTCTCCATGGAAGCCTGGGTGTGTTGGGCCTGGATCTGGCCTTGATAGGGAGTTAAAAAGCAGCCAGGAGACGTACCTGGGAGCTCTTTCAGGTGTGCTGACCTAGACATGGCTGGGAAGGAACCAAGCTAGTAATTTCTTCTTGCTGTCTCGCCTGCAAATGAGGGTAATGATTCCTTCTTCCCTGTCTGCTCAGGTGAAACCTCTGCAGGGTGGGACCTGGCTTCAGAGACAGGCACAATGGGACAGCTGGGATTTACAGGGGACTGGAAATAAGGGAGAACTTTGTTATTTCTCAGGGGAAAAGCCCATTAGCATCTGGGACGTGCCCGTGCTGGTTTCGGAAGGTTCAAGAGGTCTTTGTGAGTGCTTTTATATGTCCCAGGATGGATTTGGTCTGGTACAGCTAAAACACCTAAAACCCATCCCTGAGCAGCGTCCAAAACAAGCTCAGCAAATAGGGATTCACTGTTTTTCAGGGTTTAGCCCTAATTTATGAGCAAGGAAATGGAGCAGGGGAGAAAGAGGCAGCACCGGAGCCTTTGGACCCAGTTCAGAGGAGGCACAGCAAAAAAACCCATCAAGTGACTGTGTCCTTCTCATTTGTCAGAACCAAACCCACCCATATAACAAATATGTCTCCCCCTAAGCTTGTTTCTAATGTAATATTAATGCGTGTGTGCATTTGGGCAGGATTTAGAGCATTTCTGTGCTGCTGGTTTGCTCTGCCACGGCTTCACTGCTGGGGGCTGGAGGGGGAGGGAGAGGAGGGGAGGGAAAAGGCTTGAAATCGGGGAAGAGGAAGCACAGCAAGAAAATATCCACTCCTCCTTTAGGAGGGGGGAAAAAAGTCCCTACCCCATTATTTCTCAAGCCAGAACTGCAGGTGACTGTGGAGGTGACAAGGGGCTGGGTTCTTAGGTCCCATTTCAGACCATTTTCCTTTTCTCCCCCCCTTTTTGCTCCCCCTTTCTTGTTGTTTCTCACTGTGTGAAGTCACATTTAGGTTTGCCAGCTCCTAGGGAAGGAACCTGTCATTTCCCTTTGTCTGCAAACTGCTCTGAACGTTTGTGGCTTCTTATAAATAACAATCATGTCAGAAGCCTCGGGAGGGTGAACACCAGGATTTGGGAAGGTCTGGAACCCAGTGAGATACCACGTGTGTGTATGAACACGTATGTGTGTGAACATGTGCACATAGACACCAGGGTAGGTTTAGGCTGGATATTGGAAGAAGTTCTTGAATATGAGAGTGATAGATCACTAGAACAGGCTGCCCAGAGAGGGGGTGGAGGCCCCATCCCTGGAGACATTCAAGGTCAGGCTTGCTGGGGCT
The DNA here is from genome assembly GCA_013401335.1 of Brachypteracias leptosomus. Classification (NCBI taxonomy): domain Eukaryota; kingdom Metazoa; phylum Chordata; class Aves; order Coraciiformes; family Brachypteraciidae; genus Brachypteracias; species Brachypteracias leptosomus. Next base: position 276,093 of record VYZX01002249.1, on the reverse strand, counting down.
CTGAGCAACCTGCCCTAGGTAGAGATGTCCCTGCTTCTTGTAGGGGGGTTGGACTAGATGAGCTTTGGAGGTCCAGTCTATGATTCTATGACATGAATTGGTAACAGCCTCTTTAACTCATTCTGAATTTGAATGTACTCCATGACAGTGACCTGCACAGCAGCTGATGGAGAGAAGTTCTTCCTTTCCCCTGGTGGGTTCTCTGGGTTCCTCTCCATCTTCCTGCCCCAAACTCAGCATATTCCAGCTCCTCAGGTCCTGCAGGGAGAGTTCTCCTCCACCCCCACCTCTTTTTGCAGCTGGCCAGAGCAGTTTGGTGTCATAGCTGGGGGAGCACTTGGAAATACTGGGAATTGCTCCTCTCAGCCCAGGGACCAGCTGGGGCAGGAGGAAAGCAGCGACCTGGGTCCAGCTCTGTGACCATGAGGAGCGAGCCCAGAGCTGCAGCAGGGAGGGGGAGGGAGAGCTTATTTTTATCTGGAAAGCACACAAGTGATGCTGGAGGAGCTCCTGCTGCTCGCCAGCATCAGGTGTAGGTGTGAGTGGAGCAGCCCATGGAGAGCAGGACACCCAGGCTGGAGTGTGGCTCAGAACCCCGGGCAGGTGCTGCTGCTGCTTTGTGTGACTCTCTGAACTCAGTGTTGTCACAAGCAATTCCTGATAACGTTTATCTACTTTATTTTTTCCCAGCAGGATTGATTGTTCCTGCTCGGGTTGCTGCCTCCCAGCCCTTCCCAACTCCCCTTCCCTCCTCTCTCCTCCATCCTTCATCTTCCCACCCCTTCCTCTCATCTGAGCCTGACCCTTCTCTCTTCTCGCCCCTCCTTCCCTCCCGGTCCCTCCCCCTGCTCTGCATCTGCTGGCTCTGGGATTTTTATTTTTTTTTTTCCCCCTCATGCTCCCTGGCAGCTGTGACAGCCCTTGGAAGTGGATCCTCCAGGAACAGCTACATCTGGAGTTGGAAAACCTAACGTGGTTTCCCGGGCAGCAGGGATGGATCGCTGAGAGAATCTCCAGCTCCGACTGCTCTGGTCTGGTGGTAGAGACTTTTCTTATCTCTGTTTGTGCCATTCCGTCCAGTGCAGCTGTCAGCAGTGGATGAGGGGCTAAAGTCGGGGAGATTATTGTAAAATCAGTGTCACTGTGTGTGTGGTTATCTCAGGGGGGTGCTGGCTGTGCTTGGATACAGGTCGAGCTTGGTTTGCTGAAATCCTATATGCATAAAATGTTCTGGTGAATTTCTTTTCCTGGGTGAGAAAAGGCCTGTTTTATGTGCTTTATTTAAATATTCTTTAGCTGGGTATGGGGAAATACAAGGAAATAGCTCCTGCATGGAAAGCACAAAGTGAGGCTGGTTAAATACAGCCCTTCTCACTGAGGTGCTCAACCTCCAGCCTGCCACCACCCCCTGCGTTTCAAAGCACTATTTTTAGTGTGAATTTGGTGTGGATTTAATGCAGTGTGCCTTTAAACCACCTGTCTGATACTGCAATGTCTTGATAATCGGAGGTTGGTGCTGGCTCTATAAAGCAAATGTCACTGGAGACCCGGGGGCTCCTTGTGCTGGGGGTTGATTATGTTTTGTGGGTTTTAGATGTCTATTAGAAGCCAATAAGGTTGAGGGAGGCCACGCCAGCCTAGAATTGACCATGAACTTGGTAGATGCTGCTGTGTGGGTTTAGGGAGTGTGGTTTTGTATGTGGGATCTAAGTGAGGGTCAGGTGTTGATTGACAGGTGGAGGGATTTAATGTAAATAGATAAATGTGGGTTTTATCCAGACTGAGATGCTTCTGTTTGGGGCCAAAGTATCACCCCAGCTGTCAAAATCTGAATTTTGAGGTAGTTTAGCTGGATTATTTTCTTCTTATGGGGAAATGATTGAAATGTTCAGGCAAGGATGCTACAAGTGCCAATGGTCGGGGTGTTTGTGACACCCCATTTTACAGGACCCCTGGAGCAGGTAAAGAGCAAACCCAAGAGACATCATGGGCTACACCCTGAATATCTTCTTGTGATGAGGATGAGATGAGGGATGAAGCTGGGAGAGTAGGAGCAGGAGAAGGAAAGATGCTGAAGCTCTGTGTGGACATGGCCCCACTTTGGTGGCCCAAGTAGCTCTCATATAATCGATGATCCAGAACCAAACCTCTTTCTCCAGCCCTACAGATAACTTCCTACTTTCCTTGGTGGCCAAGGAAGCTCCTCAGGAGCTCCAGCTCTTGGTCTGTGCAGCCCCAGCACCACGAGCTGTTAAATCTCTTTCCAGGATTGTCTGTGATTTCTTTTCCCCCTTGAAGAATTGCCCTATGACTTTAGTCTTGATTGTTAGTTAATATGCAGCACCTGAGGGGCCTTGGAGATGAATCAGTGTTTGAGGAGCTGCAATACAGACCTGGAGCACTGAGGCCCTTCCCATAAGCTCTCCATTAAGATGTATTTGGGTTTTCATTGGAACCTATTCTAAGCAAAGATCATTCTGGCTGCAGAACCTCCTGCAAGCAGAGCAGTTGCTTCCAGCCTCTTGGGTGGGTGGTTTTTTAGTTGCCCAACCTTTTGGTGGCTTTCTCAACTGTGAGGGACCTTTAGTGGGCTCCTGGACACAGTATTGCAAGGGACATTGTCGGTGGGTGAGGTCTGTGTGTCACCAAGGATGGGTTAAGTGATGTAAAGATCCTCCTGTGACTTACAAACTCTTCCCATCCCAGCGACCACAGGATCCTGGTACCCAGATTTTGAGCCAGTGTTGATGCAGTTTCAGGATCCCAGTCCAGCAATAGGAAGGAAAGTTGATGCTCTCCTGGTGGCTGCACTTTGCTCCCTAAACAAGGTTTAAGTGGAGCAACCTGGGAAATGTTTGACATATATTTTACTGTGGGGGGGGGAAAGCACGAGGTGTGTTGGTCTTTGAGAGCAGGGTCCTCTAGGAGTGTCTTCGTGTTATCTCTGTGGGTGTCCTGTGTCTCTGACCCTTGTGAGTGTTTATTCAGCACTAATGGTTGGGAGCTGAGGTCCTGTGCAGGGCGACATCAGAGTTGAAGATGAAGTGGCAAAAATCCTCTACCATTCATTGCTTTAAGCTAATAATGAAGTTGTCAGTGGAAAGGGAAGACCCTATAAACTTTTTTCCCCTTACTGGTGGCTGTCAATTGCTTTAAAGAAACCTGTGCAGCTTTTTTCCCAATCTTGAGAACTTTAGCACTGACCTACCTGAAAGGTTTTGGGGCTGGGTCTCTCTTTTGTCTCACCTCTCATTGTGTGGTTCATCCCATGCAATTTTCATTCCCAATTTCAAGAAGTCCTGAAACTTTTGGCTTTCTCTCCATCTGCATCTGGTTTTTTGGCTCTACTGTCTAAATTCAGCTTGTGAATCTCCCGTGTTTGGTTATATTTAAGGCTTAGCTGGTGTCAGCTTGTTGCAGTTGTAATGGCTGTTCACACAAACTGTCTCTCTCAGCCCCCAGGGGAGAGGAATCTTGGTTTTTAATTTTAGCTTCTCCAGCTACCTGCTGACAGAGTTTGATTCCCACCTACCACCTCCTCCCTCTCTCCCAAGTCCTCTGCTCAGCCAGAAAAACTGAGCTCCAAACCCAGTCTGAGGCAGCTCTTCCTTTGGCAGTAATTCTGTTGTATTTAAACTGGCATTAAATGGGTATTAGTGACTTGGAGGAACCAGTGAGGAGACAACCTGAGTTCATAACCACCCTTCATTCCAGGCGTGTAGTGGAGTCCACACTAAGTGGCTGGACTCCAAACCCATTTCACCTTGGTACAAACCTGCAAGATAGAAACATCCATCTCATATATACATTTAAAATGTTTGGCTTTCTTTGCCTCTGTTTCCTCATCTGTAAAAGCAGATAATCAGCTCTCAAAGTGCTTGTCACTGTTGGACAAAGGTTGGACGTGATGATCCTAGAGGTCCCTTCCAACCTAAGTGATTCTGTGATTCTTAATACATTGTAGTTAACTCCTATAATTGATTTGTGAGGTCACTGACCAGCCCTGGCCCTGCGAGAGCACTGATGGCATCTCCTCCTCTCCTCCAGGCACCATGTTCCGCAAGAAGAAGAAGAAACGCCCGGAGATCTCGGCTCCCCAGAACTTTGAGCACCGTGTCCACACCTCGTTTGACCCCAAAGAGGGCAAGTTTGTGGGGCTGCCCCCACAATGGCAGAACATCCTCGACACGCTGAGACGCCCCAAGCCCGTGGTGGACCCTTCGAGGATCACGAGGATGCAGCTCCAGCCCATGAAGGTAAGAAGAAGATCCAGTTCCTTGGGGAGGCGCGAGTTGAGGTGGTGGTTCCATTGCCCTGGATGCTTTTCAATGGGGCTGAGGGTGGGATCCATGAGGAATTCAGAGTGTGGGCTTTGATAACTCTGTGGTTTTGGGTGGTGATAGTATCTTCACCAGAACTAAGGGCAGTGGTGTCCTTACCTGCTGTGGTGTCGCTGTTGAAGCGACCAGCTGCTGCCTGGCACTATGGCAAGGACCTGTGAGAGCTCCCGTGGTAGCTGCCAGGGCCTAGGACGTGCTCAGCTGCTGTACAGGGAAGGGAAGAGGAGAATTGATGGAATGACCTCTTCTGGCAGGTTTGTGGTTCTCATGGGTGAGGAAATTTGGCTGGAAATTGAGTGGGAGAGAGTTGGGTGGCACTAGGTGGCTGCTCATGGATGGTGAAGTGAGTGAGAGACAACAAGGAGCTGGATTAATCTGGGATTTAGGCTAAAAGGGTTTACAAAGCAGCATTTTAATAGAAAGTGGGACCTAGTAAAGAGGAGAACATCCCTAAACCAAGTCCTTCAGTGAGGAGAAACAAGTGCTGCTGCTGGTAGGTGCATGGGTTCAGGTGGCATCTGGAGAAGGGGTGTCCAGAAGTGATGCAGGGACCTGCTGTGTGGAGAGAGGCACGTTCATGGTGACCTCTTGGAAAGGGAACTGAAAGGTGGTGGCAGAGTTATTGCCTTTAAAGTCTTGCTACCTTGTGGGGAGCTTCTGTTCCCAGTTAAAAAAGCCCCACAGGGGCCTCGAGACTGAAAGGGAGGTTGTAAAATAGAGATGATGCTATTTGGGTTTTAGGAGGGCCATAAAAGAGGATGGTTGTCCAGCTGATGAATAGATTGAGCTTTTGGTGGAAAGGTGCTTAAAATGTGGGGACTGGATGGAGTATTTTAGTGCAATGAGAGCATTAGTGCAAATTGGAATGGGACATGGGGATCTTGGAGCAGAATGCTGGTTTGGAGAGGAAGAACTTGCTGAGGATGAACAGGTGAAAGAGAAAAGGGAGGAGGTGTCTCCTTCTGGTGTATGGTGTGCAGAAGGTGCTTTGAGGTTCCAAATGTAGTAGGAGATAGGAGCAGAATGGAGAGAAGAGAGAAAATGTGTAATAAGAGCCCAACTTGGTTAGATCAGGAGCTCTCTAATGAGCTTAAACTGCGGGAGGATTGCTCAGAAGGGTGGAAACTAGGTCAAGTTATAAAGGGCAAATAGAAAAGAAATTTCTGTAGGAGCAGAACTGGGAGGCCAGGGCACAAAAAGGAGATGTTATTCTCCAAGAACAAAAAGGGCACCGAGGAAACATCCTGAGCACACGGGGGAGCAGAAGGAGGATGAAGGGAAGAATTTGTTCACTGCTCGTTTGGGGAGAAAGTTAATTACAGATGGCACTGAGGATTCTGAAGTGTTTAATGATTTCTCTTCAGCCCTTATTGGAAAGGTTAAGTGTGATCTGGGGCTGACACTGCTCAGGAGCAGGGAGGGACCAGAGCTGAGGCTGGAGAGGGAACAGGACATGGGCAGAAAAGAGACTTTTTTTTTTTTTTTTAGCTAAGTTACATCTTCCCAAGGCAGCTGGAGCTAATGGAATTCAGGGAATTGCAGATCAGGCAGAGTCATCTCAATTCCCAGAAAGACTGGAACAAATAAGCCAGTAATCTATTTGCAGGCACTTGTAGGAGATAAAGGGGAAGAGCTGCCAGTGAGGAGTTATCCAGAAGAAATCATGTTAAGGGACCCAAATTCTGTCAGTCACAGGGTACCAGGGTTGGGGTGGTGGAGAAATCAAAGCTCTCTCCTGTACCTGGGCTTCAGTTGTGCTCCTGACATGACCTGTGCCATTCCCAGAGCAGGTTTCCTCCAGCATTATGGAAAACATATTCCAAAGAACAGTGTGAGGCATCACTGACAAAACAGGAATGTGCATAAAGGGATTTACTGGGGTTTGTCCCCAGCCTAATACTGGCCAAGACTTTCATGTGTGACTTGTTAAACCTGTAGATGGTAAAAGCTGAAAGGAGGTGAAAAATCTTTCAGAGAACAAGGACAGACCCAACAGCCTCTAAAAACTAGGGAAGAATCTTCAACTAATACTGTTTGTTTTCTCCCCAGTAGTAAAAGTGTAAATACTCTCCTAGACTGCATAATGTAGTTGATTATTTCTGGTAAACTCCATTTGAACAGATTCTTGTTCAATGATACCAACCAATAGTGCAATTTATTTGTTTTTAGTGCTAATTGGCCCTATTAAGCCCTTACACACAGAGTCCAGGACTCAGCTCTCCCAGCTGACATGTACTGTGTGTATCTTGTAAAAAGTCACTTTTCTTTTTACAGTTATAATTCCTACCTTTTGGTCAGTAAATGATGATCTGCCACATCATTAGACACGAGTCTCTGGAGTGACCTTTGCCCATCTGCTTTGGATTAGCTGGACCCTCGAGATTCCTTCCAGCTCTATTTTGAGTTGTTTTCCCAGTTTGTCCCAGCATTGAACCACCAGTGAGCACTGGGAAGGAGCCTCTTTCTCTCCCATCTGCCCATGCCTGTGGGGGCATCTTGGGGTGTTCATGTCACCCTGTCCCTGCTCAGGCTCATTCCCCAACCAGTGCTCTGAGATAACCTGGTACATGTGGGTCTCTCTAATGGCTCTATTAGATGGACAGAAGACTCTTCCCACCTTCAGATTTCAGAGGCTGGTTTCTGACCATTTATTTTCAGTATTTTTTAATCTAAAGTGCTGGAACCAGTTTGTGGAGTCCATGTCCATGTGGTGTTGACCTGGCAGCAGCTGGGGCCATGGATGTGATGGGGGATTATTGCTGCTCAAGGACCACAGAGCAGAATTTCCCCCCTGGTGCTGTTGTCACAGCATCGTGAGCTGGGTTGTCCTTTCCTCACCTCGTTTGACAAGCTCTTCTGCTCTGCCTCTCGCTCTCAGGGGCTGAGCAAAGCCAAGTGCTCATTTCATGCACTGTGGTGGCTTCTGCTGAAGTGACTGGAGCTGCTAAATATTAGTGCTGGGTGTGATTAATTCAGCATCTCTAGAAGATCCCTGGAGTTCAGTTAGCAAACAGGAGATTGCCATCACCCCAGGGAAGGACTTTCCTCAGGCAGAGACTCGTGGACGTGTAGGAGTGAGCCTGTGCTGTGGATTTCTGGGGAGAAATGAAACATTTTAGTCCTCAGCATTAAAAAAAAAAAGCTTCTGTAAGCTTTTCAGCTCCAGAACAAACAAGGTAGAGCTCTACATAACACACCGACAGCTTCAAGTGTCCTACTTGTCCAGGGCTGGTGCTGGCTTGGATGGAAGCCTGGTTCTCCATCCTTTGCTTACCAGGCAGTTGGGAGCTGCTGTGACCCTTTGTTCATCAATTTAATTACAATAGCTTGGCAGAGCAGAGCAGGGATGCGGGGCTGGCACAGCCTGGGCTGCACCGGGCAGGAGATGCATCAGCAGAGCCCAAGGGAGGCTGATGACAACGCTGTGGAGGGTGCTGCAGGAGAGGGTGAACCTGGTGTTGGGACAGCGAGGGGATGGTTGCAGGTGGAGCTTGTAGTTCTTCTGAGGACTGATGTTCTCCAGAGCTTGTTGGGCCTGAGTTGGGGGTGTAGAGCAGCAGAATGTCAGCACTGGACTCAGGAGTGCTGAAACCACCCTGGGTTTGCTGTAATGTCCTTTCTAGGTGGCTGCAGCAGCAGAATTCCCTGTTCTGGCTGAAAGCCTCCGACAGAAGGATGGAGCCCAGTGATGCCTTTTGCCCTTCCCCTCAGGAAAGGACGATGAAAAAAGGGCAGAAAGCAAAATTTCTCATTTTTTCCTGAATTCCTTGAGTCTCCTTTGGTTGCACACATACAATCTGACCTCTGTCAAGACAAACTGAGCCTCAATTCCTACAGCTCTAACTTTTTCCCCCTTTGCAGACCGTGGTGAGGGGCAGCACGGTGGAGGTGGAAGGATATATCTCCGGGATACTCAACGACATCCAGAAGCTTTCTGCCATCAGCTCCAACACCCTGAGGGGCAGGAGCCCCACCAGCAGGAGGAGAGCCCAGTCCCTGGGGCTCCTGGGGGAGGAGAGACCCCCGGACATGTATCTGCAGAGCCCTGAAGCAGACTGGGCAGACAAGTACGGCAACTACCTCAACTGCAACGGTGGCACCAAGGTGACCCGGAGACAGACGATGTGGCCAGACTACAAACCCCGGGGGGAAGGACAGTCCCATCCCAACGGGATGGTGATGAAGGCACAGTCCCTGGGGCCCTCGGAGTTCCAGGGGGCCGATGGCAGCTGCCTCCAGCGCGCCTCTGGTCTGCAGCACATGCCAACCCTACCTGGGGAGGGCGAGAAGATGGGGAGGAAGAGCTCAGAAGAGTGTTGGCCTCAGCCTTGTCTCGTCCGACCAGCAGCCTCCAGACCCTCTGGGGAGGGCAGCCCGAGCTCCAAATCCAGGGAGAACAGCCTGAAGAGGAGGCTGCTGCGCAGCGTCTTCCCCTCCTCCAGTGGCTCCAAGTCAGGACCTTCCCTGCAGATCAAGGTAGAGTTATTTGGGTTTTGGAGGGATGCAGGGTGGGCTCCACAGCTCCAGAGGTGCAGCTGAACGGTTTTAATTGCAAACATCCTGCATAGCCATCTGTTATCAGTATGATTAATCACAGAATTGCTCTGGTTGGAAAGGACTTACAAGATCACTGAGCTCAACCATGATCTATCTCTACCAGACCATTTCTACACCACATCCTGGAGCACCCTGTCTAGATGGCTTTTAAATACATCCAGGGATGGGGATTCAACCACCTCCCTGGGCAGCCTGGTCCAGTCCTTGACAAACCTTTTGGTGTAGAAGTTTTTCCTAATGTCCAACCTAATCCTCACCTGGTGTAACTTAAGTAACTAAGGACAGGACAAGAGGTGATGGCCTCAAGTTGCACCAGGGGAGGTTTAGGTTGGACATTAGGAAGAAGTTCTTCAGTGGAAGAGTGGTCAGGGACTGGCCCAGGCTGCCCAGGGAGGTGCTGGAGTCACCATCCCTGGAGGGGTTCAACAAGTGAGTAGATGTGGAGCTTGGGGACATGGTCTGGGGGGCAGGGAGATGTTGGACGTGCTGATCCTGGAGGTCCTTTCCAACCTCAATGATTCCATGGTTAAATGCTGTTTTAATGAGCATGAATGTGCTGCTGCCATTTGGGAAGCTGCCATCATTTACATCAGGAATGTGTTTTTTCACCCATACAAAGTAGAGCTCCCTCAGAGCTGGTTGGTGGTGGCTCTATCTGCCAGGCTGCCCACGGCAGGACTGTTCCCATCTGCACCCACTGTGCTGTCAAGCTGGAACCCTGGCTGCTGGGTTCTGGTGAGGACAGGCCAGCTCATCACTGACTCCCCCAGCACATCCATCCTGAATGGGTGACTCACTTCTTAGGAAACTGGGAAAAAAACACCCTGGTTCCTGTTACTGGATGGGAAATGTAGCCCCGGAGGCCACTGCTTCCAACTCATCCCAGCCCAACCCAGCCCTCGTTGTCCTTGCACAGCTGCCTGGTGGGTCCCGAGCTGAGCTGGGGCTGGGCCAGGCTCATTTAGCAGGCGTGGAGTCCTTGGGCTTGGAGGAGGGTGATGGGAACCACTGACCCGACAGCACTGACTGTTCCGAGGAGCATGGTGGGGTGGGGCTCTCTCTGACCTGACCTGTAGGATCAAGCTCGAGGCTTTCCAGCAGCCTTCTCCCTCTGGGTTCCACCTCGGAGGGAGTGGGGTTGGAAAGGAATGTGGGTCTTGGGCAGCACAACCTCCACTTGCAGAGTCTCTGACTCTGGGCTGGCTGGAGCCCCGACAGCCTTAGGAGAACTGGCCACCCCTCCCTTCTCTAGCAAGAGGGTCCTGGCCAAGCCCAGCACTTCCTCAAGGAGGAGAGGAGGTTATGGTCAAATGGGGTGTGTGTGGATGTGCTTGGGTGTGTTTGAACTCCAGCTGCTTGTGAGAGGAGCAGGGAAGACCTCGAGGTTATCTGGTCATCTCCCTGCTCCACTGAAGGACCATTGTTTATCTGAGCTGTTCCCAACAGCCTCCCATGATTAGAAACTTAATCTCCCTCAGAAATGCAGATGATGATGTGTGAGAAATGCATAATTGCAGATGAAATAGAAAAGGGATGTAATTGACTTGGGTACAAGGAGGTGGGTCCTTGACTGGCTGCCCATGGGGAGGTCGAGTGCTCTCCCTCTTGAGCTAACATGGGGAAGGAGCAGGAGAACCAGAGACACCTCGAAATATCCAGAGACACCTCGAAATATCCAGAGACACCTCAAACCATGCACGTAGGGGCTGTCAGGTTGCAGGAGATGACACTGGTGGGTGGTTGCACAGACCTGTATGAGCCTGTGTGCTCGTTGCCTGCCCCTTTGCATGCTCTAGGTTATATAAATCCTTTTTTTTCTCCTCTTTCCTGAGACAAAACAAGAGTTGGGAAATCAATGCTTGGTTGCCATGAGCTTGTCTCTACAGGACTGCAGGGGTGGAGCTGGTAGATGAGGAGGAAGCAGCTCCTGACAGGAGGGTTTTTGACAGCTCCTCGATGCTCCTGCCCTGGCCCCTGTGCCAAGGAGCCCCGTCTCTGTCAGGCTTATGCAGATTTCACTGGTGACAAAACCCCTTGATTAAACCCCAAAGTGCCTAGAATTAAATTCTAGACAATTATATCCTCTCTCAGAAGATGAGTGCTCTTGGAGACATCTCTCTATTGGCAGTTCTCAGTTCCCATCCTCACATTATTAACTTTATTAATAATCTCTCTGAATTGTGAGAGGGGGGAAAAAAAAAGTTGCTTTGAAGTGTTTATTTTGCCCTCTAATAGGAACGATTAGTTTGCTCTTTCTGGAGTCTCTGCTTTGTCAGACCCTCTGTTATTTCACACAGAACCAATTACGTAACGTGCTTTATCCCCAACCTGCTGGGCGTTGCTGGGTTTTAATTACTCCACGTTTCCAGGGTATTAACACTTCAGGATTTATCCTTCTTGGGAGTCCTGTGCATGGGAATGTGTGTCCTGGAGCCACCTTCCCACAGGCTGTGACCTCACCAGATCTCATGAGCTCCCCAGGGTTGGGTCCACCTGGAACTTGAGTGGGAGGTCTCCAAGAGCCTTGGGTGGTTTGGGAAGGAGCATTGATGACCCAGAGTCATGGTGGGGCAGTTTGGAGGTGGTGAGGGGGACTGGTAGCCCCACAGCTGCCCTGGGTCATGGTGCTGTCACCAACAGAGGGGCTGGTTTGGGGTGTGATGGGCAGGGATGCTCTGCAGGTACCGCTGGGAAGCGCAGGGAGAGTTTTCAGCAGGCAGAGTGTAATTACCCAGAGGGAATTAGGCCAAGACATCAAAGTGATTTACAGCCTTGGCACGAATCCTCTTCCCTTTTATATATAGGAAGATCAGAGGCACAGAGGGATGAAGGATTTTCAAATTCCCCTGCAGCACAGGTTGCCCCTGAGTTTTGGTGGCAAGGGTGGAAGGGGTTTCAGCAGCTGGGGTTTGGAGTTTGGTGGCTTTTCTAAAGGGTCCCTATTAAACTGTCTCAGTCTGGAGGTCCTTAAGCACAGAACCCATCCTATAACTGATTCTTGAGCCCCTGCACCCACGTGCCTTCCCCTGCATGTGCTGGAGACCAGAACCTGGAGCTCCTGACTCCAGAATGTCCTAGTCCAGAGCAGAGTCACACACAGCTGGTTCCTGGCATTTCTTCCCTCTCGTTAATCTCACCAGCACCTTTTCTTTCTCTCTCCCCAAAGCCCAACACTCTCTTCAGGCCCCAGCACTGGGGGTCCCCCTGCAGCCCTGCAGCCAAAGCCCAGTCCCTCCCCCCCGACCAGCCCACGGGTGATTTCCCCAGGCTGATCTCAGAAGCTGGGACCCCCCAGAAGTCCCCAAGCGTGGAGAAGGCAGCTCCAGCACCCCAGGGCAGACCCTCGCCCGCGGGGTCTCCCAGGAACCGGCAGACTCAGACGAGCTCCAGCAACCTCCACCTCCCCCAGGACTCTTCTGCGAAGGGGCAGCTGGGCGGAGAGGACCCGGTGGTTGTGACCCACGAGCAGTTCAAAGCTGCCCTCAGGATGGTTGTGGACCAGGGGGACCCCCGGACTATGCTGGAGAACTATGTAAAGATTGGGGAAGGGTCCACGGGTATCGTCTGCATCGCTCGAGAGAAGCACTCGGGGAGGCAGGTGGCGGTGAAGATGATGGACCTGAGGAAGCAGCAGCGCCGGGAGCTCCTTTTCAATGAGGTGGGTAGAGGGGTGAGAGGTGGGGTGGGTTCTCCTGTCCACCAGCAAGCCATGGGAGCGTGGTCAAAGAAGGGAAGAGCTGGGAACATCTTCCTTTTAATGATGGTGGTACCAAGAAGAGGGATGACCGGAGGGATGAAGGCTCCAGGGCTGTGCACGCTGTTTGTTGGGTAAGAGTAAGAGGTGTTAGTGACTTTGTAGTGGTCACTTGTCCACTGTGTCTCTACAGGTGGTGATAATGAGGGACTATCAGCACGTCAACGTAGTGGAGATGTACAAGAGCTACCTGGTGGGAGAGGAGCTGTGGGTGCTGATGGAGTTCCTGCAGGGAGGAGCCCTCACGGACATCGTGTCTCAGATCAGGTACGAAGCCATCAATGCTGTGTCCCCACCTGACAGGCAGGAGCAGCAGGGTGGAGGAAGAATAGTTTCCCTCAGAGGTCTCTTTGCAGTGCCCAGAAACTCCTACACTTGATAACTGTCACCCAATGGAGGTGTGCAATGGTACTGGTGTGGAAGGCACCTCATTTACAGCACTGACCCCTTTAGATACCCTCATCCATCTGCTGGATGACCTTCCCTGTAACACACCGTCCTTAAAAAACCCTCTTGTTTACTAAATCTCTTGAATTCTGGCCAGGCAGCTCCATGAGTAGGTGTTAAAGAGCAGGCAGAGATGGTTTTCAGTGGTGCAACCTCGGTGAGGTTGAATTTGTGGCTTAACCCCCCTGGGAAAAGTGCAGCAGAGCCCTGAGGTCTGGGCTCCTTCCCAGGCTTCCCTGCCTAAAGATAGCAGCTACTGGACACTCCTAAATCCCTTTTCTTGTCCACACACTTCATTAATGCCCAGAGCACTTCTGGAGGGCAAAGGAGTTGTTCTCAAACGGCCTCTGGAGTCCCTCTCACGAGGTGTTCTGGTGATGCTGATCTGGTGGTTGGGTCCTACCCATGACCCTGGAGCACCCTCTGGGTCCTGTGGGGCTCTGAACAGGGAATGATAAAGAGAAGGCTGAGCAGGGAGGTCTGTAGGATGAGCTTTCATTTTCTGAAGGTTGAGAATCTCAACAGGATGACAATTAGTGGTACTGCTGGCGTTAATTGAATTGACTTTTTAATCATGGTATGGCTTTAATTCACTCAAGTGCCTTGAGGAGCCTGTGCTGGGTTTAAGGCACAGATCTTGCTTTTTGGGTGCTCTCTCTTGGAAGTGAATCTATGATGTGTTTGGGAGGCATGAAAAGCACCTTGTCCTCTGCAGCCTCCACAACCCCACCAGTAAGGAGTGTCTTGGAGATGCTGGGCAGGCCCTCCAGCAGTGAATTCAGAGCTCCCTTGGGTTCTGAGGACCAAGGTTTCACTGTAATTCCTCCTGGACAGTAGAGAACATTGAATCCTGAAGAGTGCTGAGTTACAGCAGAGCTGGAGGAACTCTAGTAGCTCCTACCTGCTCTTAGAACCACTGGAACCACAGGTTAACCCCCCCAGTATTGTGAAGTGAGGTGTCTCTGGGTTGGAACTAGATGATCTTTGAGGTCCCTTCCAACCCATCCCATGATTCTATGAGACTGAATCCCATGGTGGGACCTAGAGGTGGGTTATTTTATGAAGCCTTTCTCTGAACCTTTCAATGCCTGGTGGAAACAGGACCTGCTGTAACCACAACATCCCTCAGGAGCGACCTTGGGAGCCCTTATCCGTGTTTCCCAGGGAGGAAAATACCCTCATTCCACTCGTTAAACATCTGCTGAGGGTGATAAGTGATTTGCACCTCCAGGAGTGAGATGATCCTCTGGTAATGTGCTTGGCACTGTGCAGCCACTCCACTGACACCACATTCCACACGTGACAGGCTGGAGGTGACCCCCTTGGGATCTGATCAGCTTTTCTTACAGCTCCAGAGCTATGACATGGAAAGCACCATTTCTAAAGAGGGTAGGGTCTGTACAGGGAAGTCCCAGGTACCCCTTGTCCCTCTCCCTTTATGGATTAAATCACAGCCACATGAAGACCATTAAAGACCAGCCACACGTAGTTGTCCTGGTGGGATGGTCACTCTGGTAGAGCAAGGTGTGGACACCAACCAAGCACTGGGGATGTGGATTTCTTGGCTGATGCTGCAACCTCCTGCATCAGTGTGTAGGAATTTCTCACGTGGATTTAGGAGGTGCTGGGACATTCAGCACAGTTCTCTTCTGAGCACTCATCTGCAGAGCTGGGTTTGAGGAGGGACCATTTCTATGCCCTCAAAAGTTCTTTAATTGGGAGCTTCAGCTGTTCTTTGAGATACTCCCCTAGAGATGTGCAGAGAATATTGTCCCTGGTCACCAGCAGATCATTTCCATTTCTACCATTTCATGATACTTGATGATAAAATCATTAAAGTTGGAAAAGACCTCTGAGATATCAAGTCCGACCATCACCCCAACACTACCATGAGCACTAAACCACGTCCTAAAGTGCCACATCTACATGGTTTTTGAACATGGAGGTTCTTGTGTTGATGTTCCAACCAGCAAGAACTTCTTTGGTCAGGCCCTGGCCCAGGCTGCCCAGGGAGGTGGCGGAGTCACCATCCCTGGAGGGCTTCAACAAAGGAGTAGATGTGGTGATACATGGTCCGGGGGTCAGGGAGGTGTTGGACAAAGGTTGGACTTGATGATCCTGGAGGTCCTTTCCAACCTCAATGATTCTGTGATATAAAGACAAGGTTCTTGGTGCTCATTCTCAGTGGGAAAATTCCAGTGTCTTCCTCACGTGGAACCTTGAGTTAGGTAGGACAACATCCAACGTGTCCAGCTGCACGAGACCTCTGAAGCTCCCTGTATTCACCACCATGCTACGTGTTCGGATGCTCTCTGGTTAAGGTTGCACAATAAAACCTTGTGAACAATCACTTCTCTGTATCTGCTCAAAAAAAAGCTGCCTCAACGTTTCCTGGGGCACCTTGGCTGGAGGACACCACCTCCTTGCCTGGCAGAAGTGCTTGGAGCAGCAGCTTGCAGGGTGGATTTAGGGATGGGATTTAAGCAGCAGTTTCTCTGTGTGAGGCTGATGAAAACTTGACGCTGCTAAACAGCCACAAAAACGTTTCCAGCAGCAAAAGACGCTCATAGGAGAGCAGAAGTGACAGTGATGAGGAGCCACAACCTGCAGCTTCAGGGTTGCAGCTTTAGAGAGGACCAGGGGTGGGAGCTGTCCCTGGGCCACTGCAATTAACCCCTGTCTTTAATTGCAGGCTGAATGAGGAGCAGATTGCCACGGTGTGCGAGTCGGTGCTGCAGGCCCTGTCCTACCTCCACTCCCAGGGGGTCATCCACAGAGACATCAAGAGTGACTCCATCCTCCTGACGCTGGATGGACGGGTTTGTGTCCTCAAAGTGTCTCCTGTCCTGCTCCTCCAGCCTCAGCCTCTCTCCTCCTTCCCTTTCTCTTCACAACCTCGCTTGTGCCTCGTCCTCCTGCCCCTTTGTTGTCTTGGTTCCCCTCCATGGTGTTTAATTTCAAGGTTTTCTCTCTGCACAGGTCAAACTCTCCGACTTTGGCTTCTGTGCCCAGATCAGTAAAGATGTACCCAAAAGAAAATCCCTGGTGGGTACCCCCTACTGGATGGCTCCAGAAGTCATTGCAAGGATCCCATACGCCACTGAGGTAAGGGACCACGAGAGGTGGCAAAGAATGTTCTGAAGCATGACAAGAAACCAGCTATTGGCTTCTCTAGTTCTCTGGATTCTGTTTAAGTTATAAACACAATTATGTATTTATAAATACAATTTATAAATGTAAATGATGTATTTATAAATGTAAATGATGTATTTATAAATACAATTTATAAATGTAAATGATGTATTTATAAATACAATTTATAAATGTAAATGATAAATTTATAAATGTATTTATAAATTATTTTAATAAATTTTAAATATAAATTTTATTTTTATATAAATTATTTTTATAGATTATATCTATAAATACAAATTATGAATAATTCATAAATATTTACAAATACAATTATGATTGTGATGGTATCAACAGTTCCTAAAAGAGCAGCAAACCAGGTTGTTCTGCTGCCAGGAACGAGGTGGAACTCACTGTGCTCTTAGCCCTGGAGCTTGGCATGGGCTTGTACCTGCTGGTGAGGGCTGATGGCAGCGAGGAGCAGCCCGTGACACGCTGTGGAGCAGTAAATCCATCAGTGGGAGGGGAGGAGTGGATGGAGCTCTGGAATGAGGAGCAGGTGGCAGCAGAGTGATGAGTGTTGTCCACCAGCCAACCAGGTGGAGCACAAGCAGGTACTTGCAGATCTCGACGTGTTGCAACACCAGCAAGGCTCAGACCTGGGTGGGAAGCTGGTGGTGTTAACCAGTGGTGAGGAGCCCAAGAGCATCAACTGGGTTGATGTTCTACTCTGCTGGTGCCATCTGTCACTGGTTGGGTGCTGCAAGCTGCAGACCTGCTCTGGGCTGTGTGTTGATGTGATGTTGTCTGCCACAGGTGGACATCTGGTCCCTGGGGATCATGGTGATCGAGATGGTGGATGGAGAACCCCCCTACTTTAGTGACTCTCCGGTCCAGGCGATGAAGAGGCTCCGTGACAGCCCCCCCCCCAAGCTGAAGAACTTCCACAGGGTGAGCGTGCTGGGGAACCCTTGTGCACCTGATGGTTATCGTGGGGAAACATCCCCACCAGCCCTGCCGGTGAACCTGGGTCTTGCTGGGACACGTTTCTTGGGGAGGTTCTTTGGCCTCAGTGGCTGTGAGCTGCTGCTGACAGCTAGTGGCTGCTTTGGGATATAGCCCTGGTTGGGGGAGGTCACCTGGGCACAAACCTCGTCTTGCACACCAAAAACCTGGCACGACAAATCAAAGCTGCTTCAGGTGGCCCCAACAGTCCCTGTCTTGCTGATGTCCATAGAGAAACTCATCTTGTAGGGAGGTGAAGAGCAGGATCCTTGTTCTTGAGGGTTCCCAGCTTTGTGGCTTTCAGGACGTTATGGACAGAGCAGAAGAACTCATATGGGCAGTTCAAAACACCAGTAGATGTGGCATTCAGGACATGGTCTGGGGGTCAGGGAGATGTTGGACTTGATCCTAGAGATCCTTTCCAACCTAAATGATTCTATGATTCCATGACAGCAGCTCATGGAGCCACTGCAGCTGCTTTGGAGATGAGCTCAGCCCCATGGGTTCTTGTGACCAAGTAGCAGTGACATAAATTCAGTGATTACCTTGTGGTCACTGTTCAGAGCATCCTCTGCCCGTTCCAGCCCAGGCCTCTGAGACCAAACAGCTCCTGCAGCATCCTGAGCTCTCCAGCCCTCCTGGTTCATCTGCAGCTGCTGGACCTGAATGATTGAGCAGAACAGGCTGCTGGACTCACANAACCCCTGTCTTTAATTGCAGGCTGAATGAGGAGCAGATTGCCACGGTGTGCGAGTCGGTGCTGCAGGCCCTGTCCTACCTCCACTCCCAGGGGGTCATCCACAGAGACATCAAGAGTGACTCCATCCTCCTGACGCTGGATGGACGGGTTTGTGTCCTCAAAGTGTCTCCTGTCCTGCTCCTCCAGCCTCAGCCTCTCTCCTCCTTCCCTTTCTCTTCACAACCTCGCTTGTGCCTCGTCCTCCTGCCCCTTTGTTGTCTTGGTTCCCCTCCATGGTGTTTAATTTCAAGGTTTTCTCTCTGCACAGGTCAAACTCTCCGACTTTGGCTTCTGTGCCCAGATCAGTAAAGATGTACCCAAAAGAAAGTCCCTGGTGGGTACCCCCTACTGGATGGCTCCAGAAGTCATTGCAAGGATCCCATACGCCACTGAGGTAAGGGACCACGAGAGGTGGCAAAGAATGTTCTGAAGCATGACAAGAAACCAGCTATTGGCTTCTCTAGTTCTCTGGATTCTGTTTAAGTTATAAACACAATTATGTATTTATAAATACAATTTATAAATGTAAATGATGTATTTATAAATACAATTTATAAATGTAAATGATGTATTCATAAATACAATTTATAAATGTAAATGATGTATTTATAAATACAATTTATAAATGTAAATGATGTATTTATAAATGTATTTATAAATTATTTTAATAAATTTTAAATATAAATTTTATTTTTATATAAATTATTTTTATAGATTATATCTATAAATACAAATTATGAATAATTCATAAATATTTACAAATACAATTATGATTGTGATGGTATCAATAGTTCCTAAAAGAGCAGCAAACCAGGTTGTTCTGCTGCCAGGAACGAGGTGGAACTCACTGTGCTCTTAGCCCTGGAGCTTGGCATGGGCTTGTACCTGCTGGTGAGGGCTGATGGCAGCGAGGAGCAGCCCGTGACACGCTGTGGAGCAGTAAATCCATCAGTGGGAGGGGAGGAGTGGATGGAGCTCTGGAATGAGGAGCAGGTGGCAGCAGAGTGATGAGTGTTGTCCACCAGCCAACCAGGTGGAGCACAAGCAGGTACTTGCAGATCTCGACGTGTTGCAACACCAGCAAGGCTCAGACCTGGGTGGGAAGCTGGTGGTGTTAACCAGTGGTGAGGAGCCCAAGAGCATCAACTGGGTTGATGTTCTACTCTGCTGGTGCCATCTGTCACTGGTTGGGTGCTGCAAGCTGCAGACCTGCTCTGGGCTGTGTGTTGATGTGATGTTGTCTGCCACAGGTGGACATCTGGTCCCTGGGGATCATGGTGATCGAGATGGTGGATGGAGAACCCCCCTACTTTAGTGACTCTCCGGTCCAGGCGATGAAGAGGCTCCGTGACAGCCCCCCCCCCAAGCTGAAGAACTTCCACAGGGTGAGCGTGCTGGGGAACCCTTGTGCACCTGATGGTTATCGTGGGGAAACATCCCCACCAGCCCTGCCGGTGAACCTGGGTCTTGCTGGGACACGTTTCTTGGGGAGGTTCTTTGGCCTCAGTGGCTGTGAGCTGCTGCTGACAGCTAGTGGCTGCTTTGGGATATAGCCCTGGTTGGGGGAGGTCACCTGGGCACAAACCTCGTCTTGCACACCAAAAACCTGGCACGACAAATCAAAGCTGCTTCAGGTGGCCCCAACAGTCCCTGTCTTGCTGATGTCCATAGAGAAACTCATCTTGTAGGGAGGCGAAGAGCAGGATCCTTGTTCTTGAGGGTTCCCAGCTTTGTGGCTTTCAGGACGTTATGGACAGAGCAGAAGAACTCATATGGGCAGTTCAAAACACCAGTAGATGTGGCATTCAGGACATGGTCTGGGGGTCAGGGAGATGTTGGACTTGATCCTAGAGATCCTTTCCAACCTAAATGATTCTATGATTCCATGACAGCAGCTCATGGAGCCACTGCAGCTGCTTTGGAGATGAGCTCAGCCCCATGGGTTCTTGTGACCAAGTAGCAGTGACATAAATTCAGTGATTACCTTGTGGTCACTGTTCAGAGCATCCTCTGCCCGTTCCAGCCCAGGCCTCTGAGACCAAACAGCTCCTGCAGCATCCTGAGCTCTCCAGCCCTCCTGGTTCATCTGCAGCTGCTGGACCTGAATGATTGAGCAGAACAGGCTGCTGGACTCACACCCCAGCACCAGCAGCTGCTCCTTCCTCTGGTTAAAACATCAAGGTGACATTGTGGGCCCAGGGCTTGCACTCCTGAGGTGGTGTAAAGCCAGTTGGGGTCTGGTTGGACACCTGGCTGAGTGAGGTGACACCTTGCTCTGCTCCACTTTGTCCTGGGAAACAAAACCTTGAGGCCAGGACCATCCTTCCTCATCTTGGTCAAGCCCTGGCCCAGGCTGCCCATGGAGGTGGTGGAGTCACCATCCCTGGAGGGGTTCAAAAACCATGTAGATGTGGCACTTTGGGACATGGTTTAGTGCTCAAGGCAGTGTTGGGTTGATGGTTGGACTTGATGATCCTGGAGCTCTTTTCCAACCTTATTGATTCTGATTCTGTCTCCCTGCTGTTGAGTGGAGCTCAGCACCACCTCTGGACCCAGAGGTGACACCCAGTCTGGTGACAGGTCCTGTAGCACTGGGTGCAGCAGGTTAAGAGGACACCAGCTGGGACAATCTCTGCTGCTCTTCTGGAGCATCCGTAGGTTTATTGACAGAGCCATAAAGGCTGGATGGATCCTGGCACCTGTACTTGATTGTGTTGTGTCCTCCCTCCAGCCATCCCAGTGAAGTCACTGATGAAATAGGTGGTATCTCAATGTGAAGAGTATTTCATGACCTGCTCCTAAGTCAACCAGAGCTGGGAACACGCCCCCAATCCACAATGGATGTCATTAGTGGCATTAAAATTAATAATTATGTACCAGGTTCATTTTTAATCCAGATTTAAGGATGCAGAGGATTGCCACCAGAGATGCTCAGGGCCTTCCAGTGGTTCTTGGGTCTGGCTCTTACACGTCCTCCAGAGGACAAAGCTGCTGAGGTCACACTGGAGGAGCTGCAGCTCCTCCACCTCCTCCCAGCAGCAGGAGGTTCCCAGACCCTCAAAACCTATTTGGGAACCCTATTTAATGGCTTTTTCCACAGCCATAACTGACCAACCCTTCCCACCCCAAGTGCTGTGCCTTGGGTGGCAGGAATTCTGTTGGATCTTGGAGCTGAAATGCAGGAAAAATTCAGTAACAAAATGGGGAACAAAGTTTGATGTATCTGGAAGGGTCCCAGAGCTGGACTGGGCAGGGTCCTTCTTGACCAAACCTGCTTCTGAGCTAAACCTGCTGCCTTTGCCTCCACCTCCTTAGCCAAAGCCACCTCAGAAGTTGTTGCATGAGCTGTTCCTGGTCCCTTTGCAGGGTTGACTTTGCTGGTTGCTTTTCCACAGACCTCCCCAGTCCTGAGGGACTTCTTGGAGAGGATGTTGACCCGGGATCCTCTGGAAAGAGCAACGGCACAAGAGCTTCTGGATCACCCCTTTCTGCTCCAGACGGGACTCCCCGAGTGCCTGGTGCCCCTTATCCAGCAGTACAGGAAGAGAACCTCCACCTGCTGACCACCTACGGGAGAGTGATGGGAACCCAACATCTCAAGAGACCAGGGAGCCTCGTCCTGTGAATGGTGCTCAGATCCCTCCTGAGGGTGTCTGTGAATCCTGTCCTTGCATTCTCAGTCTCTTGTGGCTTCTCTTTTGCTGAAGACAATCAAGACGTGCTAGATCCAGCCAGGGCCAAGTGTCTCCAGAGCAAAGCAAGTGTCCCATGGGTCATTTCTCCTGCAGAATGGGATTTTAAAGCTGAGTCTGGAGTTGTGTCCATGAGTTCCTGCAACCCTTGGCTGCTGGCTACTGAGCTGAGACAATATTTCCCCATTAGAAATGTGATTTGTCTCCTTAGTCGTACACTGGGGTCTGGAGGGGACTCAAATGTACCTTCTGGGGCCTGGGCCCCTTCAAGCCCTCAAACAATGCACAAAGACTTGGTCATTTTTTTCCTCTGAGACTTTTTAACAGGTGATTTTGATTCCCTTCAGTTCAATGTGGACCTGGAGAACTGTCCCTGCTCTCCTGGGGCAGATGTGATGTGTGTATATTTGTTAAGTGGCTTCTCTTGCATCACAAGCTTCTCTTCTGCTGAGGAACACGTTTGGTCTAGTGGTCAATCTGGAATCCATTTCATGAGCTTGGACTTTGGAGGGGGTTACAGGCCTCAGAAGGGACTCTCTGAAGACCAGGATCCTGGTTGGACCTTCCCAAGGTGCAGCACCTCCAGCTCTGCCTGGAATGGGGAGTCTGGGGATGTTCCCGTGTTTGGTTCCTGGCACCTTTCTTTCCAAGCCCTTTCTCCCAAGACAGTGGTTGGGTAGCACTTTGGGGATGCTCTAGGATCTCCACGAAACGCTTCCAGCTGCCCCACACAGCCCAGGAGAGACTCTTGTGCTCGTGGGAGGAGGTTTGTGGAGCCTCCATCTCCCCAGCTTGCTGCTGCAGAACGTGGGGAGAACATTGGTGTGTGTCTCCTCAGTGGTATCCCCTTCCCACCATCTCTCTGCTGATACATCTGGGAGGTTCCTGGTTGTTCTGCAGCTCTTTTGGTTGTTTTAAAATAGATGTGGGTATTTTGTATGGTTCACTCTCTGCTCAGTGGGATAGTGAAGGTCACGGGGCCCCAGGTGAGGCTGTGACTTTGTTCAGTGATGGTGTGTCTTGTGGTGAGCTCTCAAGGTCCTAATCTTACATGTGGAGCTGGGATCCTCTTTTGAAACTCCAGATACAGATTTATGGGCAGTGAAGTTATTGCTGGGACCGTCTCAGAAACAAACCTCATCTCCACATTTTCTTCAGAAGATGTTGTTAATAACCTCTCTCCTCTGCTACTCAACTCCAGCTACAGGTCCTGCTTCAAAATTGAAGCCACACTTGATTACTTGAAGTAATTTGGGATGGAATTGATCTGCACTGATGCCAGCCACCAAAGGGGGGGCACCCAGGCTGCGAACGTGGGGGTTGGCTCTGTGGGGAACAGCTCCAGAGGGGGGGCACCTCAGGTACCTGCTGGAGGAGGACATCTCTCTCTGAGCCCACAGGAGAGGGGTCGTGGGTGCTTGGCCGAGGTGGGGGCTGATGAAGGTGGCTGGAATGAACTCGTTGAGCTCCTCCTTAGCTGCACGGGAAGATTTTTTTGGTGTAAAATGTTTCTGGATTCCAGATACTGCTTTTATTTTATTTTATTTTATTTTTTAATGGAAATGAGCAGGGCTTGGAGAAGATTTCTAACTGGAAACAAAGGCTCCTGCTCGGCTGTAGTGGTGACTCCTTTGCACTTGTGTTTTAAATTAAAGTAGATCTTGGTTTATTCCTAAGGCTGTGGTGGTGCTGAGGGGCTTTAAGCTGTGTCTAGGGTGCTGAGACGTGAGGGAGGGTGAACCTTGAGGTCTGGGCTGAGTACCTGCTCTGTGCCCACGGGGCTTCTAAGAGGTTAGAGCAGAACCTGGATCCTGGAACAAACTTTTCTTGGAGACAGGGACAACAGGTTTAACATTAGCACCATTTTATACTCATGGTGTCCAACCATTCCTGCCAGGGCACCACTAACCCATGGCCCTCAGCACCACAGGGCTCCCTGCCATTGAATGCAGCAGATTATTTATATATATTATAGTCCATTTACATATATAATATATTAATATATATAATAATTTAAATACTACATTATAATATAAAATATATTATAATATATAAATGGAACATAATATAATATTATATATATTATATGTAATATATTAATATAATATATTATATATTATTTTCCATTTATATATTGTATATTAATATATAATATTCTATATATATTAATATATATAATAGTTTATGCGTTATATATATTATATTTGATTTTGGAATGGCAGAAACCTTTCTGTAGAGGCCCCTCCTTTTAACCAGTGCTGACAGAAGGACCCTCCATCAAATGAGGCTCCTGACTTGTAAGATTGTTCAATCTGGTGAGGACCATCCTGTGCTTCTGGGTCCTGCTCTGTCAATGATGATGATGATGGGGGTGAGTGAATGTTGCCCGTGTGGGGCACTGGCCAGGAGTTCCTCCTGTTAGCCATGGGCACAGCAGCAGCGGGTCTGTGTTATGGAGGTAGAGGAGGGTTTCAGCTGCCCCAGAGCCTGGACTGCAGCTCTCCCCGGGACACTGTTTGGAGGAGTATCGGGAGCAGCTTGTGCTGCACGGACTCAGCCCCTAAATATCTGAAGAGGAAGCTGCAGGGGAGGGAGCCCAGAGCTGCAGCTCCCACTGTGCAGCCCTGAGCTGAACCCAGTGGAGCAAACTGGGAGGAGCTGAGTTACTGCTGTTTACGGAGAGGAGCAGGTGCCCAGGCTTTGGTTGGAGCTGAGGAGAGACATCAAAGGCTCCCAGGGCCCTTTGGGGTGATGGAAATACAGCTGGAGCAACCAGCTCGGGGTGTGCTCTCCCTGCTTGGGCTCAGCAGCACGTTCCCAGCCCTGCAGTGAAGGGATTTGCTGTGACAGGGACCTGGTGGCTTCTACTGGTGTCTGCACCATGCAGGTGTGATGGGAACGGGGAGCTGTGCCCATCCCTCCCTTCCCAGCATCACCAGCTCCCACTGGACACTGGGGAGGCAACAAGGAGCTTCCCCCTGGTTGGATTTCTCAGCTGAAGGTCTGTGTGTGCACAGTGTAGATCTTTTAGNCCCATGGCCCTCAGCACCACAGGGCTCCCTGCCATTGAATGCAGCAGATTATTTATATATATTATAGTCCATTTACATATATAATATATTAATATATATAATAATTTAAATACTACATTATAATATAAAATATATTATAATATATAAATGGAACATAATATAATATTATATATATTATATGTAATATATTAATATAATATATTATATATTATTTTCCATTTATATATTGTATATTAATATATAATATTCTATATATATTAATATATATAATAGTTTATGCGTTATATATATTATATTTGATTTTGGAATGGCAGAAACCTTTCTGTAGAGGCCCCTCCTTTTAACCAGTGCTGACAGAAGGACCCTCCATCAAATGAGGCTCCTGACTTGTAAGATTGTTCAATCTGGTGAGGACCATCCTGTGCTTCTGGGTCCTGCTCTGTCAATGATGATGATGATGGGGGTGAGTGAATGTTGCCCGTGTGGGGCACTGGCCAGGAGTTCCTCCTGTTAGCCATGGGCACAGCAGCAGCGGGTCTGTGTTATGGAGGTAGAGGAGGGTTTCAGCTGCCCCAGAGCCTGGACTGCAGCTCTCCCCGGGACACTGTTTGGAGGAGTATCGGGAGCAGCTTGTGCTGCACGGACTCAGCCCCTAAATATCTGAAGAGGAAGCTGCAGGGGAGGGAGCCCAGAGCTGCAGCTCCCACTGTGCAGCCCTGAGCTGAACCCAGTGGAGCAAACTGGGAGGAGCTGAGTTACTGCTGTTTACGGAGAGGAGCAGGTGCCCAGGCTTTGGTTGGAGCTGAGGAGAGACATCAAAGGCTCCCAGGGCCCTTTGGGGTGATGGAAATACAGCTGGAGCAACCAGCTCGGGGTGTGCTCTCCCTGCTTGGGCTCAGCAGCACGTTCCCAGCCCTGCAGTGAAGGGATTTGCTGTGACAGGGACCTGGTGGCTTCTACTGGTGTCTGCACCATGCAGGTGTGATGGGAACGGGGAGCTGTGCCCATCCCTCCCTTCCCAGCATCACCAGCTCCCACTGGACACTGGGGAGGCAACAAGGAGCTTCCCCCTGGTTGGATTTCTCAGCTGAAGGTCTGTGTGTGCACAGTGTAGATCTTTTAGGGTTTGGGGTTTTTTTCCTCCCTAAATATCAGTGTGGGTTTTTCATGATGAAGCTGCTGCAGAGGGGTTGGTGTTTCCATGGTCATGGTGTAGAGAGTCCCTGTGGTGACCCATGGGTGCAGTGTCCTGTGTCCCCTGCTGTGGTTGGGGCCTCCTTTGCTGAGGGATCCCCAAGATTTAATTTTTTTTAAGCATATAGTGCAAAGCTCTATATTTACAGCTTTTATTATGTCTTTCTTTCTTCAATGGGCTCATGAAAGTGTTTTGGGCAAGAGAATTTAGCAATAGAGAGTGAGAGTTAGAAATTGCCATATAAAAGAGGTAAACGTGGAAGAATTTGAATATTGTGGCTAAATCTGCTGCTGTTCAGGGTCTGACCAGGAGCTGGTGTCTCAGTTACATTGGGTTTGGTTTCTGCATGTACCCAAGACCTGTCTGGGCCAAGTACCACCTCAACCCATGGCCAAAGAGTATCCTAAGGCAAAACTCAGGCACGTCTCCACAGCCACAGAAGAAACCATAGGCTCATTTAGGTTGGACAAGACATCTAGGATCATGTCCAACCTTCATCCAGGAGATCTGAAATCTGGGGGAAGAGCCAGTGCTGGGAAACGAGATGGTGGCTTCTCTCCTCTGGACTCCATAACCAAACCCTGAGGAGACCCTCTGAGCCCTTCTGCTGGAGGGACGCTCAGAATCCATCAGGGGCTCGTGTGAAACCTCTGCAGGAGCATTTGGGTTGGTGCCTTTATTTGGCTTGGGCCATTTCTCCTCTCCCAGGGATTTCACCCTGTTCTGTGCCTGGCTCTGAGCCATGGCAGCTGCTTCTCCTCACGGGGAAGGTGTTGATGTGAGCGTGGTCTGGGCTCCATCAGGGAGGTGTCTTTGCCTACAGGCAGAGCTGCTGCCAGACACACTCTGAGCAACAGCTACAAGAGATTTTTTAGCACTGAAATGTGACCTGTGTAAAACATTCCACTGGTTTTCCTTGGAATGCTGCATCAGTCATCCGATAGCACAACAGAACCTGGGATCTGTCACCCAGGTGGGACCTCCAGGAGCTGTCCTGGGAGATGCTCCTGGTTGGGCTGGGAGGGGTGGTTGAGGAGCAGCTCCTGGTGCAGGACTTGGTGTGGCTGTGAAGGGACCTTCATGTCCTGGGATGGAGCCAACACGGGTGTGAACTCACCAGAGCAGGTCTGAGTCCTGGTGAAGTGTGTGTGAGGAAGAGGAGGATGGGGAAGATGAAGAAGAGGAGGAGGTGGATGATGAAGAAGAGGAGGCGGAGGGGGCCAGGGTGGTCCATAAGGGAAGGGGCTCAGGCGCTGAGAGTGCTTTGCTGGATTTGGTTATTAATTGTAAGTTATTAATTAATTACAATACTGGAATTAACCAGAGCAGAGCATGTGTGAGAGGGGGAAGAGGGTGAAAACCCCCTCAGCTGAAGCTGAGCCCTGTGAGCCCAGGTGGGGCAGGTGATGTCTCCATCACCACCTCCACATCAGGCACCATCTGGGACCTGCTCCCACATCCACCAACTGCACCTCAAAACCAGGTGAGCCCATTTCTTTTTTGGTAAGAAATATAATGTTTATTTGTTTTAGACAATAAATAAGTCAGAAATGTACAATACACAGTTCCAGTATCACAGGAACACAGCAGGGAGGTCCTGGTCTCCTCTAGGAGCCAGAGCAGGCTGGGATCTGGTCTCTCAGCCCTACTTGAGCTGTTTGGCTTTGGTTTGGGTTTGGTTTTTTAGCAGCACTTTAGAGCCTGTTTATCACTGGAGTTTCTGGGTGTTCCCCTGTAACACCCACCCTGTGCTGGAACTTCTCCAGAACAGACAGAAACCTGAGGACCAAGTTGAGGGGCAAGTGGGGACTTCATGAGATTAACAAGGCACTGAAGTTCTGGGGAGAGGAGAGGGACCTGCTCCAGCCAGGAACACTCCCTGAGTGTGGGCCCAAGCTAAGGGCAAAGGTTTGAATCTTAAGATGATAGAAGCAGCTCCTTTTTTAGCCCATGGTCTCACCATGGATGCCTGTGTGTGGGGAGTGGCTTTTGGGGCACCAAAATGATTTCCAAACAGTTTAGCAAGTTTGTTGACTTGTCATCCCAAGCTCAGGACGTGGAACTAATTTGGCTTCATGAGATCAAGTTTCAATGAAGCCCTAAAAATGTCAAATTGCTGCAGCTGAGAACTCTGCAAGTGCTTCTGTGGCAGGTGGAACAAATGATGGGGACTCACTTTAAAACTGAAGTCTGAATCCAGCCTGAATTATGAGGGTAGCTGCTGCTGTGGACCCCAACATCTCAGGTGTCGCCAGCCCTTTGGTGCTGCTGAAACCCCTCAGGAACAAGGCTGGGGAGGACACAGCAAGAGGAGCACCCCCTGAAAGGTGAGCTGCTCCTGATTCCTGGGATAATGAAGTAGTAAAGTCCTGAAGGATTTCAGGGGCTCCCCAGAGTGGAAAGGGGAGTGGAAACTTGTCCAGCTGGTCTTTTGTGCCTCCGTAAACCTTCTGGTGTGTCCCTCACAACATGGTTGCTTCAACCTCCACCTCTGGCTCAGCTCCTGGGGGCACTGGGGCTATTCTGAGCCTTGACAGCTCTGCCCCTGGGGGCTTCTCTTCCCCTTGTTCTTCAGAGCCTTGTCCTCCCTCAGGAACACTCTGAGCTGCTTCCTCCTGAGTCCCTGGCACTCGAGGAAAACCTGTTTTTGTGTAGCTCTTCACCATCTCCTGCACCTCCAGGCTGAGAGTTTTCAGTTTCTCCTCATACTCTGCCAGTGCCTCCTGCTGGAGCTGCAAGGAGAGACCTTGAATTATCCTCCAACCACTGAAGCCAAGCAGGGGTCAGGCTGAGAATGGAATAAACCTGCTCTGAGAGCCCAGGGAGGTGAGATGGCAGCACTCCAGGAGCTTGGTCTCAACCTTTGACTGACTTTCCATGCCCTGGGCCATCTCTGGCTTCCCCCCAAGGTGAGAGCAGGAGCATCACTGACCTACCCCAGGTATTGAGGCTGCACCTTCCCCACAGAGCAGCCTTGAGGGTGTTCTGAGAGGCTGAGGAGCTCAGGGCTGAGACTCATCTCCTCTGGTGCTGTGTTTCCATCACACTCCAGGTTTCAGGGGGTGTGTGTGGTTGGGTGATGGCAGAGGAGCAGCACAGCACCTCTGACAGAAGGTGGGGCCACAGGAGCCATTCATTTTCTCAGTGTACTGAGGAGGGGGTGGAGTGTTTGTGTGTGGGGGACAAGTGCAGCTTTAATTGCAGACAGATCCCCCCCCCAGGAGTGCTCTGGACTCACTGTGCTGAGCAACAGCTTCATCTTTACCTGATTTTCCTTCTCCTTGATGGCTCTCAGGCTCTCTGCCTGCTTCTCCTCCAGCTTCTGCTGGTACCTGGCTGTCCTCTCCGTCACCTTTCAAAGAAGAAATGTATAACAACTTAATTAGGGGTGTTTTTAACACATTCTTCAGCCAGCCCAAGCTCACAGCAGCAGGACATGGTCCTAGAGCACGTGTCCCAGTCTCCCCCTCATTCCCAGTGCTAGGGCAGCACTGCAGGAGTGTGGGGACACACAGGGGGGCTCTGAAGGACAAAGATGAGACCCTCAGGGTCTGGGTCTCCTCCCCTCTGCAGTATTTTGCCCATTATTAACCAGATGTGAGGTTACACTCCCTTTTCTGCAATACTTTGCAGAATAGCTGTGGGGTTACACTAGCTCAGGAGTCGTGCTTCAAAATAAATCCCTGAATCCCAAATGCAAAGCCCCCCAGGCAGCTGTGCCCAGATGTGAGGCCTGGGGGATGTCAGGGGGGGCTCTGGGCATCACACACTTGCTGTCCTCGATGTGGCAGCAATTTAATGGGATCCCAGTGCCTCAGGGAACTGGTGCTGTGCTGCTGAGGCACAGGAGACACCCCCACAGTGCAGCCAGGAGCTGCTGGGGCAGAGCTGCAGCAGAACTCACCAGCTTGATTGTTTGCACCACCTCCTGGATGTGGGAGTTATTAATTTCTTTCTTCAGCCTTTAAAGGAAGGAAATGAGTAAGACCTTACCCTCCATCTGTTATCCTGCTGCAAAGCTGCTGATGGGCTCAGGGCCCACGCAGGGACAGCTGAGGGGGATTCTCAGTGTCCTCCCACCCTCAGGGGCTGCTGCCATTCAGGAAAGGCAAATAAAACACCACCAAATGTGGCTGAGACATGAGCCAAGTAACTGGATGCAAAATTCTATTTTTCACAGCTTAACAGGGTGGCAGCAGTGCTGGGCACAGCACACACTGGAGACAGTGACCTCCTGCAGGGACACCACCCAGGAACACCCATCCTACCTCTCCTGGGCAGCCTTGTCACTCGTGCTCCTCAGCATGGTCTGGATTCGATCCACCCTCTTTGCCTCCAGCTTCTTCTTGATGTCTTTGATGTTGCTGTGGAGAGAAGGGTGCTGTGGGAGCCCCACCCTGACACCACCCTCTGGAGCACTCTACTGGCCAGAAAAGCAAAGCTTGAGACAGGCCCAAGGCTTCAGGAAATTTTAAGTCCTGTATCTTGATCTTGGAACTGACTTTTCTTAAAAGGGAGTCCTAACAAAGGGACAGGAGAAAAGATGTCCTAGAACTAGGGTGTGTTCTACACCTTCACTGGCTCCTCTGGAGTGGCAGGAGAGCTGCTGAAAGCACTCAGCCTGCTGAGTAAAGGAGAGAAGCACCTACATGCCAAGAGAAGGGTCAGAAAGACAAGTGTAGGGTGGTTTTTCCCTCCTCCACCCTCCCCATTTCCAGTCTACCCTCCAGCTTCTCTGGAGTTAGCTCAATGTAT
The DNA here is from genome assembly GCA_013401335.1 of Brachypteracias leptosomus. Lineage (NCBI taxonomy): Eukaryota > Metazoa > Chordata > Aves > Coraciiformes > Brachypteraciidae > Brachypteracias > Brachypteracias leptosomus. Next base: position 245,445 of record VYZX01002249.1, on the reverse strand, counting down.
CTCACACCTCAATTCAGCTCCACTGTTGGACACCTGAGAGAACAAGAACTTCATGTCTATGCTGTGTCCAGAATCAGCCCCCCAGACCTTCTCTGGGTGCCCCACATGTCTCCTCTTACAAGAACCAGTGAGGAATCACTTCCCTGTTCCTCTTCTCCAAACCACTCATGGTTTTACACACTCTGGTCCCCTCCCCAGCTCTTCTCCAGGCTGAGTCTCTCTCATCTCTCCTGTGCAGGAGCTGCTCTCTCTGGTCCCTGTCCCCACCACCCCCTTTGCTCCTCTAAACCTTTCTGGTCCAGGGGACACATTGAAAAGGTGATGAGCTGGTTGAGCAGCACTCAAACCTCCCCTGGTGCAACCTGAGGCAGAGAATTGATTCTCCCAGGTAAATACTGGAGCCAAGATGCTCAATCCATGCTGGAGCCTGAGCTGAGCAGTCCCTGAAGGGATTGGGGTGCTGTGGTGACTGCAGCAGGTAGAGATGCCAGCCAGGCACCAGCAGCCCCATTTCCCATCCTTCTGGGTTACTCTGCAGCCTGGACACCACTGCCCTGCTTGGTCCCCACCAGAGTTAAAGGACAGCACAAAATAAAAGCAGCAGGTTAGCACTTTGTTATTCAAATATTAAATTTACCTTTCTGATGCCTCCTTCAGTGCCTTCAGCTCAGCCACCTGCCTCTCCCTGGCCAGCTCTGTGATCTTGGTAACCTGCTGCTCAAGGGAGGAGAAAATCATCAAACCCAAGTGAACCAAGATGAGCCCCATCCAGCCACCCCCAGATTCAGCTTTGTCCCTCCCTGCCCTGAATTCTGGGGCCCAGCTCATCCATGGGTTGTGCAAACCCCTGTCCAACAGGCTCCAAACACCCTGTCACACCTCTCCAGGTTCTCTTTATGGGCACCTTCCTCCCCCCCTGAGCAGGAGGCAGCACCAGATTCCTGTGGGGAACAGCAGCAGAGCTGCTGAACAGAGGCCAGCAAGATGGGATCTGTCTTGTGGAGACACAAGTTCTGGGAAATGCCTGGGGGGTAACTTGGCACAGCAGGAGCTGCTGGCACAGGGAGCCTGGCAGGAGCAGCTCTGGCTGCTGGGGAGAACTCGAGGGGTTTATTTTCCTTCTGACAGTTGTGACAGGGATGTTTTGTTCCTTTGGCTTCTCCCTGGTGGCAAGCACGAGTTCCAGGTAAGCTGGTTCTCAAGAGAAAGGTTTTTTCCCCCCTTAGGGTTGGTACAGGCTTAGACCAGACAGTCTTGGAGACAGCTTGTCAAGCCCTAGTGCCCCAGGGAACCTAAGATTTATCTGTGAATTCCTTTGGAAAATAATGATCAGACTTGCAGGTGACACTTTAGGTGGGCACTTACTTTGACTCCCAAGTCCAACAGCACAACACTTCCCAGATTCCCAGAGGGATGAGCCCCAGCCCTGCTAAGGGGTGTCCCAGGAGTGCTGCCCCTCACAAGCAGTGCTGCTTTAGTTTTTTTTCTTATTATAGCCCTTCAAAAATGTTTCTGCTGGACTTTTATATCTTCTCACAACTACACATCACTGTCTAGAGGCTTTGCAGGGGCCCGACAGTGGCTCTCAGGGTGTTTTCTGCCCTGGGGCCACCTTTCCAAGCTCCCAGCTCAGTGAAGAACTTGGTTTTCCAGGATATCCTCTCAGGGACTCTCTCCTGTTGCCCTCCTGTCCTTACCTCTGTGGCATGTTGCTCCTTCTTCCTCCGAATGCCCCCGTGGTGCTCCTCCCCCAGGTGGATGAGCTCCAGCTCCAGCCTCTCCCTCAGCTCCACCACTCTGCTGCTCTCTGCCACCTCTGCAGGATCTGCACATGTACCAACGTCACCCGTGGTCAGGCTCCTGCACAACAGACACAGCAGCTCTGCTGCTCCTGGAGAGGCCAACACACTCCTGACCCTCCTGCCCACCCCTAGAACCCCTGGGAGATGCCCACACCCCTCCACACCCCCAGGTTTCTCTTGGGGATCCCTCTGCTTTGTGGGGGACGTGACCCCTGTGCTATATTTACCTCTTCTTCTGGGTTTTCCTGGAGTGCATCCCCCTTTTCTTGCCCCCAGAGCAGGCAGGCTCTGAGAAGAGCACAGAGTATTTCTGCAGCAGCTCCTCCCTCCTTTTACTTCCTTTCCTCTCCAGCTCCCTCAGTTCCTTCTCCTGCTTCTTCAGCAGCTTCAGGAAGAGCTTCATCTGCTGCAGTTCTGCAAGGCTGGCTGTCTGGGGCTCTGAAACACAAAATAAAATTAAGAAGAGGCTGTTTCCTCTCCCCCAGCATTTCTCCAGCTGCTGTGATGCCTCCTGGGCTCAGAGAGGTGTTTTCAGCTTTCCCCCCTCCTCCTCAGCATCACACACAGCTCTGTTCACCCCCTGCTGGACACGTGGCTTGGGGACCACCAGAAGCCTCCCTGCCCTTGGCAGTGTGGCCAGGGCAGCACCGTGGGGGTCTGTCTGTCTGTCCTGTGCCTCACCCCCCCTTTCCACAATCCCAAGCACCCCACGGGCAGTGTGGAGGTGAAGCTGGCTGGCAGGTTGGTTACAAAAAGGAGCAGCTTTGTTATTGCTGATTTTTTTTTGCAAAATAGAGTTACAGTGATGGGTGCAAAGCAGGTTTCACCCCCATCCCAGTCAGGAACTGGGCAGAGAGGGATGCAAGATGACTGGCATGAGAGGAGTTACCTGCAAACTGTGTCACTTCAGCCACGTTTTCACCCTTGGCCAATGCTGCTGCTCCTGAAAGCACACAAGAGTTTCCTGGTTAAGTTCTGACTTGGATCTTTGGGTTGAAAAGGGACAGTGGAGAGCTCGTCAAGGACATGGGCCACAGGAAGGTGTCATTAAGGGATTAGGGAAGGTGCTGAGAGGATTAAGTGCTTGGGAACTCTGGTAACAGGCACAGCAGAAAAGGGAACAGGAGCCTCTGCCCCACCAGAGAAAAAGGGCATTTGTACCAGCAGAGAACTGCCAGTGGGGACCTGGCTCAGGGGAACCTTTTCATTAGGTGAGAAGGATGCTCTGGCCTGAAATCTGAGAAAATTGATTGTTTTGATACCAACATATTTGAAAGGCCAAGAAGGTGCCAGTATGGAAGGAACAAACTTAGAAGTTCTAGTGGAGAAAGATCATCCTATAAACCTTGCAATAAATGCTGACTTAGTCTTCTGCTTTCTATTAAAGCAAATCCAGACCCTTTTCCAGCTCATCTGACCAGCTGGAGTTAAGCAGTTTTTGCCCTTGGTCTGTGTTAAGCTGGTGTTGATCTCACAGGGCTGTGCTCTACTCCTGCAGAATGCCAGATGTGGGACCTGTTCACCCTGAACTTGTAAAGGAACCTCTCAAGGGTTTGGTGCATCTGAGGTGATCAATACAGTGATTAATCTTTAAAGTTCCCAGGTATTACACAACTGGACACGGATGCAAGCACAGCCCCACAAGATACAGCATTTCCAGGGGGATTTAAACATACTAAAAATGCCAGAAATCAATAGTCTACAGAAAGAACAACAAGGAGGTGAAGAGCAGTGAGGTATTATGGGATAAAATCAGGCCAGATTTAAACCCTTTGTCTCAGCAACACCCAGAATCCTGCTGTCTTTGCTCAAAATCAGTGTTCAACCTCCAATTTCAAGCTGTGTCTCTGCACAGCTGCTTCTTCCTTGGACAGTGGTTCCCTCATTGATTTACCAGGGAACTCTGGGCTCCTCTACCAGAGCCCGTGGTGCTGGTCCTGGAGCAGGAGAGGACAAACTTCTCCCTCCACTTCCAGCTCAGCCCCCCCCACAGCTTTACCTGCAGGCCCATTTGAAGGAGGAATCCTGAGTTTCCCACTGGAGCCTGGCACCCCATTGGTTTCAGCAGATGGGAGGTTCCTCTGTGTGCCAGGCCTCTAAAACAAAACCAGAGGTAAATGAGAGCTCCATTATTCCAGGCTCAACCCATGCAGCATGTTCTAGAGATGATACAGAACTCAATCTCACCTCCTCTGAGCCATCCTTGAGCTTAACTGACCTCTTGTCCTGCAGGCTGAAGAACTTGATGGGGTTGGAGAGAGCAATAGTCAGATCTGGAAAGAGAGAGGAGACCTTTGCTTGGACTGTCCCACAACTCACCCTGCCCTGGTTTTCCCTGGGCTCCTTTCTGGCCAAGGACATGGTGGAGAAGGGGCACTTTGTGTTCTCTGCTTGTAAAGAGCACAATGAGGGGACCATCTTCACCCCAGGCCCTTCCCAAGGAGCTGGCTCACAGCCCATGGTTAGGGCAGCTCTGTGGAGCTCCCCAAATCCAAAGCCAGGCTCAGACTTTCCCACCTGCACAGCTCCCTGCTCCAGTTCCAGCCCAAACCTGGTCCTTTGGACAAATATGTCTCAAAACCACCAATGTCACAGGATTTCCCCCATGGATATGGTTGATTTGTATGAACCCAGGGGAGGAGAGAGTGAAGGTGAGAAGTAGTCACAAGGAGTCCTGCTGTTCATCCTGCACAGCTCTGTTCATGATCACTGAACACCTCCCATGGGGCTTCTTTCCTGGGTCACCTCTCACTGTCTGACCATCCCCTTTCCAAAGGAAGATCTGTCTCAGCACCAGAAGCTCCCTCTCTTCCAACCAGGATGAGGAGTGCTCCCTCAGCCCCTGATGGTTCTCACCTCCCTGCTCTAGGAAACCTCTCCCTGCCTCTGAATAAAAGCAGCAAAGAGACCAAAGCAGAGCCAGTGACACCACAGCTCAGCCTGGACTGGGAACCAGTCCCAGCTCCTCCCTCCCAGTGACAGGGTGTGACAGGACCTGGCCTGGCCTCAGGTCCCCCCCCCGACAAGGAATTCAGGGTGCAGCAGAAGCACCCCCAGGCTGGAGAAACTGCTGCTGGGCCCCAGTGTGGGGCAAGGCAGAGCCCCCTGGAGGTGGGGTGCACCAGGAGCTACCTGCCCACGCATCAGGGACGTAGTCCTTGACCTCCAGGTACACGAAGAGGGCAGGCATGGTGAGGGGCATGTTGCTCTCACTGCGGAGACAGATGTGGTGGTAGCCTGGGAAGAGAAAGAGAAGAGCTTAGCTGAGAGAACCTCCATCCCTTCCTGTCCCTGTGCTCCACCAACACAAAGTGTCTCTTTAGAAGGAGAATTTATGATGGGATTAAGGCAAGGCAGCAAGAGGAAAGCTCTGCTGCCTACAGGAATGGAGATTAAGTAGCTAAATATGCAGATGTGTGTGGGGAAGAGGCTGAGAGGAGACCTCAGTGCTCTCCACAACTACCTAAAAGGTTGTGGTGGGGCTGGGGTTGGGCTTTTCTCCAAAGGAACTAAGGACAGGAGGTGATGGCCTCAAGTTGCACCAGGGGAGGTTTAGATTGGCCATTAGGAAGTTCTTTAGTGGCAGAGTGGTCAGGGACTGGCCCAGGCTGCCCAGGGAGGTGCTGGAGTCACCATCCCTGGAGGGGTTCAACAAACGAGTAGCTGTGGAGCTTTGGGACATGGTCTGGGGGTCAGGGAGATGTCTGACAAAGGTTGGACTTGATCCTGGAGGTCCTTTCCAACCTAGATGACTCTCTGATTCTTTACAGCTTCCCCTGGATGGGTCTCCAGGGCACAGAGGCTGAAGGGAATTCACCTGGGTGCACTGCAATGACGGGGATGATACGATGACCAACGAACTTCCCTCCTTCCTCCCAAGCCACAATTTTGAGAGAGGCCAACTCGGGCATCATGATCTAAGGAGAAAACAGAGTAAGGCACCAGAGTCCCCACCCCTCCCTCCAGCAGGACACCAGCCCCACCAAGTAGAGCTCCACTCTCTGCTCCTTCCACCAAAACGAAGCCACCTCCCCAAGGAAGCCACTGCCTAGTTCTGCAGCTTGTAATTTAAGGCTGCAGCTTATCACAGACACAACTGAGCTCACAGGAACTCCCAAACCAAGAGCTTCTCAAAGAGCCTGTACAGGATCATGGGAGGGCAAAACACAGGGCACCAAGCCCTCCAAGCAGGGCTCCAGGAGGCAGCTCCCCAGAGAAGGGAAGGACCTTGGCAGGGTAATTTACCTTTGCCATAAGGGCTCCTGCTTCCCTCCTCCCCCATCTTCTTCTGCCATAAAACAAACTAAAAATGATTCTGCCAGAACTGAAGCCTGAAAAGGGTTTTCTGAAGCGAGGATAATATTTATCTCTGACCTCCCAGGTCAGCTGGAGAGATCTGCTGCTGACAGAGGAGTTGTGTGACATGGATGTCACCTCTGGAACTCACTGCAGCAAGGCCAAAGGTCACTGACACCCCTGACCTAACTTCCCCACACCCTGCAGCTGGATTAGTGGCCACTGTGGGCAAGCAGAGCTTCTGTACCCTGGCCCAGCTCACAACCTCCCTCTGGTCCCACTGCTCCTCCAGTTTGTCCATTTCTCATTTACAGTTCAGCCACAGACACTCAGTTCTCTGTTTCCAAACCCTCAGTCACTTCAGCCTGAGCTGCATCACACACAGGAGGCTTTTGGTGCCTGTTATTTTCAGAAACCTTCCCAGCTCCCCCTTGTCTGCTCAGGGAAATGCTGATGGAGACTTGTTTTGGATACTGTTGTTTTGATACTATCTGAGAGCAACAAGCAGCACTTTGTGTGTCTGCAGCCACGGCTGAGACCTCTTCTGCTGCCACTGACCCCTCAGGGGCACTGCTGGTGGCCAACAGAACCTTCAGGGGTTCTCCAAATGACTGTTAAATTGTGGTACCTTCTCAAAGACAAAAGGCTCCTCCTTCCACACGGGGTTGATGGAGTTGGCAGTGGAGGTCAGCTTGGTTCTGTATTTGCGTTTGGTGTCCCTGGGCAACCCAAACAGCTCCACTTCCACATAAGTCTTCACACTGCGCTCCGAGAGGAACTGGCCAGAGAGGATCTGCCAGGGAGAGACATAATTAGCACCTGCTGAATGAGGGGGACACAAGAACCCACCCACACCTTCACCTACAGCCACCCTCCCAACCCAAAACATCTCTGCTGCAGCTCCCCATCCACCACTAGGCTCTTCTTTTCCCTCCACCCATGTCAGTGCCTCCAGCACGTCCTCCAACCTCCTCCTCCCTCCCTCCCTCCCTCCCCACCACCCCAGCCTTGGCTTCTGCTGTGTGGCAGATGCTGATTTTCCATTTCCATGGGATGATGATTAATTTAAACCCGCGAAAGGACGGGGGGTTGCCATGGAAACACTCTCCCACAGGACTCCTGGGCTCAGCTGCCACCAACAACTCCACTGGGGAACAAACTGGGGCCGGAGGTGCCAGGCATGGCCCTGGTGCCAGGAGTGGCTGCCAGGGGGGCAGCAGGGGCTGGACTTGCCGTGACAGACAGGGTGCTGGCCACCACCACGTCAATGCGGTCCACCGAGAAGGGGTCAAACTGCTTGTCCTGCCTCCTCATGAACTCGTGCTTCAGCAGGTAGCCACACTGGCCATTGAACTCAAACAGAGCCATGTTCTGCTGCATGGGGACATCTGGGACAGAGGGACACAGAGACACGTCAGGGGGACCTCAACGGGGGGCTTGAGGGAGCTGGAAGGTGCTTCAAAACTAATTAAGGCTCTCAGCACCCTACAGGGACAAATATCACAGCAGCTGCTGGAGGAAAGGTCAGTGGTTTGCTTGTGGCTGCACCGTAAGTCATGGGCAGAACTGAATTAAAACCTGCTCTGAGAAGTACCTGCTATTTTTGAGTGTAAAGAGCTGCCTGGACCCCTCTACTCCTCCCTCCTTTCGTTTTGGGTTTCCTCTCAGTCCATCTTCTCTGCCCCTTCTTTTGAGATCATCATCTTGTGGTTTCTGCAACTGTCTTCATTGTGACACCCTCTTCAGGGTCAGTCTCTCCCTCTCTCCCTTTTAAAGTTGTTTTTTCTTCTCCTACTGATCCTACAGCTTGTCTCCTACACTCTCTGTACATGAGAAAGGAAGGGGGTAAAAAACAGCTTTCTCTGGAGGCTTTTCTTTCCTTCTCATGCTGGTTGTGCAGCAAGGAAAGGCCCTTCTACCCCAGTCAGGTCAAAATACTGGAAATAACAACACAGACAGGCCAGTCCTGCAGCCAGATGGAGCTGAGCACCAGAGGAAGCAACTTTGGGGATGCAGGAGGTTCTGAAGCACTCGTGCACGATATTTAATCTGACATCACGTTACAGGACAGCCAGAGATGACACCCAGACACTGGGTGACAGCAAGTCCAGGTGTGTCTATGCACGGACCAGCATGCTGGATGGGTTTGTGCTGGGCTTCTGCTCTGCAGGAGATGGGAGGCAAGAACAACAAGGCTCTGGGAGGGGGAACAGAGAATAAACAGCCAGGGAAAGAGCAGCGAAGGAAAGGCAGCAAACACAAACACACAGCTCACCCCTCAGGAGCTGGAGAAGACAACGTGACACTCACCCATGGTCTGGAAGTTGAGGGCCACCATCTGACAGCCAACGTTCCAGAACATCTGGGGCATGTAGTTGGAGGAGTCCATGCGGGTGCCCCTGGGGTAGATCCGGCTCATCTGCCTCTTGTTGTATCTGCAGGTCTATTGGAAACACACCTGGAGCACTTCAGGGGCACCCTCACACTTCAGAGGAGCACAACTGGTTAAGCTACCAATGCCCAGAGCCTTCCAGCCAAGAAGAAAGGCCCTGGCTCCTTTCCCAAACCCTTTCCACCTAAGCACAAGCATCTGGCAGCCCTGGTGTCCACTACAGCAGGACCCATCCTGTGAGAATCACAGAGTGTTTCAGGCTGGAAGGGACCTCTAGAGGTCATCTTGTCCAACCTCAATCTCTGTGAGCAGCCCCCAAGCCCCCCTGGAAGATCCCATGTCTCCAGCACCTGCACACCTTAGATCTGATGAAGAATTTACCAGGAGCCAGCTGGAAATGGCTCAGCCCTACCCAAGCTGCAGATGGGCTCTTGCCCTCCAACCAACCAACCCCCCATGGCCACCAAAAGGATACTCCACAAACTGCACAGGGAACTTGGTCAGCAGATCATAGGCCTTCATCTCCGTGAAGGAGGAGATGACGTAGCTCCGGTTCTTCTCTGGAAGCAGGAGAGAAGGAGCCTTCAGCAGAAAGACACACCCAGCCCTGGGGGTGGGGACAGAGGCACCTGGGGAACACTTGGACCCTCTACTCCCACTCTCTACCAGGTACCACTTCCCATCGAGGCAATTGACTTTCCTCTGGTCCCTCAAAAAGGGACTGAAGATCAACACTCCATGAAAAGTCATTTCTATTCACCAGGACAGGAACTTCATGGAGGACAGACAAGAAGGGCTCTGAAAACAATAATTTTGCCCATCTCTTCCTGGATTTTAGTGACATTTAGACAATAAACCCTGGCTGGAGTTTTAGTTCCAAGGGAATCCAAATATTCAAAGTCTTACACAGAGTTCTGTGTCAAGTTTCCCCTTCTTTTTCTTCTCTCTCTCCTCAATCAAAGCAGCTCACTCAAAGCCAGACCCCAATGTGGGAACTGCTTAGAGGAACCCAGTGTGCAGAAATTACGTGTTTCCAGCACTTCAGATCTTCCTCTGCCCAACCACCACAGAAGAGGAAGGGCAGCCACAGACCTACAGAAGAGCTGGGCTCAACCCTGCCCTCAGAAGCAGCAGAGCCAGCCCAGGGATGGCACTGGCCTTCAGCCTGCTTCTTTTTGTCCTCATTTGTGTAACCAGGAGCAGCACCTGACACCTCCCTGGCTCCTCACCAACTCCCTGCTCCAAGGGGGAGGCTGAAGGGACGTGTTTGTGACCTTGGGCATGTTGTGGGAGACAGAACCCAACAGAAAATGGTGAAAGGCAGGTGGAGGAGAGCAGCACGAGAGCACCGCTCTCCTGGTGGAATGGAAAGACCTGGGATGCTCCAAGGAGTGAGTCTGCCTTACCTGCAGAGACTTCAAAGGAGTCAAACTTGATAGGCTGTATGTAATTAACCAGGCTGGACATCTCCTCATAGGCTGTCACCTCCAGACCAGCCGTGCCCTGAGCAGAGAACAAAGGCCAGGAGAAGTCAGAGGAGGAGATGAAACAATCCACATCTGAGCTTCACCACCAGAGAGCTCCAGTGGCTCCTACAGTTACACTCAAAAACCAACCCAGAAGAGGAACAGAAACAGTGGCAGTACCTCATCTGACTGCATCTTTTTAATTTCCTCTTCATCGAGGTTTCCAAGATGTTCATCCTCCTCCTCTGGTTCCTCTTCAGCCACATCACCTGCCCACACTAAGCACACCAAGACAAGACGTTGCTGGTTGCTAGCAAAGGAGTGCTCCTCAAAACCCCCCAGCAAGTCATCAGCAGAATGGTACAACTCTGTGAGCCACATCCAAGCACGAAGCAGCTCACTCTGGACTAGCACACTCAAGAGATCACCTCATACCCCAGAGACACAGTCACAGTGCTGCTTCCCCACATTTGTGGGGATCAATGTCCCCTTCTAGGTGCCCACCTTGTCTTCATGGCTCCACGTGCTCCTACTATGAGAGGCACTGAAAATTCACTGTCCTACCACAGATCCCCTGAGCCCTTGAGACTGGAGGAAGGGAGGAGAGTGAGGCTGAAGGTTCTATAAACCCTCATGAACCTCATGGTGAGGAACTAGGCCATGGTGAGTTTCTGGTTACCAGAAGCAGTGAAAAACACCCACCCTTCCACCAAGCCAAGAGCCAGTGGAACCACAAACTACCAGCTCAGAGAGAGCAGGCAGAAGAGCTGCCTGATGGGCAGGGTGGGAGTTGATTGTCAATTTTAGTTGGAATGAAGGGTTTGAAAATGTCTCTTCCAAGCTTATGCTGCTTCTGGAGATAAGTGGATTGATGCCTAGCACTGGCTTGGCTCCAGCTAGTGCTGGGTGATCTGGAAGGTCTCCCCTGGGCCAGACCTGCTCCTCGAGCTGTACTAGTCCCACCTTCCCCCAGCCATACCAGTATCCTCAGCATCCAGAGGGGTTGGCTGCCCGATGGTCTCTGGCTCCACGTTCCTCCCTTTCTTCAAGGAGCTCTGTCTCTTCCCAGACACAGATTGTTTCTTCTTGTTCTTAATCAAGATTTTCCCCAAGAGATCCTTGGGACTTGGCAGTGGAACTCCTGGCTTCAGCTACAACACACACACTTCACACTGAATTTCCATCACAAAGATATTCCCTCATCTCCCCTGTCCCTCCCAGTACCACTCCTCTGGCCATTCACTGGTGCAGGGACACATCTCTGTACACTTTAATTTCTCCACCTCTTGGCACATCACAATCTATCTATGCAGATTTTTTTCTCTAAGGCTTCACCCTGTGGTTCCAGGCCAGGATTCTGGACCTCTCAGCCCTCCCACCTCTGCTGCCTGCACACACCACACTGTTCCCAGCTACCCTTCCTGCTCCACAGTTAAAAAACCATCAATGGTGCCTGGAGGCATCTCTACACCTCTGCCTGTCACATCCCACCTACTCCTCTCATCATCCCAGAGCCTCAGCCCTGGATCAGCCCCATTCTTAAACACCCTGCCTGCAGCTGATGTGAAAAGGAGCTGGAGTAGGTGGCTCAAGCCAAGGATGTGACTCAGGCTGAGCTCTGCCCATCCACCCTGGGAGGGAATATTTCCAGGTTGGAGGCAGGAATTGAGGAGCACTGGTAGGAAGAGCCTGAAATGCTACTGAGCTCTTGTTCCTGCTTCTTTCCACAGCAAGTGCTGGCAGAGACTGGAAATGGTGCAAAAATACAGACTCACCTCAGCACAACGTGGCTACCCTGAAGTCACTCAAGTCTCAGAGCATTAAGCAAGAGCAGAGTCAGGAAAGTGCTGAAGAAAACCTCTGACTGAGAGATCTTCTGGCCACTGACTGTGCTGCTCACCCCTGGCCATGGCATCACCTTCTCTTCCACTGTCCTTGTATCTGTGGTGGCATCTCCCAGCACCAGGAGTGAGCAGTGAGCACCTCTCCATTACCCTCCTCCCCACCTGGCACTTACTGGGTTCTTCTCCAGGGGCTCTGTCAGCAGCATGTCCCCAAAGATGGTCCTGCAGTACTCGGCCATCTTCGCCTGCTGCTTGGGCCTAGAGAACAGGGAGATCAAGGAGTCAACAGGGAAACTGCCCAAATGCAGAGCTCAGCATGAACAACCATCTCAAGATCCACGGACTCTACCCAGGAAACCATCTCTAGATCCACAGACTCCAGGAAACCATCTCTTGCCTTCACTCAGCTCTGCAGATCTCAAAGTCCTTTCCCAGGCTGACTCCCACTCGTCCATACCCTCCCATCCTGGGCTAAAAGGCAGCACAATTATGGGCACTCTCACTCTGCAGCTTCTGGCCCACCTTCCAGCTCTGACCCCCCTCCCTTTGCTGCAGAAATGTCCACGGTTCACTGCAGCTCAGGCTCACACAACCCAGCAGCCCCTGCCCCTACACTTTGTGCTCAGGGCAACAGGAACACCCCTCTCCCCATCCCTGGATACTCACGAGTCCACGTGGTTCTCAAAGGACAGGATGACAGGGTAGAGAGATGTTTTAAAGGCACTTTCTGCAATGGCTTCAATGGCATCCTAAATGAGGGGCAAAGGTCAGAGAAAAGATCAGGACTCATTAGTAACACTCATTAATGGACTCCAAACTGATGGTTGTCAGGAGCTTCTCTTTAAAGTAACTAAACTTATCCCAGAGGGATAACAAGGCTGGATTTGCAGCTTCAGAGGACACAACAGGCAGCTGAACTCAATAGCTGGCATAAAAAATGGAGCTGAGGATGTAAGAATAGGAGTTTTCATTCCTGTCACACAGTTCAGTGCATACACACATGAACATCAGTGTCTTGCCAAAGAGGTGACCACCACGTGTATTTCAAACTGGTGGAGAAAGGTGTGTGCAGCCCCAGATCAAACCACCTCAAACCCTGTTTATACTTCTAAACCTGCCCAATTTTCTGCCACTTCACCTGCTTCTAAAACCAGAGAAAACAGCAGAGAAAACTGGAGTGTTCAGCAACCAGCAGTGCTGGCATTTCAAATGCAAATACCATGGAAACCTTCTCAGCATTAATGATCTAAGAAAAAATAATCCTATTTTCCCAAACCCCTCTTAAACTGCCACAAACTTTCCACTCTTTTCCTTCTGGTGCTGCTAATGGACATGGCACAGAAGCACCACATGCCCCCAGCTCTTTCTCCTCCACCACCTTTGCCCTCAGCCCATCCACCTGGCAGCTCCCTCAGCCAAGCCTCCTCAAACAGAGATCTGTCTAAAACCAAGCAGGGGAAATCACATAGAATTAGAGTGGTTTGGGTTGGAAGGGACCTCCAAAGGTCTAGTCCAACCCCCTACCCAGCAGGGACATCTCTACCTAGGGCAGGCTGCTCAAGAGCCCCAGCAAGCCTGACCTTGAATGTCTCCAGGGATGGGGCCTCCACCACTTCTCTGGGCAGCCCATTCCACTGATCTATCACCCTCAGATTAAAGAACTTTTTCCTAATATCCAACCTAAATCTGCCCTTTTCTAGCTTCAAACCATCACCCCTCATCCTGTCGCTACAAATCCTTGTGAATATTCTTTCCCTGCCTTCCTGTAGGCCCCTTTCAGGTCCTGGAAGGTGACGTATGGAGGAAGCTCCTCCCATACCTTGAAGAGGATCTCCGTGGTCATGGTGAAGCCGTGGGTGATGATGGGCTCCTCCTCTGGGGGCCTCCCCTTCCAGCAGTCCAGCTCCACGCAGCGGCAGCCGGCCAGCAGCGCCTGCCGGTACATCTCGGGGGAGGAGATCCCGGAGAACTGGCCAGCTGCAGGGGACAAGGGGAGAGGGGCTCAGCAGGAGATATTCTGCATAACCTGGAGCAACAGAACTCCCTGCTGGCCCTCACCAGGTGTACGGGGCAGGCTGACTAGATGGGTTTGGTTATAGGGTGATATTTCACAGAATCACTGCGGCTGGAAAGGACCTCTAGGGTCATCAAGTCCAACCTTCATCCCAACATCTCCCTGACCCCCAGACCATGTCCCCAAGCTCCACATCTACTCGTTTGTTGAACCCCTTCAGGGATGGGGACTCCAGCACCTCCCTGGGCAGCCTGGGCCAGTCCCTGACCACTCTGCCACAAAAGAATTTCTTCCTAATGTCCAATCTAAACCTCCCCTGCTGCAACTTGAGGCCATTTCCTCTCGTCCCATCATTAGTAATCTGGGAGAAGAGCCCAACCCCAGCCTCACTGCAACTTCCTTTAAGGTAGTTGTAGAGAGCAATGAGATCTCCTCTCAGCCTCCTCTTCTCTAGACTAAACAACTCCAGTTCCTTCAGCTGCTGTTCATGTTTTCTTCTCATTTAAAGTGCCCAGAACCCCAGAGCACACCACAGCCCTTCAAACCCCAGGGCAGATACACCCACCCAACTGACTGTCAGGATCCTCCACCCATCCCTGGAGGTGGTCCCCACACGTGGAGCTGAGGCAGCTCTGGAACTGCCCATACCTGTTAGATAGGTGTTGTGGGATGAATTGATGAAGTAGTGTGAGAGTGGCTGGGTCATGTCCTGGTACAGCACCAACTTGTCCAGGGCTATCACGTTGTTCTCAGGGCCACAGAGAAACCAAACCATCCCCTCTGGAGACAACTGCCCTACAAGGAAAGCAGAGCTGCAATGGGAGGGTTCTGGCTCCTCCTGGCTGGGGCACAGCAACACACGGACCTGTGAGCACCAGGCTGATTGCTCCCCGGGGACAGTGATGGTGGCAGAAGGTGTGAGACCCTCTGCTGCTTCCACACCACCTCTAGAGCAAGAGTTCTGAGCAAGACTCACCTCTCTGGATGTTAATGCCACTGGGCTCATACTTCTCTATGAGGCTCTGCACCTGCTCAGGCTTGGCTGGTGGGAAGAGGATGTCATTGAGGCGAGAGTCTCGCTGCTTCTTGTTGATGAACTTGGCCAAGTGCTCCTTGGTCATGTAGGGCTTTGCCTTCAAATGGCTGGGGGGAGAGGGTGACAGAGGAGCTGAGGTGGGGCCTTTCACCCTGAAAACCTTTACAGAGAAGAGGCTGGTCCCTCCCCAGGTCAGTGATGGTGTCTGCCTCCCTTGGTCCACGCCTCTCTACATCCCTCCCCAGAAATGATGCTTCCCACTGTGGCCTTTCTTCTTCCTCACTACCTCAATACCACGCAAAGGTTGTGCTGAGGGAAGCACAAAGTGTATTTTGAGCCTCTGATTAGAACCCTAAAAAAATCAAGTTGATTTAAGAAGTCACAGATTTAGCTACATGAAAAAAAAACAGTCACTGGCTTCTTGTGAGGCTCTGTGGTTCTCACACTTACACTTGTTTGGGGCCACCAGGAGCAGTGTCACATTAGCAAGATCTAGAGTTGGCCTGGAGTCAACCCTCTTGATGGTGCCAGCATCATCCCCACAGCACCCTGAGGTCTCACCCTTTTTGTCCAGGCTGTGAGTGAAAGCATTAACTGGGCTGGCACTGGTTTGTGACCTGGATTCCTTCTGAGGCTGGAGACCAGACAAACCTCAGGGCATGAGATGCCCTCACCCCTCCTTTCAGCCTGATCAAGTTCTGCAGCCTGAGGGAAACTTACTGTGAGGTAAATATCTCATCAATCTCAGGCCGTGGACACAGGTTCATGAGGAAAGTCTTGTACACAGTCTCAGGGAAGTCTTCTGGGTTGATGGCATCGTTCTGAGGATGCAATGGAGACAGGTCAGCATCACAAACCCCTGCACCTCTCCATGAACAAGCACAGCACAGAACTTGTGACAATCCAAGTAAGTGACTGAAACCTCTGGCAAGGTGTTTAGGAGAGAAGAGGTGGGGTGGAGAAGCACCATAATATCCTATTTCAGAATGAACAGTTCTTTAAAGTGCCCCTTGGTGTCTCTGTGAGATGGTCTAAAGCTTGATGTGGTGGCAGGAGCCGTTGTAGGCCTGGACTGTCCTCTCTGGGTGGGTAGAAGCACCAAGATTAACTTGGATCTGGTGCTTCAAAGAGCAGACAGTGAAACAGGCAGGAGGGAATGTGCTGCACCAATGGAGTCAGGAGTGTCACTATGATTCAGACAGTAAGGACTCCAGTTAAGGCATGGCAGAGTGGTAAGGAAAAGGTTTCACAGCCACTAGTGATGATTTTTTCATAGCATCACCTCCAGGGGAGGCAAAAAGACTCTTCTCAAACTAGCAAGACCTTTGGCTGCCCAGCAGAACTCTTACCTTGCCCTTTGGAAGATGACAAGCACTCAATGCTGCTTCCACCCTCTTCCTGTCTGCAGGAAACATCTGAAAAATACTGAGCAGCCGGGAAAAAAATCACCACAGAGCAGAGGAGGGAGGTCAGAGAGCCTGGGTTTGGGTGGCTGGAGCTGCAGCCAGAGTGCAAGCAAAGCACAGGGTGGAGGAGACTGGAACAGGGGCTGTAAACATGGGCCAGAGATGAAAGAGCTTCTCCAAGGGAGCAACCAAGGTATCAAACCTTATAAATCTAGTGGAGGTTTTTACTGCTGCCCTAACACAGACCTCCTACATTTCTGCTGTGGGCTCTCTAAGAGCCCTGTCACCTCAAGATCCCTCTGCCCTGTCTACCCCAGCCCCTCCTGGAGGTGTCCCCTGCAGTAGGAACATCCTCATGCCATGGATTCCCCAGGAGGACACTTCCCCCCCTGGACACCACCCCCTGCAGTAGCTGCCATTAGCAAGGAGTAACTGTAGTCAAGGCAACATTCAAAAGAAGCAAACAAACACTGAGCACGTTTGCTGCTCTGGAAGAAGGCAAAACCCTCTGGAACCAAGGGCTGCCTGTGAATTCAAGGAACAAGCTCATTACAGAGGCCAAGGAGCTGGTGTTGTGCAGGATGGAGGACACCAGAGCTCACCTCCCATCTGGTCTGCAGGGCAGAACTGACCAGGTCAAGGCTGCAGCTTCTGCTGCACTGGGGAACAGCAACAACCACCAAACTTTCAGAACACCCCAGTCAGCACCATGAGGTCTCCTCCATGGATAAATTTAGCTGCCAGCTCTATTAAGCTCCTGGCACCACCAGCTGCTGGCAGCCAGAAAGGGGAACAAAAAAGTGCCAACCGTGTTGACAGGTGGAGAGTGCTGGGAAGGAGCTGAGCAGCCTTTATGCAAACCCAGAGCACACTGGTCCCCAGGCTGCCCTTTGCAAGGCAAGAACTGCAGCACCCTGCTTGGACTCAGAGGGGATTTAAATCTCTGAAGAGAAAGGCAGATGGCCCAGTGGAATTTTCAGGAGAACTCAGACATGGAGTTCTGAAAGCCTCCCATGGACCTGCACCTAGAGAGACTGGGTGCTTTTATAAATCTGGACTGTTTAATGGTCTCATGGTTTACACTATAAAGCATTTTTACTACTCTCCAAGACAGAGCAGGGCACCGAGGAGGGTACAGCCTGTACCAGATCTTTTTTCTAGCTCCTTTCAGAGGAATAATCCATTTTCTCTCTGCAGTATTGCTACCTGGCCTGCATGCTAAAGATCAATTCCACACACTCCTCCCTAGCCCGAGTTATTCATTAAAGACCTATACATTTTTAAAAGCCCTTGGAGGAATACTCTGACTCCTGACAGAAGCAAATTCTGCTGGTTGGTGGTTTAGAAAACAAACAAACAAAAATGTTTATTGTTGAGTAATGATCAACCATCCAGGAGCCCATTTAGCAGGCACAGGCTTAATCTCCACTCCCTATGCAATAGAACACGCAGTGGGAAGTGTATTTATTAGGGGTGATTAGTGCCTGCCTCTCGTGCTGCTGGAACAGCACAGACCTGGCAGCAGAGTGGTTCAGAACTTCCCCCAACTGCACCATCTGCAGGTCCCTAACTCCTAAAACAGGAGATAACCCTGCACCCAAAAGGGGATTGAAGGTGGCAGCACAGCCCTTGTCACTCACCCAGGAGCTGAAGCAAGAGGAAGGGGCCACGGGCTCAGCCACAGAGTGATTTTACCAGGGAAGACAGTGAGTGGCACAAAATCAATCCCCTCTAGACTCCTGCTGTGCAGAGCAGGGAGCAGGGATGGGCTGGGCTTATCCTAGTGACAAGCCTCATGATGTACGAGGCCAGCCCTGGGGACACAGCAAAGGGAAAACCTCCCCTGCCTGTGCCTGAACCAGAGTTAACACTGGCCCAGGGGTCTGTCCTCAAGGGATGTTTCCCTCCAGAGCAAGGGCACTGGGACTGCACCAGTGGAGAATGGCTGCACTGGTCACACATGAAGGAAGGACAAGAGAAAGCAACAGGCCCCTACCCGTGGGGTCAGGCAAGAAGTTCTGCACATACACAACTTAGAGGGAAGGTAAAACGAGTCCTGCACCTCACCCACCTTCCAGCTCAGGTTTGTAGAACAACCTGTGACCAGAACCTCACCAGAGCTGCTGGGGTTTGTAGAACAACCTGTGACCAGAACCTCACCAGAGCTGCTGGGGTTTGTAGAACAACCTGTGACCAGAACCTCACCAGAGCTGCTGGGGTTTGTAGAACAACCTGTGACCAGAACCTCACCAGAGCTGCTGGGGTTTGTAGAACAACCTGTGACCAGAACCTCACCAGAGCTGCTGGGGTTTGTAGAACAACCTGTGACCAGAACCTCACCAGAGCTGCTGGGGTTTGTAGAACAACCTGTGACCAGAACCTCACCAGAGCTGCTGGGGTTTGTAGAACAACCTGTGACCAGAACCTCACCAGAGCTGCTGGGGTTTGTAGAACAACCTGTGACCAGAACCTCACCAGAGCTGCTGGGGTTTGTAGAACAACCTGTGACCAGAACCTCACCAGAGCTGCTGGGGTTTGTAGAACAACCTGTGACCAGAACCTCACCAGAGCTGCTGGGGTTTGTAGAACAACCTGTGACCAGAACCTCACCAGAGCTGCTGGGGTTTGTAGAACAACCTGTGACCAGAACCTCACCAGAGCTGCTGGGGTTTGTAGAACAACCTGTGACCAGAACCTCACCAGAGCTGCTGGGGTTTGTAGAACAACCTGTGACCAGAACCTCACCAGAGCTGCTGGGGTTTGTAGAACAACCTGTGACCAGAACCTCACCAGAGCTGCTGGGGTTTGTTGATTATTTCTTGGCAGCAGCCAGGAGTGAAGTCTGTGGCTGTTTGCTGTAGATGAAGGTCACAAAAAGTCTCCTTTCCAGACCCAAATGACATCCCAGGCCCTGCCTTGGGAGGACCCCAGGAGCCCTTTCATGGTCTGAACCCTGGGGGAGTACCTGTGCCTCTGGGGTGCAGAAGAGCAGGCAGTTGAAGCTCTGAGCAGCCACCCCCTTAGCAGCTGCTCTGCCTTTAGTCTGACTGAACACACAATAAAACAAACACCCAGACTCACTTCCTGACAGGAATCTTCCCCTCTGCATTGAGCTGCATCTTCAGCTTCACCAGGCTGTGGAAAGAAAAAAAAACAACAAACCAAGATTATGAAAAAGCCCTTGGACAGTCTTAGAGGTTGTACTAAGGAAGGAGGAAGAAAAAATCTGCAATTGGAAAAACAATCTGACAGTTAACTGGAAATCAAGGTCCTACAGACCATGCACTTAACCTCAGACTGAGCCTGTTCCTGTTTCTTGGGAAGGAGAAACAGAGCTTAGATATCAGGAAGATTCCTCTGAAACAAGCTAGAGATAAGAGATAATGGTGTCTCCTATCACTTAGTGCCCCTCAGCTATCCCAGGTTGCCAAGAGGCAGCTCTTCGTGGGGTGAGGCTCTGACTGACTGTGGTGGGAGGCATTTGAGGCTCAGAATTTCCATTTGCCTAAAACCACACGTGGGTTTGAGTGGCTCAAGGCCCTGGGTGCTGGGCAGTTGTCATGCAACGTGTGGTTGAGGTGGTGGCCTCAAGTTGCACCAGGAGAGGTTTAGATTGGCCATTAGGAAGAAGTTCTTCACTGACAGAGTGGTCAGGGACTGGCCCAGGCTGCCCAGGGAGGTGCTGGGGTCACCATTCCTGGAGGGGTTCAACAAATGGGTAGCTGTGGAGCTTTGGGACATGGTCTGGGGGTCAGGGAGATGCTGGACAGAGGTTGGACGTGGTGACCCTAGAGGTCCTTTCCAGCCTAAAGGATCCATGGCTGGCCAGGGGTCACTCACATCTTCTCCAGGAAGGTGTACCGAGAGGCGTTGTACGTGAGCGGGTTCCGCACGATGGCCATGATGTCCTCAGCCCAGCTCTGGGGACAAACACACAGGACAGAGGCAGTTGGGGGTTATGGAACCACCAAGAAACACACACAACAGCCATGGAAAGGGATGGACCTGTCCTGGTAACACTGGGCTCCAAATCCCAGCGAGCACACCCTGGGTTGGCTCTACCACCTCCCCACTGCCTACAGAAACCAGCAGCTGAACCCTCCCAAGTCTTCTCCACTGTCTGTTTTATCCATGGAGGATAAAAATGACATAACAAATATCTCCCACTGGTCCTTCTCCATGCAGGGCAGAAGTTTCTACAACTATGGAAGTACCACACCTTGCTGGAACATCAACCTGCTTGTTTCTAACCTGGCCAGTAACACTGAGAGGGTTCAGTTCCCCCCTTATGCCCCAATCCTCAGTGCTCCCCAGTCCTTCCTTGCCCTCAGGACCCCAATACCTTGCCAACGTTCTCCTTGTAGGACACAAAGTTATGGAAAGTGAGATCCACCATGTCAGGGCCAGATACAATCGTCAGAGTCTTCAGCAGGAAGGTGCTGTGAGGGTAATCCAGGTTAAAAACCTCTCGGAGCTTCTGGGACTGCAAAGAAACACAACAGAGGGGGGTGAAGGGAAAACGAGGCAAACTGCACCTGGAAACACCAGGACCCAACCCAAACATTGACCCAAATTCACAGCAAGCTTCTCAAGGGTTGCAGAATTGCTTCATGTGACCTTCCTTTCCTTTGCTCTCCTTATTTTTTATCTTTATTCTGGAGCCTGCACTCCCTGGAACCTCCCTGGAACAAAACATTGTGACTAACACCGCACAGAACGGGCTGGTCTGGTCTGAAAAAGTCTGAAAAAGAAATTCCTTCTGAAATCTCAGCCTGAGTTCACAGAGGAGCACTTGGTCTGCTCAGAGCAGAGGTGAACAACTGGGTTACTGCAAAGCCACTTGTCAAAACACATGCTAAGGAAGTCTTAGAGATAGTGTGAAACCTTCTGCTGTAACCTCCCTCCACCACAAGACAGACACTGGCTGGGACCCAGCAGGTCTCCAGCTCCTGGAGGAATGGGCACTCTCCCTCCAAGGCACATTTTCTGCTGGTTTTCAGCTGCTAGAAGGGGTTTTTTCCACAGCAATTGCAGTATCCTACAGTGATGGCTCACCAGGGATTTGTTTTGTTAAGTATAAGGCTCATCTGATTAGTCACACTTGTAT
Organism: Brachypteracias leptosomus; assembly: GCA_013401335.1. Classification (NCBI taxonomy): domain Eukaryota; kingdom Metazoa; phylum Chordata; class Aves; order Coraciiformes; family Brachypteraciidae; genus Brachypteracias; species Brachypteracias leptosomus. Next base: position 224,082 of record VYZX01002249.1, on the reverse strand, counting down.
TTCAGCACCAAATCAAAGTATTTATAGAATCTCCTTAAATTATTTAGCATTTTCTTCATTCCTACACATGGCATGGCTAAGCCAAGGAATCCTGAGTTGTACTTATAATGAAAGGATCAGATTCCCAGGTCCTAGGCAATGCAGTGCCTAAAGTGCAGGATAAATCCCTATCGAGCAAACAGGGAGGTGCTGGAGCACCTGCTCCCTCAGAAACTTGGCAAATCCATGCCCTGGGACTCCCAGCAGAGCAGGTTGGCCTCAGGAGTTCAGCTGGAGCTGGGTGTGAGCTCTCCCTGCACACATGAACAGTTAGACACCAGTTCAAGCATCATTCTCACTTACATAGCATGTTATATTCTGCAGAATTCAGCTAAAAGACTTTGTGTTTGCTGTAAACCTGGAGCACACACAAAGTGGACAGTGTCTGAACCCTTGCAAGTTGAAGAAATCAACCTCCCCAGCCTCAAACTTCCATGGACCTTGATTTAGCCCAGACCAACTACAAACCTCTCTATGCAACCCCCTGCTTGCATCCCACTGTGATCCCCATGGAACAACTCCATTTCTGCCCCAGAATTTTCTCTTTACACTTGGCCATCTTCTCATTTCCATGTGGAGCAGAAGCTCCTGCAGAGCTCAGCCCCAGGGCTCCTTCCATGACTGCACCAAGGCACAGAAGGCTGCAGCTGCAGATTTTTTCCACTGCATTTTTCCAGATCTCTGGAGCATCTGCAATTTTGACACATCTGCAGCCACCAGGTTTCTTTAGGAAGACCAGGGTGGGCTGGATTCTAACTCCAGATCTCCTGCCTGCTGTCTCACAGCTCACAAAAGCAACTCTCCACAGGGGCACCTGTATGATCCCAGAGCATCTGGAGGGAGAGGAGGGCAGAGCTGTCAGCCACCCACAAGATTTCTAATAATGAGGGAGTCTCTAAGATGGCTCACTCCTGCTCTGTGAACAATTTTCCTTCCACAAGTGAGCAGCACACACGTACCCACACCTCCTTTCCCTGCTTGTAGCAACTTAGAGAATCATAGAATTGTCAGGGTGGGAAGGGACCTTGAAGATCATCTCGTTCCAACCCCCACCATGGGCAGGGACACCTCCCACTCCATCAGTTGCTCACAGCCCCAGCCAGCCTGGCCTTCCAAATGTCCAGGGATGGGGCTTCCAGCACCTCTCTGGGCAACCTGGGCCAGTGTCTCCCCACCCTCCTGGGCAAGAACTTCTTCCTAACGTCTCATCTCAATCTCCCCACCTCTAGTTTGGAGTCATTCCCCCCAGTCCTACCACTACCCAGCATCATAACTTCTTGGGGGTTGGACTGGGTGACCTTTGGAGGTCCCCCCCAACCCAAACCAGTCTATGATTCTTGATGGACCTCAACCTTCCAGCACAAGTCAGGATTTTAACTTCAAACTCAATCTTGCAGAGCCACTGGTGCTTGTTGCTTCCTTACCTCTGGTGGTGTAAATCACACGAAGCTGAGACAATAGAGAACTTGTGGTTTAGGCTGAACTCATTTCCTGTATTTGTCACAAACGGGCTCCTCCCAGCCCACCCTTCTTCACACTCTGTCTCCAGCTGCACCAGAGCTTCTGCCTCCAGCTGTGGTGCTCCAGACAAGCCTGGTCCACACTGGGGTTGGTAATGGGCTGATATCTCAGCTCCTGCTCATGGTTACCCTCAACCTGTGCCAGATTTTAAATGCCATGCCCTCTACCAGCACTAACTCAAACCCCATGCTCAAGTTGGTAGCTCCATTTTATGGGAAGCAAAGCAGGGAGAGCAAAGGATGAGCTCGTTAGGGGTAAATTGGGTCACATTCTCCTGCCTGGCCTGAGGCGAGTCACTCGCTGGCTCTGTGCTTTGCAGGGGATTATCTCCTCATGGGGGAAAAGCAGAGATGTTGGTGTGACACTGAAGGAGAGGCCCAGAGACTGTGTCCAGGGGCAGAGCCTGATGCCTCAGCTCCTTCAGCACCTTCCCTATGAACCACTTAATGCCACGTTGCAGATGGCTATGGAGGAAAAATAGGAATTGCTGGATGAAAAGCAGGACAAGTGTATTAGCCATGCAAATCAGAAGGGAAAGATGCTTAGAAAATCCACTTAAAAAAAACCCCCCAAGTGAACAGAAACCAACCCACTGGCAGAGTGCTTGGAGAACAGATTCAGCTCACCCTCCTCTACCCACCCTCCTGATTTCCCTGAAATCCTCAGCTGCACAAACCAGATTCATAGTCCAGAGAGAAGCAAATCCTCATGCAAATCCAAACAAAGAGCAAGAGGCAGAGAGAGACAGTCCCTCCTCCCCTTGAAGGGGGACACAGCCCAGGACAGCCAGGGTTTGTCACAGCCCAGGGACAGCAGCTCCACGGGACGCTCTACGTGATGTGGGGCTCGTGGTATTAGATGACAGGACGTGACAAATCTCCTCTTTCAGAGAAAAAGGCCTTGCCTGGCTGCCAGGAGGGAAAGGAAGCACCAAGATTATTCAAATGCCTTTGGCTCTGCAGGTACCCCTCACGTCCTCATTAGCATCCATCATGGGATCCTAAGGAGCCCGGCTGTGGGGCTGCTCTGTCTCTGTGCCAGGCATCTCAGCAGGAGGAGGCAGAGAAACCCAGGCAGATGAGGCACTCTCAGCTCTCGCTGCTGCTTATCTAAAGGGACTGGAAAATGCAGCAGCACAGAGATTCACAGGGCACAAAATAACCCCTGGTGTTCTGGAATCACAGTCACAGACTGGGTTGGGCTGGAAGGGACTTCCAAAGGTCATCTGGTCCAACCCCCTACACCAGCAGGGACATCTCTACCTAGGGCAGGCTGCTCAGGGCCCCAGCAAGCCTGACCTTGAATGTCTCCAGGGATGGGGGCCTCCACCCCCTCTGTTCCAGTGATCAACCACCCCCATACTAAAGAACTTTTTTCTAATGTCCAACCTAAATCTGCCCTTTTCTAGCTTCAAACCATCCCCCCTTGTCCTGTCGCTACAAATCCAGCAGGAACAGGCTGTGAGGGACACAGAGGGTGCCTCCTCAGTAGCTTGTCTCTGTGGTCTCAGAGCTGAGGCAGAAGAAGGAGCCAGCACAGCAAAAGGCCATTTTGAAGATGTTTCTGTTCCCTTGCGTGGCTCCTGCTCCACTATTTATCAATCCTTTGCAAGCCACAGGCTTCCAGCTGCTCTCCTCTTGCCTGCCCACCCATCAGTGTCTCCATCCAGCCTCTGGTGGTCACTCTATCTGGAGGCCTGGCTTTGTTTGGCTGCCCCTTGCTGAGAGCACAGCCCCAAGATGCTGCTCCACCCCCAGAGCTGCCACCATCCGCCCTCAATGCTGCACATCACCCGAGCACCCACAGAATGTTTACAGCACATGGCTCAGCCCTGGGCCCAGCTCCCAGTGCAACGGGAGTGCTCCTGCCCTGGTGCTTCCTCGTTCCTACCTCATCACCCCAACACAGGACCTGGGAAGCACCTTGCTGGGGTTTTCTCCCTTGTCCATGCCCAGCTCAGAGCGTGCCCTTGTTGTGCTGGTTCAGCCATCACCATTTTCTGCTGCCATCAGTTCCTGCTCACACCAGCCCAATGCTGAGCTCAGCAACAGCCCCTCAGAAGGCTCCTCTCAAACCATCCTGTCATAGGTTCCTGTGGGCACAGCTCCTCTGCTGCCCACTGTGGTGCCACCATCTCCTGCTAGGCACAACGGACAGAGATGGCTCCTCAGGAGCCCTTGGAAGGACACCACTGAGAGCTCAGCAAGGTGTGACCAGCCCCAACAGAAGCTCCTCCAACTGATGGGCTCCTGGTTGATATAGTCCCGGCCTCACCCACCACCCCAACCAAGAGGTGAGGGTGGAGACACGGAGACACAGAGACAGGTGGGGCAGGTTCTACCTCTGGCACCTGAAGCCAGTGAGGGAAACAAACCATTCTGCTGGGTTGTGACTATCCACAGGTCAACTCCAACTCAGGCCCCAGCACTTCACTACCCCTGGGTTCAATAACGAGGATGAAACTGGTTTGTAATTATGACAGTCAACAAATGCAACGTCTGCTCTGACAAACCACGCTGGTTTCAAAGCCAGCACCTGCTCAAGTGTGGCAACAAACCCCAGGATGAAGCCAACACCCTGGCCTAAAACACGGGGGATTTTGGTCCCGTTTAAGCCCTTATTGCTCCTGGTTCCTCAAAGGAAGAGGCAGAACTGCAGTGAACATCTTGACGTGCTCTGGCACGCTGCTGAACTGCACTCAGTAGCTTTTTATCTTGTCTCACTGATGTTCAAAGCCCCTGCTAATTCTTATCTTTGTTACTGCTGAACACGTGCCAGAGTTCGCTCTGCCCTGTCTCTCAAAAAAGAAATTCCATGGAGAAAAAAAACCCTGCAGAACACTGAGCAACTCCCACAGAAAATAAAGGGAAGGGGGTGAGAAGGGGGAACCTGCACACGCACAGGAGAGGTCACGGGAGGACTAGAGGGTTGGGTGAGTGCTTCTGGGCTAACACACCAGGGGGTGAGGGCTCAGGATGGGGACAGAAGAGAGTTTTAGGAACTGTTTCCTTCTGTGGCAACTCCTAAGACTTGGCAGTGCCAAGTTTCCAGTTGGACTCCATGATCCTAAAGGTCCTTCCAAACCTCAACAACTCCATGCTATGGAACAGTGGCTCTTCTCATCTGGAGGTGGCTCCTACTGCTGCCAGCACTTGGTGTCCTTTTCTCCGTGCCACGCTCACTCTGCTGGGCACCACTGGCTGATTATCTCCTCCTGCAGTGTCACCAAGTGCATCACTTCTGCCTGTTCAGAATACTTAATAAATCACTTGGTGCTTGACCTTTCTTTCCCTCTTTGTCAAAAAAATGAGCTGTGGCCAATTCCCAGGGCTGGAAGATACTGTGTCTGGAACACAAGAGCTCCACCAGCTCAGAGCACAGATCCATCCAGATGCCTGGGGGAAGAGCAGGAGCAGGGCACATGCACTAGTACTTCCCTGACATTTCTTCCAGCAATTTATGATTCAGCAGCTTCCTAAACCAGAGGCATCATCTTGCACTTAAACCTCACAGGGCATTTCCTTCTCATCTTGACTTTTTAAGCTCATCTGTGATTTCATGGCTGGCTCAGGGAGGCACAACACGTCCAACAGCAGCACCTCCTGCTCTCAACCTGCCTTGGAAAGTTCCACCTGGAGAAACTCTGAGTACCTGCTCTGCACTCACCTTCTCCATCCAGCTCCCCATTTTACAGCACCCCACAACTCTCCTCCACACCTCCCTCACCTTCTGTTTGGCCAGACTACAGCCCCTGCCTCCCCAGATGCTCTTCCTACAGCAGCCATTTCATTCCTTTATCAGCCTCACTGCTCTTCTCCACCTTTCCCAGTTGTCTCATGTGGGATGAGGACACCAGGAATGCAGAGATGTGGGTGCATTCAGGGGGTATTCAGGATCTCCTCATTCTTTCCTTGTTATTTTTTGAGCAAACACTACCCAAGGTGGTGTTGCTATTTTACCATACCCTCCTGATCTTGTTTCTGGGCAGCAGCAGCCAGCTCAGAGCCTCTCTGACACAAGATTAGCATCAGGGTTTTTTCTGTGTGCACTGCCTGATTTTTATCTGTGCTAAATTGTAATCACTTATTAGATCATGCAGTCAATCAGCAATTCAAGGTCTTCTGACAAACCAGCCCTCGTGTTACTACCTCACAACTTGGTACCACTGGCAGACTGTCTCTTGTCTCCACAGATCTTTTGCAGATCACATGAACAGAGAAGATGTCACAGGCCCAAGCACTGATTGTTCTGGAACTCTCCTGGTTCTCTCTCTCAAGAGACCTTTTCCTTATTCCCCAGCAGTATTTTTCCATGTCCTCTCTTGTTCTGCTCTTTAAGAGCCTTTGCTTATGATGGGAATCACATGGGCCACTTTCCAGTGTTATTGAAAAAACTGAGAGCTAACCCTAGAGCAGTCACTGCTTCCCCCTCTTCTGCTTTTTGCTCCCTATAAATTTCCTCATTCTTTTCACAAACTGCTTCGTGCTTTTATGAAAAATCCCTGAAAAGCCTATTCAGTCTATCTCTGGATATGAAATCTGGTCACCCTCAAACTGTACTGGGAATTATTCTTAAAACTCTGGGGTTGGTCTGGTCTCCAGGGCAATCCTGTGTTTGTGAGGAGGGGCTCATCAGAAGATGCTGTTGGAGGAGAAATTCCTTCTGTGCAGAGGCACAGACACTGCACTTGTGCCAGAATGTTCCTCCTGGTAGTCCCCAAGTAGCCCTCCTACAATCTAGGACATTTCTCTCCAGCCTGGCTGTTGCCACCAGGACATCCACTTACATCATCGATTTATAATCTATGTTAAAGCTGAATTCATTTTGTGAACAGGTTATTCCTGAGAGTTTAACACCTCAAAAAATATCATCTCATGTCTCCTTTAAGTTGGCCTTTTCCTTACTGCATTGTCTGGAGAGCAGCACCCACCTCTACAGCTCCAAACATCTCAAATAAAAACTCCTGAGAGCCTTTCCTCAGGCATTATTCCCCCAAAACAAGTTGCAGACAAAGTCTGAGGCTCGTTGAAAACTCGCGTGTGTTTCTCTGCAGTGAATTCCCACCAAGAAAGGCAGTTTCCCAGAAGGAATGATGACTTCTAAGAACTGTCTGTGATGGGTACTGCTCCTGAGCTCTGCTGGGCCCTTCACACCCTCCTCATCATGGGCTTTTGAGACCCACCAGCCTGGGGTGGAATGAGCAGACATTTCCAGGGCACTATTGAGAAAACAGCCACACCAGTTACCCAAGAGGCTGCTCAGTCCCTCAGCACCTATTGCAAAACCCTCCTCCTGCTCTGCTGAGAGTCACCTCCGTTACCATCTGGAGCCACCAGCTCCACTTTTTGTTTCCTTTTCACATTCTAGCTTTACTCCAGCTTTCCTCCTGCCTTTTCCATACATGGAAAGGTTCAAAACAAACAAAAAAACAGACCCAGGAAAAAAAAGTCCTAACAAGGACAACTGTGCTGCAGGAAGCTTAAATTATGACTGAACCCAAGAACAAAGCCATCATCATGTGCTTCCCTTGGTCTGCAAGCAGGCAACTTAAAACTATTTGGGGGGGAAAAAAAAAAAAAAGGAATACCAGTTTTCTGAAACTGCATTTTCTTCCCTTTAAAGGAAAAAAGCCTCCACCAGACACTGTGTTGGAATCTCAGTGTAACTGCAGGTTTGTAGCTGCCTTGACCCAGCCTGTGCATCCTTGCAGAAGCTCTGTTGACTCAACACAGAGGCATCACACATCTCCTGGAGGACCTCCCCATACAGCTCAGGGAACGTAAGGGCCAGGCCAAGACTGGAGCTGGCCAGACCCACACTGAGCACCACACAAACCAGTTCCTTTGGAATGGGAATTGTTCTTCTCCTGGCTTTCTAACACGTCCTTCATGTTCCTACTACAGCCTGAAAGTGCCTTTCTTTTGGGAGCACAGAGGAGCCCTGAGGAGTTCAGAGCCAAAAGATGGCTCTGCCATATGTACATAGCTGTGATGTCAGGAGACAAGGTCCTCTCCACCTCTCAAAGCTGGGGTGAGCTGCCTCAGCTCGTGCCAAAGCCTTGGGCAGCCTTGGCTTTCCCACATGAACCACCCCAGAACTAAGCTGGGCACTCACCTTGGGGATCTTGGCAAATCTCCCCACTCGAGTGTCTCGGATGCTGGTTAGATCCAGAATCTCCATCTCCTACAACAGAACAAGGATAAGAAAGGTGAGGAAAGACAAAGGAGGAGCCTCCAGAAGCTGCAAGGCAGGACTCAGGCAGCACCCTTCACTGTGGCAGAGCTCTCCCACCAGGAACAACACAGGCAGGGAACCACACACTCAACACGGAGCAGCCAAGCTGGATGGGAGGCAGGACCTCCTCTCCCCGGGTCACTCCCAGCAGACCTTCACCTCTCCTGTCCCAAAGCCATTCCCATGGAGGACATTCCACAGCCTTCCCAGGCAGCCCACCCTCTGTCCTCACTACTGGCTACTGGTCATGTTTGTTTGTTCTTTCAATATCCAACCTGAACTTCCTTCCTTTGTTACTCATTTGTCAGCTCACCACGGATCTGGAGAACAAATTACACTTGTTGCAGCTGATAATATAATTTTCCAAGATCACAACAAGGAACAATGTGGATACCACATCTTCTGGCTGTATCCCCATGTTATTGTCGAGCAGGATGGGAATTTTACTCCTAATCCTGCTCCTTTCTGAATCCCTAGTGCAAAAGCAGGGCAGTTTTTCCTCCTTGCTCTTCATGACAAGAGGAGTCAAAGATTCCCCAGAACACACCAGGTCTCCTGGCCAGGACATTCTGCAGGACTGTCTCTTTATCTCCCATGTCTCTTCAGCATGTAGGTCACGAGGAGGAAGTAGAGCTGAACCACAGCTCTGCTCTGGAAAGCAGAAGTAAGCCCAGCCTTCCACCTCCAGCCAGATCTCCCCACCCCTCGTGGTTGCTCATCAGCAAGGAACTGAATTCTCCTTCCTGAACTTGCTGCCTCTCCCTCTCCTCAGCAGCCATCACCCCGTGGCTCATCTCCAGCACTGTGCACACACCAGCCCAGCCTGAGAGAGGCACAAACTCACTCTCCAGACCTGGAGTCTCCACATCACTATGGTCATTACTTTTATTTGGAGACCAAGCTGTGAAGTCTTAGCACTCACCTTGTTCTGGTAGGTCCAGTATAAGTAGAAGCCCTTTGGATCCACTCGGAGAATCACAGGAGAAGCATTTGTTGTCTCCTGAAAGAAAACCCAAAGCACAAGAAGGAAGGTTAGACCTTACCTGCCTTGGAGAACCCACCATGGGACAGGAGGTTCCCAGTTCAAATACAGACCCAGTTGTGTGAATCATGCTCTGTGATTGATGGAAGTGAAGCAGCTGATTTTAGCTCATCCCCAGAGGAACAGTGTGAGGCTAGGGGAGCTGATCTCCCCTGAAGCCCCAGTCTCACCTAACACTGTGTGTTTAGCTACAACTGCTCTGACACACACTCCTGCAGCTGACTTATATTTAAAATCTACTGGCTACAGCACCTTGGATCAGTTCCTAGAGTCCTCCTAAAAACAGGTTTGTTGTACTATCAAAATACATTATAAAAAATAAATAATAAATAACCATTAATAGTTATTACTCTTGGAGCTCTCTGTACAATGAATTCAGACAAGAAAGTACCTGTAGATGCAATTAATTGTTGCATTCAAACTGGTTTCTCTCCAAGGCACCAACTTTGTTCTACAAGCTCCAGAAGGAGCCCAGGCCAGGCAGAGGCAGAATTCACCTGTGGCACCCACCACCTTGGTGCTCATGCCAGTTATCATCTGGGCTCTCTTTGGTGCCAGCCCTTTTGCTCAGTCAGCCTAGAGGGCTCCTCACTGCCTTTGACCCCTGGTGCCACAGCAGAGAGGATCCTCAGGCCTATCAGCCATCTCCAACAGCTCCAGAAGCTGAATACCCCACTGCTGAGATGGAACCAGTAATGGAATTTGGAAGTTATTTGCCACCTGGGTTCTTGCTTGTTACTGAACTCATCGTTCACTCCAGAGCACATCTCCATCTCCAGGAAACTCCATTTCCAGACCCACTGTTCTTCCTTACAGTGAACTGCCCCCACCACAGCACATCATGTTCTCCTTTCACTCCCTGCTGTCCCTCTCACACCATCCCCAGACAATGCTGGCCTGCACACACCACACCCACCCCCCAGCTCCTCTTGGCCTCCTCAGCACACGGCCACAAGCCCTGAGGAGCAGAACAGGCCCTCCAGCACTGCTGCTGGGTTTGGTGCCATGTTTTAGATTAACCTTATCTCCTATGAAGCAGCTTTCTTGCAAGCAAGTTGAGGGTGCAGCAAGGACTGCTGGCAGCTCCTCGGGGACACAGGGGGCTGGGGGGTGCAGGGAGTCTCCTGGCACAAAGGAGATGGTGAGTTCTACAGAAGGTGGCCTGGCAGCCAAAGAGGCTGCTGCTCACACTCTGGAGTTCAACCCCAGGGCAGAGAGCAAGCACTGCCTGCTCAAATCCTGGAATCCATGAGCTTTATAAGGCATAGAAACATTTCTACTTGCACTAGGAGGGCAGAGAGTCAGCACAGAGCCAAGGCACACACATCTGCTCCACTGCAGAGGTCAGCTACCAACTGTGCCCTGCCTCAGGTTCTGAAAGGGCTCCCAAGCTGGGTCTGGAGATAAATGAGCATCCATGGAGTAGAACTTGACCTCTTTAGTCTGCTCAGCTGCTCCTTCCCCTGAGGTGCAGCAACTCGCTCAGTGGGACAGGTCAGAAGAGCCCTGCCTGTCAGAGACCCTGCTGCACCCTCCTCTAGAGGGGACATCACAGACACTGGACAAGGTGAAGGCACTACAGAAAAAGTGTGGGTTTGTCTTTCTCAATGAACTGTTGGGTACAGTGAAGGCTCCAGTCCAGTCCCAAACTGCACGGAGTGATATAAGAAGCCAGTCTCATCTACCTTCACTCCTTTGCCTCAGATATCCTGGAAGGAGTTCAAACAGTAGGGCCAGGCCAATTCAAAGAGTGAGACAAAAAAACAGAGCAACAATCCTGCAGCTCCTGCCATCGTCCTTTGAGGCTGCTCCAACTGTGGAGTGGGAAAGCCTGATGAGATGGAGTACCAGGACCAGAAGAGTCCACTCGTGGGGAAGGCTTTCATTACTGCTGGAGGACACGTCTGAACTGCTCAGTAATTGGAGGCAGCCCTTTAGGAATGTTCACAGATCTGTAAACCTCAGGGGAAAAGCCACACAGGACTTGAGCTCCTTAACTCCTATGGCTGCAGCAGCACAAACACTTGGGGGGTCTTGGAAGCCCAACACCCCAGGAGTCCCCAGTGAAGCACTTCACAGCTCCAAGTTTTTGAGGAAGTGGTCCCCAGGGATTGAGCATAGAAAGTCAGCAACAATTTCAGACAAGTTTGGCTACTGCTATTCTCAGAAACCAAATCCCTGTTCCAATCTGAAGAAGCCACGAGTGCCCCACTGGGAAGACAGGGAAGGCTGCACTTTCCACCATACCCTGGAGCCATCCTCCTGTTTGTGTACAGCTCAGAGTAACTGCCCAGTGATACTCCAACCCGTGTTCCTCAGCACCCACCCTTTCTGTCACCTCTATATTGCTATTTTCTTGCTCCTCAGTGCCACAGGACCACCCCTGCTTATGCTGCACACAAGTGACCCACCTCCCACACACACACTGCCTTGGGACTTCAAACTCTCCTCCAGCTTTACGCCCACCAAAGGAGGCACCAATCCCTCCTGCATTGCTGCTGGAGGCTCCTGCTAACACATCTTGTTTGAAACACCACATCAAATGTTTCCCCTGGACCTTGGTGAATAACCATAACCCAGCTTGCCCCCGTTTTATCAACATTCATGCTCAAGGGCAGACAATGATGCTGTGGACAGAACGGGTGGGCAGCTGCTGCCCCCCTGCCCGGGTACCCTGGTATTAGGGTAAATACCCTTTTGCCTGCTCAGAAAGTGAGGAGAGGGGCTGCTACACTCAGATTAACTTCTGCTGTTCCACACCTTCACCCCCTCACAACCAAAGGCTGCAAACCAGGTGTTCTGAAGATACAAGAGGACACCACGCTGGACAGAAGCAGCTTTCTGAGCAGGCTGTGAGGCTCTGGCACTGTTAAAGCACAGGCCACTGGCTGCTCAGCCAGTGGTTGGCAGCTCAGAGGCACAAGCTGGGCAGGAGGACATGGCTCACCCTCAATCCCCTCCAGCAGCAGGGCCATAAGAGGAAGCAACTTGGAGCCTGATTTCCCCTCTATCTGCAAAGCACGGAGTGTCTGCTCAGCTCTGGAGTGAATCCTACCCCCAAACTCCTCCAGAGGAGCCCAAACACAGCGTGTGCCTCTCACCCCAAGGTGACTCCCAGCAGCGACCACCTTCCCAAGGGCTGACAGGACCCTGGGTCCTGCACCAGAGGAGCTGCACGCACAGACCCAGGGGCACACTCCATTTACTTCATCCTCCATAGGAAGAGGAGGTGCAGAAGCTACAGCACCAACCCCTGACATTTCTCCTCTGTTTTTAGCCCTCAGCTCTCCCATTCTGCCCAGTTCACTCTCCCTACCCAGACATCACTGCTCCCAGGTACAGCACACAACATCCCCTCTCCCACTGAATACCAGCTCCCAGTCTCCCCACAGCCCAACCAGAACAGGACATCTGCCCTGCCACCTCCCAGTCTAGCCCAGCAGAGACCCCAGTACTCACATCATCCCACTTGATGAAGCGCTCACCCTTGGACAGATACTCCTTCACCTCTGGGGGCTGCAGGACAGGGGTAAGCATTGACATTGTCCCACAGATGTGCTCCTCAGCCTCCAGAAGCAACAGCAGCTCACGGTTGGCTCCTCCTCGGCCCCCTCTCCTCTATCTCTGCCTCTCACATGGCAGGGCTCTCTGCCATGGCCACTGCTGGCACCAGAAAGCAAACAGCCTCTTCTATCCCAGCCAAATTTAGGAGGGGCAGGGGCAGGCGGGCGAGGACCGATGAATCTGCATTGTAAATCAACAGCTCTCCCAGCAGAGCTGGGCCCAAGGTCAGGCAGAGGAACGGCTGGGATGGGCTGAGCTGCAGGGCTGGGCAGTCATGCAGGGGTGCTGGCTCTGCAGGAGGGACCCTCTCCTCGGAGCGGGACCTGAAGAGCACAGATGCAGCACTTCCGCAGCTCAAACTTCCTTAAATGTTCTCTTTGACGAAGTGCAGACATCCAACGAGCTCAGCAGATGGGGAGAGAACAGCTCTGGCTACAGCCAGACTGCCCCCTTCATGCAACAGCCCAAATATCACCCGAAATAAACCTATTCCCCTGTCCAGACTCCACTGCTGGGGTCGCTCGCTGCGCCACCCAGGCCTTAATGTTTTTCCTTTCTCTTATGGGTTCTTCTGAAAGTCAACCTGAGACGGGAGAGCAGAAGGAAATCCAGGGACAGATGAAATCAAACACTCACAGGAGTCCCCCGGAACAATATTGTCCAGATTCACTTGGGTCTACTGCAGATCTTGGGGGAATGCAGGATGGGAGAGATGGGTGAGGTGGGGATGAGGCTGGTGGAGGGGCAGAAAGCAGAACAGAAGGTTGGTGGCAGAGAGGACAAAAGTGAGTCCCTGCTCCTGACCTTGGAATGAAGGAACCGTGTGTGGGCAGCAGAGGAGAAAAGAGAGGCCCTGGAGCTCACAGCTGTGACGAAGTGAAAGGTGGGGTGAGCTTTGCCACTGCCAAGAGCAGAGGGACTGCAGGTGAGACCAGTCACAGCTACTGGTCCCAGTGGCCCATTTGACCAGTTAGCACAGCTCCATGAATCCTCTCTGCTTCCTGCCACAGCCAGGGCCTCACAAAGGCTGCTCCTGCCCCTCCTTCTCTCAGACCTGGATATTCAACAGTTTTCTCTAACAAACCTGAAGTCAGCAAGAATCCTGCCACAGCTTTACCTGCTTGTCACTCAAGGTCACCTTCCCCTGAGGGATAAACCAATATAAGTGTTAAAGAACCCACCAAAAGCAGCCTGAGGAGCAGTGTCCTCTGAGGCCCTGCCCATCAACTGCTGAGGTCCTGCTTGCACAGAGATGGTCACAGGAGCTGAGGCTTCACTTCCTTTTGCACAACCCAGCTGCCTTATCTCTCATTTCACACTCCCTGCTCGGTGTGGGACCTTGTGGCCCTTGCATGAAGAGCTGGCTGATGGAGCAGCGATAGAACAAAGCCCTGCCCTCTGCTGACAGCTCTGCTATCAGGGCAGGCAGAGACATTCCAACCACCCTGGATGTTCTTTCCCCTGCGAGGCCCATCACCCAGTGTATGCTCACCCTAAATGCCCTCTGACCAGGCCCTGCTTTCAGCCCTTGTCTCCACCACTCTGCATCCCACCACCCACTGCAAGAGCTTTCATATGCTAAAGTTTCCCTTTTATTTATTTCTTTTTTCTGGACACTCTTCTCTCCCTGCCCTACCTGCTCTGCAGCCTCCACCTCCCCCACAGCTCACTAGGCAGCCAGCTCTACCCTCCAGAGGTTTGACAGGCTCTGTGGACACTGATTTAAGCCATGCCCTCTCCGAAACCACCTTGACCAGATGGCTCCTGATACCTAGCAAATTATTTTGCAACCTCAACCCCAACCTATTCCCAGCACACACAGGATCTGCAGGAAATCTCTTCCAGCACTGATCCATGGTAATTCTACTTTGCAATGTGTAACAGTGTCCTCTGGTGAACAGCCCTGATATTGCACCCAGCCACCAGCACTGCCTCCAAACTCCAATTCAGAGCTGAACAAAACGAGCTCATCCTGCTGCTCCTTCTCCTGCGCTGCCCTCTGGGCCCTGGGAATTCTGAAAGGATTCATGACACCATTAGGGTGGCAAAGGCCAATATATTCTCACCACTCCTGGGGAGGAGACCAGCTGAGTGTGTGTGCTGGGGGGTATTTTGTGTCCTACTCTGAGCCCAAAGCACAAAGCCAAGGATTTGTGACAGCTCTGAGCTGACAGCAACTCTTCAACTTGATCTGCTGGAGGGCAGTGGGTGTCAGACCATGAAAACCAGAGGCAAAGCAGCACAGATTATGTGGCCATTAATCATCTCTGTCCTATTGCCTGGAGAGTGGTGGTTCCTTTCAAAACACACCCCCCAGCACTGTGTTTGGACATTAAACCTGGGGGGGTGCACACACACATTTCCTCCGTGCAAAGTGAACAATGAAGTGCTGATTTTTGACCCAAGTCCTGCACAGAGTCTGTTTAGAGTCACAACCACAAACAGCCCAGGTTCACACCCACAGAGAAACTCTGGGTTTTATCAAAGCCACAACATTCAATCTCTTGAAACCCTGCACTTAGTGAAGCAACTTTTCTCTCCACAAAGTGATGTGTGAAACCTCAGCTCGGGGTGCTGGGAAGCCCTGGGACCAGAGCAAATGGCAGTTTCTTGTTCCAGGGAGTGCCCAGGGCACTGTCAAGCCTGAGTCTTTTCTCAGTTTCAGAAATGCCACAAAAACAACAGGCTAAAGACAATTCCTGCTGGCTGGGAGAACTCCCTGACCCCAGAAAGCTGCCCAAGTTCTGCCTCCAGTCCACAGTGAGCCCAACCTCAAATTACATCCAACAAAAGCAGAGCATCCAAAGTGCTGTGAACACTACAAAGCCAACCAGGCAGCTCTCCCCACTCCAGCTCTCAACTGTCATCTACTTACAGGACTTTCTGAACATTAAAAACACAACAATAAATCCTCCTCAGGCATACTTGTCACTCTCAAGAGTTTTCTCACCAGGACATACTCTTTATACCGTGCAGATGGTTCAGAGCATAATAAAAAGGCTCAGAATGGGCCTCACCAAATTGGTGACACAAGATTGAAGCTGCTGATGCATCACTACCCTTGGCTACCAGGAGCTTTCTGCCCAAGGCCTCCACCCTGAGCAAACCCTGACCTGCTTTACACCTCAAACTCACCATCACCCTCTTCCCCACTCACCCTGTAACCTCTGCAGACCTTTCCAAGTCAGTCTAAGACAGTGGGTTGTGCAAACTTCACTCACCACACCGAAATCAGGAGCTGAAGGAATTAAAGGGACATCCCCAAGCTTCCCACACCTGCCAGGCAAACCCAACCCCGTGTTTCAAGGTCTGAACAGAGCTACTATCTTAGGCCAATAATCTTCCCCTAATGAAGTCTTCTCTGTCCTGAAGCACTAGATGCTATCCACTGACTGAACATGGGAAATCAATAACACCAGTTTATTTAGCTACATCCTTCAGGGGCCCTTGGAGAGCACAAACCATCCCATTGCAACAGGGAGCAGCAGCACTCAAGCAATGCTGTCCAGTATTTGGTAAGTGGAACCTCAAATCTTCAACAGTGTCTCAGTTTTCAACTGAACACAGGTGTCAGACAGTGAGCAGCAGTCCTGTCAGTAAACCAGCTTTCTAGGGGACCCTCAGACCAGAGAAGACAGAAATTAGAGCAGATTATAAACAGCAGAACCCTGAAGAGTCCAGTGTTTGGCCTGTCATGGGACACAGGCTGGAAGTTCAAGGGCTCTGTGGCTCTCCTCTGCTGGCAAGTCCAGTCCCAGGGTGCACCACGTGCCCCTGACTCTGTCACAGGAGAGTGATTCTTTTGTGTTCTTTAGGAAAAAAACAAATCTCAGAGAGGACTAATTTGCAAGCTTTGTCTAACATCTGACATGTTCATGGACTTCACAAAACCCCTGAGCTCTGCACCCCCGAGCTCCATTTCTGCACCACAGGAGCCTGCCCAATGCACAGCTTGGAACTGCTGCTAAAACCCAGAGGACAAAGAAAACACCATTATTGCAGCTCCAGCTCCCTGGCTCTCATTTGCCTTTCTGGGAGGTTGTTAGCAAGGAACTAAGTTTAGGAACATACAGCACACGCCTCCTGGCAGCTGCAGGCACTTGAACAAAAGGACCTGGGGAGAAGCTCACGCCCAGTTATTTGTTCACAGTAAAAAGAAAAGCTTATACCTGACTCTGGCAAAAGCCAGCAAGGCTTAGTACTGAATGAACTCAAGTGTTGTCTTATTCCAAGCTGAGGCAGCAGAGGGCTTGGCACTGGAGCCTGGAGAACACTGGATTTCTTCAAGAACACCACAGAAGTGTGGCCTTGGATGAAGAGTAAGCCCACGCTGCAGCCTGAGGGAGCAGTGGAGCAGCAGGAGATGAGGCTGGGCTGAAGGGAGAGTGTCTCTAGAGTGACACAGGACACTTTTGAGAGGACTCCACAGCCACAGGCCTGAGGAGTGAATGGGAGGGGAGCAAGAGGAGGAAGAAGAGAGAAAGGGAGGAAGGAGAGTAACTCAGGTTCAATTATCTATTGCCACATTTTCCTGCTGGAGCAGCTGTAGATTCTGAACTCAAATGATAGGAGGTGCAGTGGAGTCTTCACCACACTCACCACCTTTGCTGGGACTGTTTCTACAGCTCCACTGCATGGCCTTGGCCAACCCATCCTGCCAAGGCCTCAAGAGCAGTGCTGTTAACCCCTGGATTTATAAACAGTTTGTGTAAGCAGAGGGAAAAAAAAAAAAGCAGCAGCAGTGGAAGAGCAGCAGTCATTTCACAGAGATTTAAGGAGGATTGGTTGGTTTCCTTCCCAGGAGAAAGGAAACTAATTTTGAGGATCTAAGACTAAGATCTGCAGCTATAACTGTGTTTTACTGCAGTGCTCCCCACCCCCTGGTGCTGCCTTCTGTGACTGTTGCCTGCACCAACCCACTGGCTCTTTTAGAAACCCTTTACCAAACTCTACATAACATACATTTAAACACCCTCACCACCAGAGCTCTGAGTGCTCCCAGGCACTACAACAGGGTAGAGCTCGGCAATAAAGGAGGACACAACATCTCCAAGGATGGATTTAAAATGCAGGAGGACAACACAGACTAGACAACCACCAGAAAAAAGCTGCCAAAACCTCACTCAGCCCCAGGGGAGCAGCCTGTGTCTGTCAGTCCTCTCCCCTAAAACACCAGACCCAGAGTTAAGGAAAGGACTCACAGGAGGTGGTAATTCATCATCCTGTCACCTGAGGCAATGATAAACTGCACCAGTGGCCACACCAGAGATCACAGACAGTGTAAGGGAATGAACCCATTTCTGCACAGATAATTTGAGGAGGAACTGAGTGGACACAGGGAGCAGCCCAGAGAGGCTCTGCCTCTGCCTGCGTGCAGCACTCAGCTGCAGAAGAACCAGTAAGAATCAGCAGCACAGACCAGCAAGTGAGAGGATGGGTTAAAAACAAGCTGATGAGCTAAGTAATTATGCTAAGAGAAAACAGGTGGAGCAGCAGACGGCTGCTGAGAAACACAGGAGAGGGGAGGGGAGAGGGGCTTGGAGCAAACCCATCAGCAAGAGAAAACAGCCTGAAAAACTCATATGAAATCTATATTGTGGAAATTCCTGTAAATCCACGTGGGCCACTTAGACATACCCAGCCCAAGGGAGTTTGGGTACAGAATCTACAGAATCCCACAGATGCACTCAGGAAAGCTCTGGCAGTAGGAGGCCACCAGCTCATGCTCTTCAGGTGTATGAAATCTGGCTCCAACGAGGAGAATGCAGCCAGGTGCAGTGAGTTAGAGCAAGAGAGAGAAAGGGGCCCACAGAGCTTTTCCCATTCTCTCCCAACCTTCCATGTTTTTCCTGTTATTAAAAGCAAAAATAAAATGCTCCCTCAACAAAAAACAACTCCCTCACTCACCTTCTCTGATGCCTTTCTGGACGACAGTCATTTCTCCAGCTGCTGTAACAGCCTCTTTCAGAGCTGCAACTCCTTGGTTACAAGAGGTTTTCTGCTGCAACACACCTGACTGGCCTAAGATATAAGGAGAAAACAATTATAAAAGGAGCAAGTAAATCATTCTCAAAAGCAAACATCTTACGCTGTAAAAAAAAAAAAAAAGAGACTGATCTATACCTGAGAACAGTGTTTCAACTCTCTTCTGAGCAAGCCAACATAACACTTCTATGGTGGACAAACACACAAGGAGTGTGGTCAATCCATATCCTAAGGGTAGCTTTAGATAGCACCAGTAGGTTTAGGAACAGCCCAATTTGAAGGGAATTAAACCAACCCCTCTCTCCAAAAGCTTCTCTTCAAGCTTCTCACAAGTTACAGGTACCCACATGGGGACACCGAGAAGCAACCCCCATTGAGAAGAGAACACAAACGGGACATCCCCGGCCTCCTCCTCCTGCCCTAGGAGCCTTCCTCACACCCA